>JALPQD010000047.1:6125000-6625000 GCA_023101885.1 Typhlomys cinereus | reverse complement strand
GTATACAACAGAAATAGTACTGAGCCCTAGAGCCACACATCTTGGGTTCTTGTCTCCATTTATGAAGTCGTTTATGCTCTTGACCCAAATTTCTTTATCTGCCCATTAGATGGATGAAAGTGAGCACTAGACCCAAGTTATTAAAAAAAAAAAAAATGGGGAATACGAAAATTTCTTTAATATTAAAACATGATCCAATCTTTCAAAGTAATACAAACTTATTTCATAGATACTCAAATGCTAACATCAAGGAGTATAATGTAAAACTTTACACAGATTTGCTAGTATGTCAACAACTAGCAGATGTATTAGGATCACGAGACCATTTTCATTTATGTCATTCACAGCACACTTCTAAACTAGTTCAGAAAGCATTTTACATTAAGGTTAAGCCACAGGTAAAGCTGACAACACAATTACAATCCACACTAACCTCTATCTAAGTCCTTTAACCATTCTTTGTATCTTCTCTGGCGCACCTTAACAGTAAGCAGTATTTTGTGAAACTGCACAAAGTGCTTGTCTGACACTGATATGTCTAGAGAGCAGATCAAGGTGCAGCAACCCCATTGAGTGCCCGACACAAGGACCTTGTATGGATGGAGCAAGTGGTAGCGAAGGGCATAAGGATGCTTGAGGATAGATGAGAGTGGACTATGACAGAACAGTACAGAGCATAAAACACAAAGTAGGTGGATAGAGGGAAGTGTCTGCAGAGTAAAAGTCTGAGAATGTGTTGCTGTTATGTTGATTGTAAAAGCCATCACTTCTTGCACTGCTCATCCAGCTTCTAGCATGGAAACACAGTCACAGAACCATCTTCTAGTATGAGTTAAAGTAAGCTTTAGAAGCACAGTCACATAACTTTATGTTCTCATTATTATTTGCAACTAACTACCTTGCACTCAGCTATGTGGAACAGAGATCAACCTATTTCATTATAATTATCCAAAAATCAATAGCATCCCTGATCAAAACTACCAATAGTGAAATTATCTTAAAATAGCTCCCTCTGATCATTTGCATGTCCCTCTGAAGCAATAATTCACTTTCCCTCTTCACTGCCACACCATGTTTCCCCTCTCCTCCCTCCCTTACTGCCTAGAAGCTAAGAGGTCAGTCAGGTTAAAAGAAGGGATTGGAAAACAGACAAAAGGCCAGCACCTGACACCTGAACATGACACACTCCATCTGCCTCACTCAACCATCCCAGACTGTGCACTGGGCTTTCGGCTCTATCATCCAGGGAAACATCTGCCACTTGCCATCTGCCTGGCTTCCACGCCCTCACATCCAGCACTATCCGCCCCAGAAGCACTTTCTGAATCAGCCAAGGAGACTTGGCCGTATCTGATCTGGGTGATCTCTATGTGGGGCCAATGATGTTTGATTAGCCCTAGATCCTAACGTAGCACTAGCATGTGAGGGCTTCAGTGGGTGTCACATGACATGCACCTCCCTTCTACTGTCCCACAATAGCCTAACAAACTACACCCTTCTACTTCTGATTTTTCCTTTATGTTCTTCAGTCTCCTCTGTCAAGATGCCCAAGCTTGCCTTTCGGGTGTTCCTTCCCCTTAAAACCCAACTTCCACAAATGCAGATCTGGGGGTGACTTTCCTACATTCCTAAGAGTGGGGCTCTCGCTCTCCCGGCTTTCCCATGCAGTAGCACTCGAACCATACTCTTTCTTCTCCCCCAGTCTGTCACCTCTGGGGCCTTTTCCTCTGGGGAGCTCACAATCACAGGCCAGGACACTAGTCTGCTATGGCACCTGTACAGAGGCCCATAAGGATGTGCTGAAGGAGGAAGACATGAAAGCCATCTGTCACTGGAGACACTTCCTCCCATCCAGTTCTCAGACAAATATGAAAGCTTAACAAAGGAAAGAGTGTCTAAAAAACAAATGGACAGAAAGAGGGGTAGAGAGATTGATAAGGAAAATAAAATCATAGGACAGGTCAAGGAGGCCAGAGAAAGACAACTCTTCTGTATGCTGCTGGGGATTAAGTGGATCAAAAAAACCTGAACCCCATCAGAGGACTTCTAAATCCCCATGGACTTACATTTCAATGTGGCTGAGAAGAGGATTTGCCCAGCATAGAGGAGATACTAGGTTCAATACCCAGCCCAACCCATGTCCCTCCTAACCACCCGCAAAGAAAGAGAGAGAGAGAAAAGAGAGAGGGAGGGAGAAGGAGGGAGAGAGAAATAGGGAGGGAGGGAGGGAGGGAGGGAGGGAGGGAGGAGGGAGGAGGAAGAAGGAGGAGAGAGGAAGGAGGAGAAGGAAGGAAGGAAGGAAGGAAGGAAGGAAGGATGGATTGATTTAAAACACTGATTAT
Organism: Typhlomys cinereus; assembly: GCA_023101885.1. Classification (NCBI taxonomy): domain Eukaryota; kingdom Metazoa; phylum Chordata; class Mammalia; order Rodentia; family Platacanthomyidae; genus Typhlomys; species Typhlomys cinereus. The sequence goes on along the minus strand of JALPQD010000047.1, from coordinate 6,622,658 downwards.
TTCACTGGAAAAGTTGATGTAAATGTTTTCAAGTATAATCAACAAGTGAAAATCTTATTTTCTCTCTATTTTGTTACAGGCTGGCCACACTTACTAGTCTTGGAGCAAATTTAATCCAACAAAAAAGTCAAAAAATATGGGTCCAAAAAGGGAAGATCAGGTCTGATGGTGACAGAGGAGGTCTGTCAGCAAGAGCATAGTTTTCTTCCACTCCCACTGCAACATCCTGACTTTGCCCCATTCCATCCCTGAATCTACAAAACTATTCATAGGAGAGGACTCTAGAGTTCTGGCTGCAAAACATCATTTGCTACTTGGATATGGTAACCAAGACATAACTTAGATTTTTAAATTATAAAGTGACTCGCACATGAAAAACTATCTCTGCAGACCAAAAATACTTATCACAATTCCAAAGATATTTCAAGTATTTTATCAGCAGAAGGAGAAGTAATTGTTAATTCTGCATTCTTAAGTGACAGGAAAAAGAGACAGTAATCATTATATGCATTTTTAAATTTCCAAATGGAGACAAAGACAGATCATTAAACTAAAAGCAGTAAAATAGTATGTAGATAAAATACACGATGCATCTTTGATAATGAGTATCTTACTGTTAATTGAAAAATTTTTTCACAAAACTGAGAGATGCTGTACTTCATACTGTTATAGCTATAAATCATGTCAGAAATAAAACCAACTTTTCATATCTACATTTTATTAACCAGAACAATCAGTTGAGGCAAATAGTTTTTTTTAATTGGATACATGTATAGATATGATGGTATAATTAATTGTTCAGCTTAAAAATGTAATTCCATGGTACTTTTAATGATTTAGGTATACACAGCTTTAGTTCTCAGATCAGACTAAAAATAGTGATTTTAATTTATTCCTGCTGCCTACAATTACCCACAACCATGTATTTTTAAATATTTCCAGCCTATAAAAATTACTAATTTTTGCCACTTGTGTTTATCTGCATTTAGACTTTGATTTGGATAAATTAAGCTCTCAAGTGTTCCACGCTTTATGAAACTCTGCATGTTGTACACTTCAACACAAATAAATGACTTGTACCATTAGAGGTTTAAATAATGTAATGTATTTCACGCTCAGCCTGAAGCTGGATTCCAATGAAGTTGCTAATGCACGTAATGATTAAGTGTAACTCAAATACTAACTGTGTTGTTGAAAACATGACAGGCAATAATTTGGTCTATTATATTCTGCCATTTAATTGCCTGGTACAGACATTCCCTGACACGTTATGAAGCAATGATTTACAATTATTCAAGCTGCAAAGGTCAGAAAGTGACATTATAATCATCTACATAGAGATCCCTTCTAATGCACAAAAACTAGGTGAACACACACACACACACACACACACACACACACACACACACACACAAGAGTTTACTGCACTAGTAACTTTCCATTTAAGACTTCCTAAACCAATAAGGAACAAACAGCTTCTAAACACATTAAAGCACAATTTAAAATTTTCTAGAATCTTCTCATAAAGATTAGAAAGTGTTCTTACTGTTTCCTGATTAGGCGATCTCTATTTAACTGTCTAAGAGACACAGGGAATCTACAGTAAGCAACATGACACACTGGGACACACATTTCTGGAAAACAACACACCAACACAGGGGTCAGACCAAAGGCTGATGGAAATCATAGGTCTTTTAAGATATATGCACTGAAAAGTTGGTCAGCTTTACCTGTGTTATCAAATTTAGGACCTTTTTTTTCTAGCAGTTAGTCATTGCCAACCACACAAGTGAGTTTAGTACTTCTCAGAACCTGAAGGACCGTGGGGAAAAAAACAGTAAAGGCATTTTCAATAACAGAAATAGAAAGAATGAAAGAGAAATACCAGAAAATGAATATAAATCCTGAACAAAAACAGAAAGTAAAGGAGGCTAATAGGAGGAAGTAATGAGTTGTATTTATACTGGCTAGAGAAAACAGCCCAGATGAGGAAAACGTAAGGAGGGAACAGAAGGAAGCAGCCCCACACAGGACGGAAAGCAGAGACATTGAAAAGGGATGCCTCCGAGGAAACAGCAGTGTGCCCTGACCAGCTGTGGAATTGAGTATATCTCCGTGTACATGGAACCGTGAGTCTTTCCTCTGAAAGTAGGGGTAACAAACATGAACTAAACAGTGAAACCACTAAGATGAGCAAATGAGAGGTTAAGCAAGGCTCTTACCATCAAGCATAAACACTGCAATGTACACTAACTCTCAAACACACAACAGAGAGAGAGAGAGAAATATCAAGGATTGTTCGTGTTAGACAACAGTATACCATTAAGATACATCCCCATTATCTAAAATGAATTTTCTAGATTATTTCCAAGTTCCTGACAAAATAAAAAAGAAATCATGACTTTAACAAAAAGATGAGTCTAGCCTGTTTTTAAATAAAGAAACATTAAATGGGACTACTAGCTTGATCACAATGAGGCTCTCCATTATTCACTGGAACTCCCACCAGCCTGGCATGGCACCCATAGATTTTTCACGCCAGTTTTGAAATAGGAACCTAATATAAATATCAATGTAGTCTATAAAATTCTGCACATAATCATACATGGATTAAGAAAAACATTAAGAAACTACACTGTTAAAAAAAAAAAAAAGTGTGTTCCTCCTGAAATGGAGAGTTAACTAAATGGCTCCTAACACTATCTATAACATGACAACGTGTACTTAAAACAGAAAGTACAAAGGAACATGCTTCTGGAATATTTGCCCAGGACCTGAGTTACACCTTGCTCAAGTAGAGCTGAAGGCCTGAACCCTTCATCCTGTCAAAGGTGGCAGGAGCTAAACAGACACCCAGCTTCTCTGGCAACTTCTTTGGCTGCATTTTCCCATGGGAAAAGGGACGAGAAATAACTTCAAACTGATCTTGGATTTCAAACAAATAAAATAACCCAAGCCTGGATAATTTCTACATCGTTTAAAGACATGGTAGGAGACACTACAGAATTTTAAAGCCAAGTCTCAATGAAAACATTAGGCCCATGGTTGACCAGGATGTGCATCTTTGTACACACGTTCAGGAAAAAGAGGTCAGACCATTACAAGTACCAGAAACAGTACTAGTACACTACCATTTCCATCAAACTCACCATCAAACAGCAGATTCTTCAACAGGGGTTACCAAGAGGGTAGTACAAAAAGCAAGTGTTGAGAGTGTCACTTTGAAAATGTGTCTGCCCTGACATTTGCATGTTACTCTATCAGGACTATCTAAGAAATGAATCTACTCTTACAACCAGATAACAGAGTAGTCATTAATGAAATTTTAAAAGATTGAGTGAGAATAAAATATTAACTACTATAGAAAAGAAAACACAATACAGGACCTTCTGATTGTGACAAAATTTAGAGTTAATGTTCCTGAAAGATCACTTCACCTTTCAAAACATGATTTTGTAAAAGGTAAAATTGACAGCAATTAAAGCTAATACAGAAATGCAGCATGGCTGCTTATGCCCAGGAATTAACAGGTCTGCTGAGCTTTTCTAAGATCATTTAATCATCAATGAGAATGAACTGAAACTGTCAACAAAGTCAATGTGCCACTGCCCCTTGTATCCCCAGTACTCCCAGTGCTCCTACTGCCTCCAGTGGTCCCAGTACTCCCAGTGTCTCCAGTGTCCAGTGCCAGGAGAGACAACCAGGCCCTGCAATATATTTGTTGCTGTCTCATATATATGAGGTGCATGAAATACAGGAAAAACCTAATCCTCATTGTTTTGTCTCAACTACATAGGCCCATATTCTTCCGTTTATAGAAATTCTTCAGAATTTTTAGCATCATTGTAAGGATACCTACCCTGTTAAAATTATGATTTTTAAAAAAGAATTACCATTTTATAGGGACATGAAATGTAGTGGCTATCATTTGGCTATCATTAAGTTAAATCCTGGAATCTACAATATTTTGTACATCACCCATGATACAGCTATCTACGGCAGCATTATGAAACTCAGAGACACATGTGCCTATAATTCTGTATCTGACAGATCAAATGTACAGCTACCAATGCAACATTTCAGTTGGACGGAATAAGCAATTAGCCAGGCAAAAGGTGCACTGTTCAAATTACACAATTAAAACCAGTTAATTATATGTTACTTCTGATATCATGTCTGTAAGAAACTGTTCTGTGAAAAAGTTTCTCCCTTTCCAGGATCATAATAACACTAATTTTAAAAAGTGGGATCCAGGACTTCACAGGGGTAAAGACTCTGCCTCAAAAACAGAAAGTCCTAAGATCAGATCCCAGCTCCCGTATAAAAATGTCAGGCAAAAAACAGCAGCGATCTGCACTTCCAGATCCTGGTGGGCAGAACCTGGGAAATCCCAAATGGAAACAAAAAGGAGGCAAGCTCAATCCAGATGATTCCCGAAGTCACCCTTGGTCCTCCACAGGGATAGGGACACATGCACGCACGCACGCACGCACACACACCAAATACAGTTAAAATTTAAAAAAAAAAAAAAAAAGCGGGATCCAGTGAGACAGCTCAAAGGTAAAGGCAGCTGTTCCAAACCTGGCAACCGGAGTTTGACTCCCAGAAGCCCACCAGAAGGAAGAAAAGGACTGACTTACAAAAGCTGCCCTTAACCTTCACTCATGTACCATGGCATGATATACTTCCCCCACCCAATTCTCTCTCTTCCACTCACTCAAATAAATAAATGTTTTAACACACAAAAAGTGGATGGATTCGATTTCAAATAACAAAACATAGGAAAGTTAAAAAAAAACTATTTACTCATTTCTCACAAAGGGAAGATGTTCTACAATCTACCAGTATATTTCTACTAGATTCAGGGCTGTCTTCTCATACTACTTAGATAATCAAAACAATAAATGGGGCTTCTTGTAAAACTATAAGACCTATAACGATTCAAATGAAGTGGTGGCACTTGGCCCCTGCAGCTAAAATCAGTAGAAAAAAAAACTCATTCTCCCTCTGATCTTGAGGGGCTTCAGGGCAAAGGTTCATCTTCATTTACTTTAGCTGCAAGTCACTGAACCATCAGTTCTGCCAATGAATAAATCAGACCATGGTTAATAAAAGTGCTTGCAAAGTTATCTGTAAAACTATCTTCAGGGTCAAAAAATAGAACTGTATCTTATGATGAAAAGAACTGTCCCACAGGAAGCAGCACTGCTTTCAACTTTACAGGTGGTTACAGGGTTCCCACCTGGGAGTCCTCTGTATCAATACATTCTTGGCAGGCTGCATGATGTAATGGGACCTGTCAATTTCAGTTTTAGACTGTCCATAAAGTGTTTTTATATGATGTGCTTATAGTTAATTTCTCTAGCACAATAACATTAAAATATATTTTAATCACAAGTAGAATATTAAAATCCACCTTTGAATGTCCTGCAATACACAATATATGTCACAGCATTTTAAAACCTTTTAAACATTTCCGTTAAATTAATTAGTTTTACATTAAGGCACCTCAATGCTTTCAACTAAATGTAATGTACTTGAATGGCAATTAAACATTGTGAATGATTCTGCAAAGAACCATTAACTAAAAAAAAAGAAACAAGTTGTGAAATCTCGCTTCAGAAAAACACATTGTGCACTGTTTTTATCACATCACCCCTCAAATAATCAGCAACCAGCCATCTGAAATTAAATGTTTTGTTTTTTTAAACAGAATTATGTCCAATAGATCCAAAGAATAGTTAATGTGATTAAAATTAAAGCAGTATAGCAAAAGAAAAAAACATACACATATACACTTCTAAAACTATATTATCTATTTTTTTATGTCTTTAAATGGAATTTATAGTTCTCTCTGGCAATGTGAATGAACATCCTATAATTTAGCCAATTTACAGATTACAGGTTCAAATTGACCTTGTAGCCCATAAAATTGCTCATCTTCAGCACAGGATTAGGAGTGGAAGAAGAATGTCATAACTGTATTTAAGGAATTTACCATAACAAAGGAAAGGAGGGTACGCACGCATAATTTTAGCCACTCTTCCTCATATCAGTTTTGAATCCTGAAACAATGGATACTCCGCATGCTCCCGCCTGGCTTACTTACCCACAGACATGGCACTTGTATTCCCGCATCCCGAGGTGCCTCTTCACGTGGTTCCTGGCATCTCCCAGTTGAGCTGTTGCAAAGTGACATATCTTGCACTTAAATGGTTTGGATCCTGCGAGTTAACAGAAAGTAAGATTTGGACTTGTATCACTGATGAATCTGTGAGGTGAAATTACAGTTTCAATCTAATTAATTTCTGTCCCCAGAATTGACATTCATCTGTAATTTTTCTAATACCAGAGTTATTCTGTCCAAGACTTTCAAGTTTTATTGAGTCTTCCCAAGTGTGAGTAACACTTCTAAGATCTAAACTCCAAAGTAAAAAAAATAAATATTGTTTCACCCAAGCAACTAAGATAAACTAAATAATTTCAAATATTTCTTGGAAGTGATAAAATCATATGTCAAAGAACTCTATGTAAAAAGGGGACATTTTAAAACACAAATACAAGCAAAATAACTAGAATCTCTGAAGTATACAACCAAGTATATTTCTCTTACTATCCACGTTCCTCACATTTTTCTGGCTTCAAGTTTATTTATATTAACAATGACATTCAGATTTTTTTCTGCCATTTATCTCAAATGAGTCTCTATATTACTATTCTGCTAACACACCGATAAATGCATGAATATACAGTGAATAAATTACTGTGCTATCATAATCACTTTGGTTAAAAAATGAGTTTTGGTTACTAATTTTATGAACAAGCATCTCAACACAAAAGGTACAGTGGCAATCACTTCATAAAGAAGTGGCACTACAGTACATTCAAAGAGAGAAGATAAGCCATTTCAAAGTCAAGAAACTACGCTCCATAAGACTGTAAGTGAAACACACTGATAATTAGTTACCCCACATTAATGAGAAACACCAATCTCCTAAGATAGAAAATATGATTATACCATTTTCCATTTTTAATTATATCTTCAAATAAAACAAAAGTATAAAAACGACAGTTTAAAAATCAGATCATATTTCTAGGTTTTTCACATGATCTTTAGTACCTACTGGTGAGCTTCTCCAATGTTGCGGGACAGAATATGAAATGTGTAGACCTCAATAAATACACATACAGAACCCAAATCAAAACTATTCAACATATCATATTTGATCAATAGATCTTTGTGCAGTGCCCTTGGGGGGGGGTTAAATTCCTTCAAGAAGATGCTGTTAAAACTGAAGCACTCTAAAAAATTTTTGACTCTTAAATTTTTATTTAATTCCCAAAAGCTGACAGAAAGAGTGAAGCATTTAATTTTGATCTTCCAACAGAAATAAAAAAGTCAGCAGTACTACGCATGGGCAGACAAGGCTGAACACTTCACAGCTCAGTGACAATGAAGCCAGGTCTCTTAATACTTCCATTTCTATGGTTAGATGTTGGGGTGAAATATGTTAGCACCTGAATGGTTCTATCTAGTCAAGTTTATGTATTTAAATGTCAAAAGCAGGTTAAAATTGCAGCTTACAGCAATCACATTCTGTCAGTCATTTCCGAAACTGCAGTTTATTAAATTCGGGTAAAACTAAAGTCATCACAACATTGAAACATTAAAATGGGCAGAAGCATTAAAATAATTCTTTAAAGAAACTTTTTCATAATTTTTTTACATTTACTTATTTTTTACATTTTTTTTACCTATATGCATTTTTTCACATTTACTTATCCTGTGTGTACACATGCATAATGTGCATAGGAGCAGTTCTCTCCTTCTACCATATGGGTTTTGCAATCAAACGCAGGTCACCAGGCTTGGCAGTAAGCACTTTAACTCACTGAACCACATTGATAGCCCTACAGAAGAACTTTCTAAAAGCAAAGAGAAGAACCGGTATGTCTATAACTGAAGCTGAAATGCTCTGAAGGATAATGTCCAAGTTACTAAACAACAACAATATCAGAATGCCCAACAAAAAAAGATCCAAGTTCCCCAACACCTATCTGCAGGGTAACTTAGGGGAATGAATACAAACTTCTTCTGGTTAAGTTTTGGCTTTCCTCACAAAGTTCCTGGCCTGAGACTAACTTCTAGTGTCCTTGAGGCTACTGGTGTAGAACAGGGCCCTCTGTGGTTTCAATGATCATCATGGGGCTCCTCGGTGAGAAACTCCTCCCACAGGCCATTGGGGATCGCTAGGCAATGAGCTATGCTGACCACTCCACTCACAACCACTGGAGGTCTGGAATCTGACAGCTTAGAGAAGGCCTTAGACTATATGAGAATTCAAATTCCAGCAGAGGTGATTCTCTCTACAGAAGAAAGGAAAACCTATTCTCCTTCTTCATTTCCTAATGGATAGCATTTCTATTCCCATTATATGCCCATTATAAAACAGGCTAGGCATAGTATTTATAAGGTAAAACCTGTGAAATCACACATTTCTAAATTTGCCTTTCTCTCATGTGGATTTTATTATTACATACTTCCAACATTATACTTAAGTAATTTCATTCCTTGGCACAGTAGTTTCCTTCAATGTTTTGCATTAATTTGGTCTGCAAAGTCTATGAAGGAGAAACACAAAGTCACTCTAGTTTTCAGCAGAAACAATTCCAGAAACTAAACAGCACTCAGATCCACAGAGTGTGGATGAGGCCATCAGGTTCACAGAGAAAGATCAAGTCCCTTCGGTCTTCAGAGAGAAGCAACAGAAATGGGTATAATACAAAAACCCTCATCTCTAATCAAAATTCCAGTCATTCCTCGACATCTGAATGCAGCATTCATTCATCCATTCATCTAATAAATTATACTGAATGCCAACTGTGAGTGGGGAATACCGAGACTAAGTCAGGAAGGAAGCAGGGTCCTCGTTCTAACTGCTCAGTCTACAAAGCCATGTCTAGTGACCTATGTTCTCTGAATTGTCATACGCTGAGTTACAAATACCACTTGCCCTTAACACTGGAGTTTTCAGTGAAATCACACATAACCATACGCCCCTTCATGAGGACATTTTCAAAAGACACAACTGACCAGAGCATTCAGCATTAAAAGAATGACTTGAAGACAACCTGGAGGAAGAAGGATGTCTGTCCTACAGCATAAAGTTTAAGCAAAGTACTAAGAAAGCACCTACTACTCCCCCACACACATGCCATTCCTAGTCCCACTAATGTGAGAGAAGACTGCCCCTGCCCATCAAGCTACAGGCTTCATACCAGCAAATGTGTAAGGACCTTGAAAGGCCTTCTCCCCCTCTCCTGTCCTCAGAGACCTTCTCCTACTATTCCTCATCATCTGTTTCTTAGGGTGGGCTTTGTCATGCTAAGAAAGAACAATCAGAAAAAAAAGTTACAGAAAACACAGAGCAAATTGCAAAATATAAAACCAGGGTTTAGAAAAATAAGCCATTTTCTAGTTAACCACTAACAAGAGCCACAGATATAAAGCATCAGAAGAGTTACTTATTCTGGGACATATCAAAAAAAAAGATTAAATTAAAATCTAAAGGCTGCCTGACCCCAAAAATGATTTGCAGAACTAAAATGAGGAACTGGTACTGGGTGTACAGAAGGGAGGTGCTCTGGCACCTTCAAGCACCATAGAAACACACTTGCTGATAAGAGCAGCAGAAAATGTTAAAAAAAAAAAAAAAGGATGCTAACTTTTACTAAATGTTACAATCAATGATGTAACTTATATAAGTAGGGTTACTTTGTCACATATTGATAGTTACCTCACTTTCACATCCACATTAACTTGATTTTAAATGCAATTAATACATATAGTCAAGGAAGACTAATGGACTACATTCTGCACTTAACCTGGTGGACATTTTCAAATGGCACCAGTGACCAGTGCAAACCTATTTTGCATTGTAAACGACTAAATAAATCTTAATGGATTAAGAATGATCAGCTATCAACACACAAGGGAAATTAAGTGCTGAAATGCCTACATTGATTATTTTAAATTATTAGCCTTACTCTGTTCTTGAATTTGTATGCTTTTAGTGAGCTTTAACACATTTACAAGACTTATTGACTATAATTACAAGAGAATTCAAGTAATGGACACATCAATTATAAGCAACATGTCTTGACCAGACAGTTGCATAAAGAATTCTAAAATGAGCTCCATTAGCATCTTCTTCTTCTTCTTTTCCCTCTGCTTCATCTGCTTTAAGAGGGCATGGTAAGAAAATACATATTCACAATGAATATGACCTAGGCTGGTGCTAAGAACAAGTTATTTCAGAACATGAGCTACGACAACAGAGGTACTCACAGTCCATGTAAAGATGGACTTAACTTATTCAAGACTGCACCCAGCAGGAGGACATTTGAGACCCATCTGCAACAGGCCCCAGGGCATACATTCCCTTCCATGAGCATCTTGGAGTTGTCCTGTGACTTTTTTCAGGGAAAACTTTATCTCACAGTCATCCTTGATTACTAATAATGCACTACACTTTTTTATCTTTCACCTTCTAATCATGTAGGAAGTTTCAAAACTGCATGAAGTTAAAGCATAGTTTCAATAATAAGCCATTATTTTAAAGTACAGTAAAATAAACCTTTAATAAAATATGTTCATTGAAATGTGAATTTATTATTCAAATCCACTCATAAATTCAACCATGGAGACAGCACTTGTCTAAGCAGAGCACAATGATTTAGAAAAGCTGTCTATTTAAAATAAAGAATGTATGGCAGGTTTACTGAAACACGGCAGTGAATTTCTACATAAATTTAGAACAGTAGCTTATGCATTTACCACAAATTTTTTTTAATTTCTCCCAAAATTAAACATTAATACAGACTAAATATGATACACTACAGAAAAGAACTCAAGTGTTATCTCAATGAAAACCAAATCCCAATGCACATATAGTGAAACGTATTGCTCATTGTGATCCCTGAAAGTACTCTTACACTCTGGGATATAAAAACATCTGCCAATAAATATTTTTTAATTCTTATTATCAGAATAAAAATTATTATTACATTAGTATTATTATTAGTAGTAGTAGTAGTAGTATTATCAGTGTGTGTGTGCCTATGGGGGCCCAAGGATCACATCAGGAACCATCCTGGATTGCTCTACCTCCTTACTACTTTGCTCTTGAGTTTCCCAGGCTCTTACTTCCAGGGCAAGAATTGAAGGCTGCCACTATTTCCTCCAGATATTTTTCATGTGGGATCTGGGAAATCTGAACTCAGGTCCTTTTGCTTGTAAAACAAAGGCTTTTAACCACTGAGCCATCTCCCTGAGCCATCAGCCCTGAAGAAAAAAATTATTAAAAACCGAAACACACTTAACATGTCTTCTCAAAATAAAGTATCACTTAGCATATAGTTGGAAAACCAAATAACCAAGACAGCAATAACTGACAAGCTATAAGAGATAGGAGCCTAATAAAAGTGGCTTTTCAACACAAATGAAAGAAACCTCTGAATCCACCTGCCTTTGGAATGATTAATGTCCCCAGAAATGTTGAAAGTCAGCAAGACTCAGCAGAGTCAGGCAGAGCATCACTCTAGCAAAGAGGAGGAAGCCAGGGAAGACCCAAAGCAAACACGGACAGGGTGAGACCTAAAGTCCAAAGATCCTAGGAAAGTTCAGACTTGCTGCAGGGCACACATACCTGTATGAGTTCGAATGTGAGCCAGGAAGGCCATGGAATTGCTGCTTCGACACATCTTCCCGCAGTACTTGCACACGTTTCCCTGGTTCTCTTCTCTCTCGCGGTTGATTTGCTCCGTGTCTTCTACTATGTACTTGTTCACCTCCCGCAGCAGCTCCTCATGCTGACCTTTAATATGTAGAAATAGATTCTGCTCGGAATCAAAGGGCTCAGTGCACTTGACACATTTAAAGGTGGCACCTCCCTCCGGAAGCTCTTCCACACTGGCCTGCTCATTTCTCATATGGCCAGCACTAGCTAAATGCTGGTGAAGGTTGCTCTCGGTGTAGAATGACTTTCCACACAATAAGCAGTGAAAGTGCTTCTCCTTTGTGGGGTGCTTCATAGCTATGTGAACATTCAGTCCACTCAGCCCATCTGCCAAGAAACCGCAGTCATCACATCGGATCCGTGTGGTCTCAGCAAAGGAACTGCTTTCAACTTTCTTCTTTTTCAGGCCTTGAGTACAGTCTCTGAGTGGCAACTCACTGGTTCTTACCCCCAATGCCTTCAATCCCTCCTCAGAGTGATCTGTCAGTTCACCATCTTCAGAGTTCTTGATTCGAATTATGGAAGAGTCAAACCTGCTAAAACTGTACATGGTCTGTCCTTTGTCATCGATACTGATTATGGTTTCATATACATCACTAGCATCAACTGTACCATCAGATGCTGGGCCATCCTCTTCCAAAACAACTTCAGCTTCATGTTGCGAATTTACCAGGACTTCCTTGTTCTCCAAAATGAGCTCTGTTTGTTCATTTTTCCGTCCTCCTGAATTGTGGTCACATCCAACTTTTTTCTGGCCACTGTTACCGAGGTCCGACTGTTTCTTTGTTATCCCCATCGCCCCAGCAGATGGGCATTCAGCTGAATGGCCATCAGCTAAGACTAGAGGATGGAGGGTTTTGTGAAGGACTTTACATCCACTATCTTCTACGCGGCCTCCACTGCCCTCACACTGTACACCTGAGTCACCACAGTTATTCATGACATCACGATTTTTCTTATCTGTTTCAAGATTCACTGCAGAGCTTTCTGAATTTTCACTCTGAAAACAGCCTGGGGTGCCATAATTAGAGGAAACAAGGGGCACTACTATCTCCTCAGGTTTCACAGTTTTATCCTTAATAATGGATGATTGTAAAGTCTCACAAAGGTGGTGATTTTCGCTTAAGTTAGAGTCTTCCTCAGTCACAATTTCTACTGTGTCGGGAGCACAAAGTACTTTAGATATATCTAAATTAGGACTCTCATCTAAAATGGAACAACTTGCAGCATTTCTAGACTTAAGAGTGCCAGATGGCCGTTCTGAAATCACTTGGAATTCTTCCGTGTGTTGTGCATGTTCCCCCTCAGGGGTAAGGACATTTCCAGACACTTCTGAAGAAACCACTTCCACATCGGAAGAACTGAGGTATGACTGCCTTTTCATTCTGTGCTTTTCTGTTGCCGCATGCCTCGTCATCTCTCGACGAGTCACTGCATAGTAATCACAAGCCATACAGTAAAACTCAAACTCTTTGGTATGTTTCCGCTTCACATGCAGCTCGAGAGAAGCAGAAGAGTGCGCACTGAACTCGCAGTGCAGACATCTGTTATCACTCCCAGCAGCAGCAAGGTCTCTCTGGGGACACACAGTGCCCTGCTGGAGAAGTTCCTCTTGTTCTACAGACACAGGTCCCTTGGTATCAATGGGGTGACCGCTAACCTCCCCACTTACAGAATGAAATACGCTTTCAACTTCAACTTCAGCTGGATTTCCATGATCGACCACTGGCTTTTCTAAAGCTGAGGCATCCAATTCAGCTGACTTGTCAGACTGTTCATTGGAAACAGCCACTGCCAGATGGGTGTTCTTTTTACAGGCTTCAAGATGACCCCCCTCGGGGCCAACAATTATATCTGAATTGTGTTTTCCATTTGCTTCTATTTCTACTCGTCCTTTATGTTTCTTGGTGGCACAATGACGTTCCATATCTCCCTTAGTTACAGTATAATACTTACACACTTTACATAAATAGCTATACTGGTGACTATGTTTACGTCTGATGTGCACAGTCAAATTTGTAATACTCGAGGCCAAAAGACCACAGTGTGAACAAGTCCGTGAGATGCTGCCTTTGGGTCTCCCTCTCTTTGGAGTAGTAGCCAAGATTAATTCATTTTCTTTGGTGATGACACCAGACTGTGTCAATTCCTTAGGAGTCAGAATACTCATGTCAAGACAGGAATGCTCCTCTGACTGCACACCAACATGACCTTCAGGTCTTCCATTTCCAGTGATGTTAAAGTCTTCTCTTCTATCATTTGCACCTATGCACACCCTTTCAATGCATTCCTCAAAACTTAAGCCAATGTTATTTTTCTTGGCATTTTCAAGATGTTTGCTTCTTTTAATGTGTTTCTCCATTCCTTCTTTGCTCAGTGAATAAAGATTACATGCTTTACACAGAAAATGATAGTCCTGACCATGCCGAAGTTTTATGTGTCTTGTTAGAACAGTAGAAGATCTTGTTTTATAAAAACACTTCTTACATTGAAACTGAGGCTTGCTTGAATGCCTTACTTCATGTACATGGCTTACCCTTGACCTGACAGACTCTTCCTGAGCTGAAGTTGTCTTCCCTGACTCCTTCCTGGCACCTTGTGTGCTTTCTGATTCTGAAGAGCTGAGAGGTAACACAGAATCACTGTTGGAAACAGTTATCTTTGAGTGACCCGTTGAACTGATACGCTTTTCAGCTGCTCTGTGTTCTTCTGCGTCCTTCTCAGACAAGAATAGATCACAAGAAGTGCAAAACCCACTCAAGCCATGAGCTTCTTTCATATGGTCTCTAAGATCCCCTTCGCTCAGGGTAGTGAAGGGGCAGGACTGACAGCTGAGGGCAGAAGTCCTGGGCTGATGATCCTCTAAGTCCTTCCTTGACATACCAGAGAAGTCACATGGCTGGCAGTGAAGTGGTGTCTCTCTTGGATAACAACTTTTCACATGGACTTCCAAATCTGTCCTGTCCATCGCTACTTGCCTGCAGGCTGCAGAGACACATGAAGCCTGCTGGTCAGAAGCTGGCTTTTCTGTCAGGGAGCCAAGCTGTGTGGAGCATGAAGGACAGGAAGGTGTCTTGTCCTGTATCACTTCTGAGATTGTCCCACAGAGACCGTGAACAATGTTGCTCATCTGTCCATGTTTCAGGGCTGGCTGTGAATCACCTGGTTTTGCCTGTGTTCTGAAGTGTTTTACATACATCCTCTGAGTTTCACTTGTGCCTCTTTTATTAATACCTAGAAGACCGAACCTTTTCTTTGCCTGACCCTTTAAGGTGAAAGTGCCACTTCGTCGGCGAATGTTGTGACCCAACATCACAAGACTTCGCTCAGGTCTCGGTCTCAAGATGGCACTGATGCGCTGTGCTGTCTGAAGAGCATTTTGGGTAGATTCTGACTTACTCAAGAGATCCTGTGGACTTCCTAAGCCCTCTACCTGTTTGCTCTGACTTTCAGGATGCTGAGTCACACCAAGGGGAGGAACATCTTGACACACATCCACTTTTTCTGAGGAGGAACTGCTGGATGGCAGCGTGCAAACAGGGAGCTCGCTGCTCCCACAACCCTGTTCGGAAAGGCTCCCAGTGTTTCTCGATGCTATGGAATCCCCATACTTTGCCATCGGTTTAGAAGCTCTTGGCTTTGTGCGAATGTTCTTCGTTCCCATGATACATGTTTTTTTAGGAAAATGCTGCTTTGTTAAGATCTGTACAAATCCTCCACGAGCAGCAAGATTCTGACGCCGGAGATGTGTTTTGCCAAGATGATGTGTATGCAACAAGTTTTCCTCTACGCACTGAAAGCCACAAAGGTCACAAGAAAAGACTTTCTGTGGCCCATATGTATGTGCGAGAGGCACAGGAAAAGCTGAGCTGTTCTCTGTTTTGTGGCTACAGTGGCAGCAGCTCTGTTCTTTAGGCTGTTCCACATGACATTCAGTGTTTTTTTCCAAATCAGAGCAAGAACAGGAATGGCCACACATGCTGAACTTGAGAACTGTGTCTACATTTCCAGAGCTGCAACTGACTTTCCTTTCTTCCAGGGGAGAAGGAGAGTCTCTTTCTGGATCAAGGGAAGCCATTTCCTGCTCAAACTCTCTTCCACCACTGTCTGTTTTCAGAGAAAGGGCACCAACTACACTACAGTCACAAAGAGGGGAGGGAACATTTGGCTGAGCCAAGCTGCCATCGGAGCAGTTCACTGGGAAGGCCTCCTTTTCTGCGTCAGCCACTTGGATGTCCATTGTCCCAGAGGAGCTCTGCTCAGTGCCACATCCACAGGCACCCTGCTCTCCCTCATCAATGGGCTGCACTGCCTCGACCCGCATTCGTTTGGAAATATGCTCACTTCTGTCTTCCTCCACAATGACACTGTTAAAGCTGGATGATTCCGACAAAACTCGCTTGTTGCTGGAATTCCCAGAGGACTTAGCTATGGCAGCAGACTGGGGTCTCCAGCTGACATCAGGCGATGCAGCATTTCTCCCGTCATTTGCTTCTGTGCCAACAGATTCATCCTCATCATTCTCAAGCTTGGTCTCAGAATCCATGCTTAACACAGCTCCAGAGTGGTTTCTTATCCCAAGTTAGATTATTTGGCACTTATGACCTGGGAAACAAATAAACATGGTATTAAGTCTTTGAACATAAAGAAAAAGTAAATCACAGTCTGAAACAGGAGGAAGAAAACATAATGAAATTAACCTTAATGAAATATCTCCCATGTGTAACTGGTCTAACCACACCTGTCATTTCTTTTGGAAAAGGATGTAAAGAGACTAAGTATGGAAGTTTACACCCGACTGCCTCAGGTTTCAGGCCACACAGGACTGCACTAAGAATACAAACAGGCTAGCATGAGAGTTGTCCCCTCAAAAGATGGATATCAGATTTGGAAGAACAGAGGCTCTCCACCAGCTTCCAAAAAAAATTTTCATGATTCAATTCTTGACCTGTCGATTTCCATCAACTACTTCTGTTTAAACACAGAATCCTTCCTTGTACATGACAGTTTGGTAAAAACATGAAAACGAAGCTGATGGATGAAATCCCACCTCAGCCTTCTGACAGAAGCCCGAGCCCAGCATAGAAACAACTGCTTCATCCTTCACCCAGCAGTGAACACCTTACCATGACGTCCTGCCTCCGTTAACATCAAGTATTACATGGAGCACTCCTCTGCCAGTGAGAAGCTACTGTCAATCAGTAACTTCGTTATCTCAAGTTCATTTTGTATTACCTGAAGGCTAATGGCAAAGGGAACTGTATGTGGTACAGAATTAATGGAGTAAGTTTTAAGGTGTAAAAAAGAATTACAGTGAATAAAATGCTTTAAAATCAATATTATTGATTTTATTCTTCATTATTTTAATTAAATGAATACACATCATTTTCCATTTATTTCATATTATAATCAGAATTTTAGCCAAATGTCATTTTTTTTGATGTTAATAAAAAGCCATCAACATAATATGGCCTGAAAGCTAAGGATATTTATTTTCAACTATTTTATTTTACCCATATAAATGAAGCCTTTTGGTTGAACTGTGTTAAAAGTAAGGAATAAAAACAATATGCAAGGCATAGTACCAAAAGCATGAACTATAGAAGAAAATATCAGTATAACCACAATTAGAAATGTCAAAGGACGCTATGCTAAAAAGGTTACTAATAAGAAAGTAGGATCGCAAGTGTTGATGAGGATACAGAGAAACAGAGAAGAGAAGCCTCGGTATGTACACAGGGTGCCTTGCAAGTACTGCTGTCAAGGTACAGAGTTCTGGGGCTGCAAATGCAGCTGAGTCTCACTTGGCATGCAGGAGGCCCTCAATCCCTCAAGTCTGCCTCTACCTGCACACTTCCCTACAGATGCCTCCTGCCCACTCACTCCCCAGTCCCTAAAGCACACCTCCTAACTCTCCACCCAGTAACCAAAAATCAGTTCCAAATTTTTCCAGAGTGCACATTCCATAAGCTGATCCAAGTTGAATCATCATACAAAAAGGTTTGTGAGAGAAAAAGATCTGGCTTCATCCTTCAACATGCTGCCTTCACTGCATGTTTTAGTCCGCTGCACGACTGAGTAGTGAGATGCTGAACAGACACATGACTCTGCTCATAGACATTTGAGTAGTTTCTTTTTGAGGCTACTGCAATAAAAATTCTGAGTAGTTTTACATGTCTCTTTACATTTTTCGGTTCTCTGCGTATATACCTAAGGCAGACGACGTATGTTCAACTGCTGGAGAAATTGCTGGACTGCCTATCAAGCAGCAGCACCGCTCTTCATTGCCACTTGCCATAGGCGAGCACAGAGATGATGACCATCTGCACCAATTCCTCATCTGTCTCTTCAATGTCAATCATGCTAGCGGATACAGACAGTGTGGATGTGGATTCCCTGGACGACGACAGTGTTGAATAGCTTGTTTATCTCACTGAGTTGCAAGGGTTGCACTCTGAATATAACCCTCTGTCAAATACACACTTTATAAGTATTTTCTCCCTTTTCATTGTTATTTCTGATAAACAAAAACTTTAAACCGGATATAATCAAGCTTTTTCTGCTATAATTATTGGTGTTTATGTTTATTTTTTGTCCCTCCATGCTGCAATATACACCATGGCTTATTTTGCTCACCTAGAATAATTCCAGGTGCTTATATGATACCAAAATGATACCAAAATATATTTGTCATATAAAAATATCTAATACCCAAGTATTTACTAATGAGTTGAAAAGTGTCCTGGATGCTTGCCAACGGTCTCAGATGGAGGCACAATGAACTTCGCTGCTGAGGATACAAACCAAGGGATGGGCACATAACAATTCACTGAGAATGATTTTCAAAGTAGGGGCACTGTTTTAACATGACCCTCACACTTAAGAACCGTTTGATACACATCCTCACCAAGACAATATCAGTCTTCTAACTATATCTGAAAATATATGCGGTGAATGCTCAGTTTAAAAATATTTAAGGGGCTGAGACAAAGGCTTAGTGGGCAAAGTGCTAGCTGTATAAGTACCTAAAATATGGGAGCCCAGAATCCACATAAAAGTCAGGTGTGACTATAACCCCAGCAACGGAGGTAGCGTGAGGGTAGGGGGGACAGAATCAAGCAGATCCACAGAGAACTCCAGAAAGACCCTGTCTCAAAAAGTAAGATGGAGGGCTTATAGAGCTCAGGAACAGGGTGAATGCCCACCACACGAGGGGTCACCAGGTCAATCCCAAAGCTGCTTGAGAAAAAGCAAATAATGTGGAGAGTAACAGAGGAAGATGTCTGATGCATCAACCTTGGACCTCTACAGGCCTCTCTCAGCAAATGAACACCCACACTTTGTCTTAACCAACATGAACTCTCTTCCTTTCAACACTAAGCCAAATGTCTGTTTTTCTGCATACAGTCATAGGAAATGTTGGTCCACCGTGGGCAGCAGCAGAGAGGCCCACCTCCGTCCAGTAGTATACTCCTAGAACATCCAAACAGAGAAGATACATGTGCACACAAGTTTATAATGAACATTTTATTGCAGGCACAACTAAAACAGCAGCAGAGTAGCACTATTGGACCCGCTGGTTATCTTCTACACAATGGTTTGAAAACCCCTAAAACAAAAGGGACGATATCACCATGCTTACTTACCAATTGCTTTTAAGTTAATGAAGTAATCTAGCATAGCATTACAAGACTAGAAAAATGACAAATACATATACTGAGTGCCCACCATCTGAAAGAATCTATCACACAGTGACACAAACATATTCGCTACTGGGAGCTACCTAACATGACTCTTGATGAGCTTGAATACGGAGCCATATGTAATTTGCAGATAGAAAGTAGGATGTGCACCTACCTATAAAAATAAGCAAGAGCTATGTATCCAAGTAAAACATTCAAATTAGTCAAATATTTTGACTAAGCCCTTGAAGAAACTCAATATGGGTTTTTGGTCTCTGTTTTTTTCTGAGAAGGCAGAAAGCTCTGGAGGGGAAGCAGAATTAGGCAAAATCTTGAACAAAAGAAGGTGCATATGGAGCAGCCCTGGAAGTCAGAAAACACAGCGTCCCACCACACAGTAATGTGGAAAGCAGACAGCCAAGACAATGAGCAACTTTAAAAAAGACTAATTTTTGAAGACACAGATATATCAGAATAGAGTAAATCTAGAAACAGAAGAAGCTTACCATGGTAGGTAAGTGACAAAGGCTGGAACTAGAAAGTGAGCAGGAATGCAGAGCAGTTTGTAAGTGCTTTCATGCAATATGGAAGGGATTAAATGGAAATGAGAGATTATTCTAAGTAAGCTTTTAAAAAGTTCATTGGATGAGGTCCACTTTGTCCGATAGCATAATGGCTACCCCTGACTGTTTTCTGCTTCCATTAGCTTATAGAATTGTTGACCAGCGTTTTATTTTCAGGATGTGCCTATCTTTTGTGGTGAGATGGGTTTCCTGCAGCAGCAGATTGATGGATTGTGATTTTTAATCCAAGTTTGTAATCTGTGTCTCTTGATCGGTGAGTTAATTCCATTAACATTTAGTGTTATAATGGAGAAACTATTTTTAATTCCGGACATTTATTATGTTTAGTGGTTTTTGTAAGTATATTGCTTCGCTTTTAATGGTGTTATACTCCCTTCTGTTCTCCCAGATATGCCTGTTTTTTTCTTCACACTTGAGTATCATTTCTAGCATTTTTTGAAGGCCTGGTTTGGTGGACACGTATCCCTTCAAGTTGTCTTTGTGCTGGAAGATTTTTCTTTCTCCGTCAATTATGACGGATAGTTTTGCGGGGTATATCAGCCTGGGTTGACATTTTTGCTCATTCAATACTTGAAGTATGTCTCTCCAAGCTCTTCTTGCTTTTACTGTTTCAACTGAGAAGTCATTTGCTATTTTAATAGGTTTACCTTTAAAAGTAACTTGTTTTTTTTTTCCCTTGAAGCTCTCAGCACCATTTCTTTATCTTGAATGTGGAGTGTTTTAACTATTATTTGCCGTGGTGAATTTCTATTTTGGTCATATCTGTTTGGGGTGCGGAATGCCTCTTGTATATGGATGGGCCAGCCTAATTTCTCCCCATCCTGAAGCTCAGGGAAATTTGCGGAAGAGGGGGCGGTAAGATTGTAAGAGCACAAGGATGGGAGGAGCAATGATATGCAAGATACTCCACACAAGTTAGGGCCGAAGCAATCATATTTGGACTTTACATGCCCTGCGCAATGTCCAACACACTATTGACCTCACAAAGTCTAGCATTTGCTAAAGGCACTGGGATCCTGGGAGGCAAGGGATTGACAGCCACAGTAGTGTTCCTATGCTTAAGGGGAACACAGGAAAGGGTTCTGGGAAATGCCACTGGGTCCTTGTACGTCATCGGACAGGAGGACCCAGAGGAGAGTTTGGCATGCATATTAAAGGATGCTCCGGGGATGGGAGGGGGAGGCACTGGGAGATGGGGAGGGAAAGGGGAGGGGAGGGGGGCATGGGGGATAGGGGGTTGGAGGGAGGGGGGACCAGTGTACCTGTTAAGTTTGTATGAGTGGAAATAAAAAAAAAAGTTCATTGGAAAGATTATTAGAACACACATCATTATGAATGACGGTGGGGAAAACTATTTTTTTCTTTTTATGAATTTGAAATTCATTTGAATGCAACAGATAGTTCACATGCAGGTTCTTTTTGTTAAAGCCAATTTCATTTAAACAACAATCAGAGACGCTGACTATGCAACAGAAACGTCCTTTCTCTCAGGAGCAAAGGGGAGGCAGGTGAGGGCTCTGCCCACTCAGGTCCTTTCTACAAGTGCTGGCTTTAGAGTGGGGGGGGAATGAGCCTTGGATTTCTTCCTTCAGCATCAGGACTGAGAAAACCTAGAAGGTATGTGAACTGAAACAGCACCAGGTATAAAGCACTAGGCTTCCTCCACAAAGTCACCAGTTACCATGCACACATATCCTCACTAGTTGCCAAAGATTTTCAATTACACAACTCTAAGCATCTGTATTGAGGCTGATAAAATAGCTTAGCACTTGCTTAGTGGGTGCAAAGTTCTACATCTGATCCCAGAACTGCCACTCCACCTCCCTCTGCCTCCTCGCCACACAGACAGCATTTACCTCTTCAAATAGTTGCTCTTCAATTGAGAAAGTTACATATGATTTGGGAAAGGGGGATTTCATTTTTTTTACCTACAAATTATTAAGTTAATTTACCCAGAAACTGTCACAAAATAAAGTTTCTAACTTAAATAATTCTGTCTGAATAAAAGA
Organism: Typhlomys cinereus; assembly: GCA_023101885.1. Classification (NCBI taxonomy): domain Eukaryota; kingdom Metazoa; phylum Chordata; class Mammalia; order Rodentia; family Platacanthomyidae; genus Typhlomys; species Typhlomys cinereus. The sequence continues at coordinate 6,600,585 of JALPQD010000047.1, read as the reverse complement.
AAGAAATCAAAATACACACTTTTTTGCAAGCAGGAAAGCAGAGAACAGAAGCATTCTGACGACACCTGCTGGCCACTTCTCACAGACGTGTCTTCAGTGTTTCACAGCAACCTAAGGATGGCAGCACCAAGTCTGTCACAGTGCAGACCTTACTGAGACAGCACCAGCTTTCTGTTCCCTGCGTCACTCATTCCCACCCAGTCACATCTTTGTCTCAGCTCCTACCCTCCCCATAAGAGGTCCTGAGACAGCCATGCTCCTGCTCCTCATGCACAGACATTCTCAACCCACACACATGCTTCACTGCTTCAATACGGATGCACAGAACCATAGTCCCATGCCTGTGGGCCCATTCCTTTCCTCTTCACTCTTCAGGGCACACGCCTGCACAAAATGCAGAAAAATCTTTGGATTTCTCTCTGAGAAGGTCATAAAAGGATAAAGGCCAGATGTTCCATAATTCTACAGTAGAGTCTCCCCCTCCTTAGCACTGGGCCAAGCTGAGTCACTGTGAACTGCAGAGCCAACAGCTGAGCGGAACACACAGAAGTTGATGGAGCACTCATCTCTCTCAATCAATCACTTCCCCTGAACTTCGTACTAAACCTGTACCATTACACTGCTCCTAACCTAAGGTACAGTCCACATGCAGAGTCTTCCAGCAGAAGCTCTCTCTATTGCTGTTGTGTAGAACCTTGGGGAACTAAAGGTTTGTCCTCCACCCTCCCACTCTCTGCTATCAGAAACATCAATTGCTAACATAGACCACAGTCTCCGATCCTACAAGGAAAAAGATTACTCTTCCCCGAACATGCTCACAATTGCATTGCAAAGTTAATTTTGACCAGAGTCTGTCAGTGTAACACTCCAAAAGCATACCCACTACGACACCCATGTACACAGCAGGGCTGGCTTGTGAGCATGTAGTCCAATAACTCCACACTGTCACTGTCCAAGGGTCTGCACTCCTGAATTATAGGTTATACTATTCATTGCTTATGAAACTGCCCAGAAAAGTGTCTGTGGCAGTTTCATGGGCATTGCCTTGCCTGTGATGGGCATAAATAGCAGAGAGCAGAGAAAGCAAGCATGTCTGCCTGTCCTCCCCTAGGATGGCTCCTTCCCAGGAAGCTGTATGATGCAGCAAGGACACATGCAGCCCGTGGGTAGGGTCAGGGATGAGAATATGGGGCCCACAGATTGTCTAGCCTGAGCCATTACTTCTGACAATATGACCCCTGCAAAATCCCCCAGCAGCCACAGGGCAGAAGTGTGTATCCAAGCCCATCCCTAATGCTCGCCCTACAGGACACAAGGCAAGGCCACACAGCTAAGCCCATCCCAAATGCCCATCCACAGGAACTGCTCTCATTTACTATAGGGACACAACTAATACAAAGCCCTGCTCTCTGTTCCATCTGGTCATACATGTGGCTCAAGGCATAGTGACTTAACACACTTCCTTCTTACCTATTCCCAACTGGAAAGGCAGAAGTAAGGTGAGAACACCAAGAAGGTCAGAAGTCCCTATTTACACGCAGGCATGCAAAACAAATGCATTACACCAAGGCTGAGTTCCTCTTAACTTGTTTTAGAACTATACTAAAATGACATTTACATTTATATCTCTTCTGCTTCCAAAATGAAATCAGGAACACAGTTTAGACCAAACAATTAAAGGAAATCAAGCATTATTAAAGAATTACCTACTGAGAGGAAGCAGAGCAAGTTTTAAATTTGTATCCCTGTGGCTTAAGAAAAGGAGTACTATCTCCTAGAAAATCTGCTCAGCTCAGAAAGTGGCATCCAGCCTCCAAAACTACTCAGCAAAGAGGCTGCCTAAGGTGCAGGTGATAATGGACTTCTCCCAGCTAGGTTTGGAGATTTAGCAGTCTACTTACCACTCTAACATACCCACGCCCAAGGAGTGGCCATGAGGGGATGCGGATAGAGGCGCACATCACAGTACATCAGTGACTATCACCATAAAATTCACCCACCTAGTGGAAGGCATCCAAATTTGTGGACATAGGATCACTGGCTCAGAACATAGCCTGAGTAATCCTACTGCCAAAGGACATTTGAAGACAAAAAAAGGACTCTCACTCAAGGACAAGAGTCAAAGTACCCATAGAATTCTCACTAAGGTTAGACTACAGCAGTTTCTATCACACAAGATTCCTTTAATAGATTCAAATAGCCAATTCTATTTCACCTGTGAGGTAAAAAGTCAAGCACTTGTTCAGTATCTAACTGATCACTAAAACAGCATACTGATAGAATCAAGCAGGATGGCAGCACGAGGTTGCTGTCCTCAACCACGATTCTGCCCTCTACTACTGTCTGTGTAGACAGACTCACAGCAATGGAAAACACCAAGTGGCAGAAAAAAAAAAAAAAAAAAAAAAAAAAACTGCAAAATCAGCTCAGCTTTCATGCCTGGCAATTTCCTTTGTTAAAATCTTCCCACCTTTGAAGTACTATTTCCCAAATACATCAAATAATCCAGTGAGAAAGTTGTGACTTTCTCAATTCTCCAACAAGTATATTTCATGGTCAGAAAGATTCTATGCACAAAGTTAAATTTTAATACGGCTTTTCTGAACAAAAGTTTTAAAATCAATACTTTGGGAATGTTTCTATCTAATTTTTTAAGCAGGAAAATTTTATTGAAACAGTAATGAAAGGGAGAAGGAGGAGTGATGATCTGTTGGTGAAAAATTGAAAGATTCTGTCATTAAAAGCACACACCACTGGCTGTTCCTCAAGCATTTGAAAAGGTTGTTTTATTATCAATGTAACTAATCACAATGAAACCATCTCTTACCACTAAAGACATTATAATGAATTTTCTTTACAACTTAAGAGAAATGGGATTTGCTGTTTCACATCACACAGAACAGGCTGTATAAATTCTTCTTCTTATTTATTGTAAAATATAATTTCATCTATAAAATCAGTCATGAAATATTAAAACTGAAACAACAGAATTTATGCCCTTTACTTAATTTAGTTTAAGCGGTCTATTCAATAAGAACAGGGTGGGAGGTTACATGTGATGGAGCCCCTCTTTTCTCATTAAGTGTTTCCATTAGCCCATTTATTTTCAAGAATTTATAATGCAGTCATAAAAAGGCATTCCATGATAAAAATTAGTCTACATTCCTTAAATTTTCCTTTCTTTTTCAAAAGCCAGCAAAATGAAGCACATTCTGTGCAGACACTGAGGAACATGGAGCAGCGGGAGTAAAATGAAGGAAAACATTTACACTGAAAACCTGAAGCCTGGTGAAAGAACACTGAGCACAGCAAAGAGGTCTTCCTCTTCCCAGTGGCACCAATAAGCTTCAAGACAGCTGCAAAGCTGCGACTGTTTCGACCCATGGAAGGGCTGAGACTTATGAATTCTATGAGAAATCCCTTGCCAATGTTAAAGAGTCTAAACACTTGAAATACTGCATTCTTAGTAATTCATTTGTTTGTCATTCTGACAGAAAAGTAGGGGGAAAAATGAGATTTCCAAAAGGTGAATCGGGGGGAAATGAAAGAACAATAAAAAGAGGCTGGAATAAAGAAGAACTGAAGACACCATGCCATGACTCTTGTAGAGACAGAGTCGTCAAGCCTGCAAGAAGATGGAGCACAAAGAACTGCAGGGGGAAGAAAGACTAAAACTACTAATTTTGGAAGAAATCTGGAAAACACTATAATTCCAAATGTCAATAAGCTAACACACCATATAAAACTATCAAGCCTCAAGACATTTGGAATATAAATTATTAGGTACCAAAGATCTGAGTGTGAAGAAAGTATATTTAGAAAGGAGAAAAACTCCAGCATTAAATTCTCAAATGAATATGGTTCTACTCAAGTCCATTTATATAATAAGGTTAAGTTTTTTCCCCCTCTGGGTTGAAAAATTATAGGTAATTTTTTCCTCTTCTTCCTGGCACTTTTCTATACTTTCCAAAATATGTTACTTTGGGAAAGAATTAATCAAGTGGGGAGCTTAAGAAAGTCCTACCCATTGTAACAGAAGTAACAGAAAGTGATGACTGTTCTCAAGGGAAGGGGCCTTTAAAAGGGCACTTTCAACTGTGGTGTCTCAACAAAACTCAGGATCCCAGAATCACACAAAAAAGCAAAGTCAGGGGCAACTTGAAGTTATAGTCAGAGATGGGGTCTAAGACTGATTAAACACTAAGGCACCAGACACTAAGTTTCCTCACTGATTAGGCCTAACATTAAATATGCAAGAATGAGGGGTGAACAGATGAGAAACAATATCCCTGAGCATTCTAGCACCCAGACTGTGGTCTTTAATGCTACTCCCCCACTGAAAGGAACCTAGGCTCCAAAAGATATGGCTGGCTCCAGCACATTTTGTTAGAAGGGAGGAAGGAAGGGAGCTAGAATGGGAGAGAGTGAGTTGGTAAGTCAGTCAGTCAGTAACCCAGCCAGGAAGACATAGGAGACAGTTTGAGCATCATCAAATTGTTTTCTTAAATATTTGTGTATGTGTGTGTGTGTGTGTGTGTGTGTGTGTGTGTGTGTGTGTGTGTGTGTAAAGATAGAGAGAACATGCATATATGCCATGGTACCTAAATGGAGATCAGAGGACAATTTTCAGAAGTCAGTTCTCCCCTTCCATCATGTAGGCTTCTGAAGACTTAACTCAGGTTGCAATTTTGAGAGCAGGCCCCTACCCAGTGGGTTTTCTCAACCTGTCCCACTAAATTATCAAAACTAGGATCAAACTAAACCATTTCAAGGATAGACAGACAGGAAAACATGAGGAAGCATGAAAAGAAGGGAAGAAGGAAGGGAAAGAGGAAGGGAGGGAGGGAAGAAAAAAGAAGGAAGGGAGTGAGTGTAGGAGGGAGGGAGGGAAGGAGGGAGGTTATTTGAGAGGTGGCTCTCTTTAATAGGATGCAAAGACTATGGACAAATACAGAGGGAGTGCTACACACAGAAAGTTATATTGGCAAAAACGCATCAGACATGAATCATCGTAAGTCTGAGGATACGAGTCTGGTGGATACAAGTCTGAGGGATACGGAACAAAATGTTAGCACAAGTTTAAACTGTCCCCTCCTCTTATTAGTACCAAGGAAAGAAAATAAAGCACAACTAAAAAATTGTGCAATGAAAACAAAAAAGAACACTGTCTGGCCTGGGTGATCACATGAGCATACTCAGTGAGAGACACAGTGCACCCCAGATGTCACTGCCTGAGAAAAACACATACCACCCATAGATCACATCAGCTAAGAACAAAGCCTCCAGCTAGCTTAGAGGAGCCTTCGGGCACCTGCCCCTCCCGGCACTCCATGTCTGAAGTCCATGACTTCCATTCTTTCCCTTACCTAATAAACTATATCTTAATCCTCAAAAAAAAATAAAAAGAGGACCCTTCAAGCAGAGTGCTTTGTTGGTGAGAAGGACTGCATAATTCTAAACGTTAAGTGTTGTAAAAGGCAGAGACTGTACATTCCATGTTAAGGGAGTAAAAGGCGTGTAAACACATGTAACAGCTATTATCAGACCCGACCCTGTGCTGGTAAAGACAAAATGTAGAGGACATCTTAGGTCAACTGGTAAAAAGTACCAGCAAAAATTTATAAAACTATGGGCATGTATCATGCATGATAACCCCTCCTTAAGCAGTATACACAGTGCTCATCTGCAAAGGGACTTATGTATTCAATTTATTCTCAATAGTTTCAGAAAGGAAAGCGCAAATATATATAAACAGTGTGTGTGTGTGTTTGTAGAAAAGCCATCTAAACACATGCACTGCAAATGTGACAGAGAAAGAGGAAATAACAAATGGGCAGGTAAGTAGTAAAGTCGTTGCCCAGCCTGTGCAAGGCTCAGGGTCTGATTCCCAGAACTACAAAGGGAAGGTGTAGCAAATTACAACAGCAGTATAAAGGTTACACACAGTGTGTGGGGGGGGGGGGGATCTGGGTTTATTTTCACATTTTTCAGTCAATTTGGGATTGATTTCAAATAATTAAAAGCAAGCATCATAGGAAAGTGGACTAATTTTACAGGCATGGCTTATAAAGACCTCTGCAGTATCTCTGGTAACAGCCATCGGGGTCACAAGAATATAAAACTCCAAAAAACAAAAAATTTCTTAGGCATTACAAAATCCTTATTACCACTCAGAAGTTGAGGAGGGAGTGTTCCTTTGCAGTAGTGGGACTGAAGCAGGACCCTGCAATATGGGACAGAGCTCCACAATGAATTTACCCCCTCATGTTCGCATGGTGTCACTTAGTTGCCCAGGCTTGAGCTGGCAATCTTCCTGCCCTGGCCTCAAACTCTGGGTTTGCAGGCCTATGCCCCCATGCTAGCACATGCACTTGTCACTACACCACATGGAGATGTGAAGGTGCTGAAGAGGCTTGTCTCCGTGGAGTGTTCTGTTTTCTCTCCTGACTTCTGCTATCTGCATCTTATTTTGTATTGACTTCACTAACACCCTACAAACAGACAAAGAAGGCGGCTGAATTTTAGTTGCTGTTGCTACTGTACATACATTCTTCCTAGCACAGCCACGCCTTGGTACTAAGAGCACAACAAATCCCTTGGCCATACTGGACTCTGTCTATTCCTGTCTGCGATGGTTTCCACATTAGTCTTCAATAGCTGCGGGAGATGCCCATGCAAATAGAATACCAAATTCACTGAACTTATGAAAAGGTAATGGGAGATACAAAGAAAACTTCTCTCCAAAATAAAAAAAACTGAAAACCACATATAAAATCTGGTGCCATTGCCTATCCCAATATGCTCAGGCACAACTCCTGTCTCCATCTCTCCCAGCACCAGCCAATCTCCACAAAACTGACTTGCTGAACCTTCCAGTGTCTGATCTAACTCAGGTTGGCGTCACACTCATGGCTAGTTCTCCAGAATGGCCTCCCCATGCAGGTCCTGCCACTCATGAGATGATACTGCTCTCCAAAAAATGTCATTCCCTTTTCCCTTGGATTTCATCCAGCAAAGCTCTATCTCTACCTTCAAGGATTCCTTTCGACTTTTCCTATGAATCCACTTTCCTGTGAATACTTTTCCCACAACTACCTCTGGTCACTGGCTCTCACACCTCACAAATGGAAGTAAGGAGTAATCAGCAAATCTTACTAAGTCACGATTCTCTGATTATGCGAAAATATTTCTGTTTCATTGCACCTAAAACTTGCCTAAACACATTTCACTCTTTTCCCTTTTGCCTACCTGCCCTTATTTTTTTATCCTGCCTGTTCATACAGGCTGCTAATGAATTCAAAAAAATGAAGGCAGATGAAAGCAATTAAGAGAGGATGGAGGACTATGCAGTTCAAAAGGAAAACCAACTCCTAAGTCTCAATGTGCCCACACGTCTGCAATGCCTAAGAGCCATCTACAAAACTCTGTAACATCTGAAACAAAAACCTTTAGGTGAAAATCCAGATGTACTGATTTACATGACAAGAGTCAAAGCTACCAAAGACTAGATAGGCTAAAGCAGAACTGTAAGAGGCCAAAAGTTTAGGATAACTCTAAAACTGTAATTATTTGGGTGCTATCAAGTGCAGGGACGGCTTCCCCAGCATAGTCTCCTGCTGACAAGGTACAGGTGCTCTGGGGAGTATCTTCCTTGTTTATCTTTTTTTTTAATTGGAGTCAGGGTCTTGCTACTATGTAGCCCAGGCTAGCCTCAGACTCAGGCTCCTGCCTCTGACTCCTAAGTGCAGCAATTTCCCCTGTCTAGAACTTCAGGGAGTTATAACTCCTGTGACCCAGTGCAGAGAGCAGTGTTGTTCAAGCCCTGGTGCCTAGAAACACGCAGCACTGGCCAGGTTCCAAGCACTCTGGGTAAGTAGCAGGACTATCCAAGCCCAGGTGCTCTGCTGGCTCCTACCTGTATTATCTTTAAGCCTCTCAATGTCTTCCAAGAACTTCACTTTCGTGGATTTCAAGTTCCTGGGCAGTTCATCAGGCTTAGCACTTACTGACTGTGAAGACCCTGCTTGATGCTGTAGGATATCTTTTACAAATGCTGCTCCTGTTTGCCCTCAATAATAAGTATAGCCAGTAACCAAACACAATCCTAAACACAAAACAGGAAAAAACTATATTCTAAAGCTCCATTAGACGTAGTATGTCTGCACGTTCCCATGCAGCTGAATTTATTCCCACTGAAATTTTATAGTTGAACATCTAAAATCACTTAAAAAACATATTTATTCATCATGTGAAACAGGTTCTCAAAGTCTGACAAAAATGTCCCAAATAAAAAGTTTTAAGTATTTGTTATCCAAATATGTACTAGAAAAAAGCCATAGCAACCTGAGTTCATATACATTATTTCTTATGTCAAGATTAACATACATAAAGAAACAACAAAACGCAGAAAGGACAAGGTAAAAGAGTTAAGTATGAAAAGCTGCATTACACTACAGTACATCCTTATCGTGTAATCTCTTCATATAAACTCTAACAACTAATAAAAACAGAGACTTTTGGACCTTTAGATCCAGAGCACTCTAATTGAGCAAAGTGCCGCTGGGCTTCCACAGGTGGCGCTACACCTGCTCACTGACCTATTTCCAAAGGTGGCCACCTTCAGGTTACTTTCCTCAGAATATAATACAGTCTATTAAAATATTCCAACTGCATCATTCTACATTCTGAACAATAACAAATATTTTACATATTCCTAATCTACCAATATTTTGGATATAGTTATTAGAACAAGAAGCTCCATCTTAACTGCTATGATAAACAGACTTCACATGGCTCAGATACAACAGTTTATCTTTGTAAACTTCAAAGGCAGTTATCTGGTTAAACATGAACCCTACACTAGGCTGTGATTCAGGGGTCTTGGTGCCTCCCTCGGGAGCTCTATTCTTTTTTTTTTTTTTAATTAATTTATTCAATTGTGCGTGTGTGCGTATGTATGTGTGCGCGCGCGTGTGTGTCTGTGTGTATGTAGAACCACGGACGAATTCGGGAACCACCATGGACGCCTCCACTTCCTCCGCCCCGGGATTCACAGGCTCCGCCCTACCAGGACCAGAAACGCAGGCCGCCCCCGCTTCCGCCTGGCGTCTATACGTGGGATCTGGGATCCGAACTCAGGACCTTCCGCCTACAAGGCGGAGGCTTAACCTCTGAGCCCTCTCTCCAGCCCGGGAGCTCTATTCTTGACCACCCTCATTTCCTGCATCCAGCTGATAGAAGAGTCACACAGGCTTAGGTTTAGCGCTTTTTAAATGACAACTGAAAAGAGCCAGCTCCCGCCTGTCAGAACTCTGCAAAGGAACAAAAGGTTCTATCTCTGATTTGGGCAACTCTAACTTGAGCTAGGCAAGCAGCAGGAAGAGCAGACACTACTAGCCCTTTTTTGCCACCCAGAGAGGTCCAAGTTATACTGCCTATCACATCCTCCTGATTAAGAAGGGATTTGGACATCAAAACTTTTAAGAAACTTTTTTGGAGAGGCAGCTGTCCCTAGAAGAGCCTACATGGATCTGGTACATTACATCAGTAAGTGAAGTGGGGGTGGTGGCACTCATGTGAATAATCTCAACCTTGGAGATGTAGATACAGGAAGATCCCTCTGGATTGCTGGCCAAACAAGTTTATCCTAATTGTTCTGTTCCAACCATCAAAAGACCCATTTAAAAAAAATTTTTTAATTATTATTATTTATTCAACTGTGTGCATATGCGTGTGTGTGTGTGTGTGTGTGTGTGTGTGTGTGTAGAACCACGGACAAATTCGCGAACCACCATGGACGCCTCCACCTCCTTCTGCCCGGGGATTCACAGGCTCCGCCCTACCAGGACCAGAAGCGCAGGCCGCCCCCGCTTCCGCCTGGCGCAAAAGACCCATTTTAGAGAACATGAGCAGTGTTTCTGAGGATGACACTGGCGTTTGTCTTCTGACCTAAATATGCACATGCACATACTTAAGCACGTAAGCGCGCAAGCGCACGCACACACACACACACACGATCATTACACAAAGGTCCCAAAGACACTTGCTGCATCATAGTCTGCCACACAAAATCGCTTCCCATGTCACGTACAGCAGGCACTGCCCTAGACCACCACTTTGAAACCCACAGTGCCACAATGAAATGAGATAAAATACCTCCCATAAGAGGAGCAGCCTTTTTACCCTGAAGATACTTAATGAAAACCATCTGATCTCATTTTTGGAAGACTATAATTTCTATTCCTTTCCTTCAATGATCTAAATTTCCTAAGTTATTTTTAAAAGAACATTACCACCTTAGTTTAAACGCTAACGGTCTTATAATTATATTTTAAATTAGTATGTACTCCTTTAACTGATAATCCTTATTTGAAAATAATTGATCCAATAATTATACATCAAATTCTATTTCATAATTCACAATAAGCAGAAACCACAAATGAACTGTATACTCTCCAAGTAGAAAGCTATTGCTTATTCTAGATCTGAAAAGGTTCCCATTATATTTATTGGGGTTCTTTTGTTACTGTAACAACTAAGAAGCATGCTGGGTTTTAGTTACATTTGATGAATAAACTACTGCTGCTCCAACTGTGTTAAACATTGTCTTTTCCTTACCCGACTTCTAATTACCTTACCTCTCTTTACTCAAAACTATGTTTTAGTCCATGAGGAAAAGCCCACCACATGCAGGGAAGACAAAATAGAAGTGTGAACATTAAGTTCTGCGAAGTGCTCAGGATTGGAACTATCTGCACAAAATGTAGATGAGACTGGAAGAGCTGAAGTGCTAAGCTTTGTTGTAAAAAAAAAAAAAATCACGACTCCACAGTGCCTACCAGACTCGCACACCACCACTTATGTGTGCCTTAAATGCAGACATCTCTGCCGGAGACACTCCCATGGGCTACCAATTTCTTGGTGAGGAAATAGTTTGTCAGAAAGTATGACATTCCTTAATTACAATTGTTTGACATTCTCAAGATTCAAGCACTTTAATATACAGCAAAAATGGTTGTGCTATTTGGTTCTATGGATCTAATGTGACACAGAGCTTTGAAAAACCATATTTTATTTTTCCTATCTAACTTTCAAGGACAGTTATGATGCCTTGACAGCTTACCTTTATCATAAAAAAGATGTTTATTTAAGAAAAAGTCCTTATAACATGGATTAAATATGACAAACGTAAACAAAGTTAGCAAAGCCAAGGAAAAAAATTAGCCAAATTTATTTTCCAAGAATGTCTCTTTTTGCAACAAACAGAAGTATATGGCATTACAACTTTTTAATGAGGTAGGAGCCAAATTTTGGGAACTTTGTCATTGATGAGAATGATGAATTTATATATGCTGGTTTAAAATCAAACCTACTAAGGTAAAGAAAGAATAACTTCAACAAAAGGAAGTACCACTTCCCCTGACTATGGGGCCATGATGCAAGCAAGCATACACTCCATCATGAGGAAATAACCAGATAATTTTGGAACTCTGCAACAAAGACAAAACTGTCAACAACCTCCCATCCAAAATTGAGACAAGTTAAAATAACCAAGGCACTCCCACATGTATGAACACTATGCAAATTACACAACCTATATTCCCATGGAACGACTTTTGCCGATCACATTCTGGTAACTTGCCTTTAATAACCACAGTAATTTAGAGGACTATATTTACTCTGGTTTTTTTTGGGGGGGGGCGGTTGAGTTTTTTGGTTTTGTTTTTTGCTTTGATGCTTGTGTGCTCCTTTGAGACAGAGAACTTGCTTGATACCTACCATATACAAAATACTCAAACATACTGGATAAATAAATTAACATTATGCATGTATTTTGTTTGCTGCTTTTATAAGGCAACAGGCTTTGAGAATAGAGGCATTTATGTGGCACCCAGCATGCCATCCACATGGTCACAAAAGAACATACTTCCTATCTAGCTCCATGGACCACCAAACAGATAAACAATTTACGTACAATAACTACCTTGTGATGAATTAAAATTGATTCATCTTCCACAAAAATGCTGTGGGGATGGTTTTAACAAATAGCACCCAGGCCTAAGCATATAGTTTGGTGGTGGGGCACTTGCCTGGCAATTAAAAAAAGAAAGAAATTCTAAAAGAATAAGTTTAGCATTGGGTATGGCATATCAGGTACATTCCCCATACTTGGAAGACTGGGGAGGGAGGGTCGTAAGCTCAAAGGCAGTCTGAACTACATAGCAAGATCCTGTTTCAAAAACAAACAAGAATCCATGGTTACACCACCCCCCTGGTCCTAAGACTATATGTTCTTGCTTACCATGTTTGTTCCAACTCAGTTGCATGTACAGGTAAGGACTGGGACTTGGAGTAATTTGGCTAACTGATTATATAGCACTTTAGCAAGCCAAGACACGTTCCACAAAATTTATTTGGTAAAATAATTAAAGTTTATTTCTTTAAAGGGAAAAAAAAACTTTTTTTTTTCATGGAAATGTTTTACAAAGTTGTGTGATTCTCTGTTCATTTAACACATAAACAGAATATAATTCAATGCTTTATGAATGATCTGAGTGACTAGTTGCTGAGCTAAGGCAGAAAGGCTCCACTCAATGCAATAAGCTTCCAATTGCACATTCACAGACAGAGTAGTCACTGCCAGAAAACAGCTGTAACACAGAGAGTTGGCTTTTTTGCCAGCCTACTAAGCATCTACCCATATTTTATCAATAAGGACTCACGCAAATTCTGTAAGATATGCACATTTCACAGCTCAATAGTGTAAGGCTCAGAGTGGTAAAAAAAACTTTTCCAAAGTCCCACACTTTCTAGTCCTCAAGAGATAGAACAACTAACCTGGAGACCTCACTACACAGGACTGAGGGTAAAGTCAGTATTAGAGGTCAGCCCTAGGAAACGAGGCCCCAAATATAGACGAATGTGCTGCCTTTCTTGTTGGGCAAACAGAAGGTAAAAAAGCTTAACAAAACCTTTTCCTCTTCCTCTGATAAGTATCTGCTTCTGATCCCAAGGTCACCAAGTAAGATAAGTAAACTGCACATTATAAAAATGGCCCAACTGATAAACTGTATCTGGACTTGAAGAGCTAAGCAGAACCATAAAATATAGGATGGAAGCCCATGCTTCTTAGGGCACAGGGCTTCAAACATGAAGCTACCCATATACTCATGCAAGTGAATCTCTTATCACTTTGGCAAATGGCAGCTTTTCTCCAGCTCTGCCATCAAGCTCCCACCAGGGATCCCTGAGAGAATAACTGTCCCTCCTGAGCGGGCAGCCTACAGCCATCTTCCTATCTTCCTCACAGACTACACAGCAGCAGTCACGGCAATCTTTTTGAGTCACTCCCAAGTCCCCATGATGGACATGACAAAACAAGTCAAAATACGCAGGAGTAAGCTTCATGGATCACAGAGGCAGAAGATAATCACTGCACAGAACGCAACAGAAGCCAGTTAGGGAAAAAAAGCTATACAAGAGAACCTCAGGCCTCGGTCCTCTGCTGAAATCTCCCAACTCCTTGGAGACCCTGACCCCAGTACTCTGAAGCAAGTCTCTCTTGTCTGTCTCCATCCATCCTGAGAAGCAAGTCCACATCAATGATATGCTGATGACTCCTAAATATTTACTGCTAGCCAACAGCTGTGTGAGTACAACACCCACTCAGGAATGTGTCTGGATGAAATGAGATTATCCACAGTGTTTATCTAGACTAAGTTCGAAAATAGTATTGTTATTTCCACTGAACTCTGTTTACTATTTCTTATTATTTCTTAGTACTAAGTTCTTATAAATTCAAAAATTTCCAGTTTTGGAGGGTATACACAAATTATTAAAAGTAACATTCCATGTGAAAACTAACCAAGTAAATAAAAGCAGTAATGTTCAAAAAGAAGAATGAAACTTACTATTAAGACCTGTCTCATCTGTGTCTACCTTCTCTCTGCAAAAAACTACATGTGGAAATTGCTATCAACTTCTATTTGTCTCTTACAAAATTCTTTCTGGGTTATATTACAGGTAGTTGTACTTGCTAGATAATTAAATAAGAATTATTTAATAATAATTATTACATAGAGATGGTATATTTGTAAGAAAAGAATAAAAGTTTCTTTTCACCACATACACACACGGACACAGACATGGATACAGATACAGACACACAGAAAGATATGGGCCCTGCTACATCTGAATCTATAATGTTGTCCTACAAACTCAAGTGCTGAGCTCTTAGTCCCCAGCTATTTTGAAGTCTGACTCCATTAGGAAGTGAGGTCTCTGGTTGGCAAACATAGAATCCAAGGGGTAAGTAAGTCTTTAAAGGTTATCTCTATCCCTGGTTTCCCTGTTTTCTTTACTTCCTGGTCTGCCACAGACTGAAATCTTTCTGAAACCACGAGAGAAAATAAACTTCTCCCTGGTTTGTTTCTATCAGGTTTTATTCAGTTAATACCAAAGGAACAAACTCAGAAAAATAGTACCAGAGAAATGGGGTGACTAAACTTGACCATGCAATGTTTTGGCTACTGGAAATATGTTTCAAGAGAATGTGAAAGAATTGAGAGATATGGGCTGGAGACTCAGAAGCTTGGGGTCCCAGAGGCTATTGACACTATGGACCAAGAAGCCCAATAGCTTCTCAAGCAGATAGCACCATTCACATGTTAAATCTTACATGCACACAGAAAGCAGAAGTTATAAGATCATGAAAAGTTACATCAAGATGAGATTAGGCACGGGCAGTAGAGTGGGACACCCTTACAGAGCCCCAAATGAGCCACAGATAAGATTGTGGTGGTGAAGTCTAAGTTGCAATGAAGACTCTAGGATGCTGGAGATGCCAAAGATTGAGGGCCATTTACTAAGGAAAGCTACAGCAACAAGTACAGCCTGCGCAAGAGACACTATGTGTACTGCAGTTCATGAGGCTACTGGAGTAAGTTGATCAAGCTCACCAAAGCCCACATCATGACACCTTATGCCAGAGATGCTGGAAACAGAGCTGTAAAATTTAATGTTTGCCTTGTTTCAGTCTTGCTTTGTTCCAGTCTTTCCCTCTTATGCTCTTGTTAATCTTTGTGAATGGGAATATTTACTCTGGGATATTGCATATCGAAGAAAGTAACTTGTTTTCAATTCTTTAGGGGTCAGTTTGCCATGAGTCTCAAGAGACTCTCAACTTTGGACTTTGCAACAATGTTGTAACTATTAAGATTATGAAGATTCTTGAAGTTGGGCTGAATGCCCTTTACATATGAGACGGCATCAACTACAAGGCAAAGGGTGGAACAGTATTGTTGGAATCTGGAATGGCGCTATGGGCTGTTGCTTGAAGTACTAACTACCCAGCTTGTGGTGCTATTTGGAAGGCTGATGCATCCTTGAGCAGGTGGGGGTCTGGCTTATAGAAGTCACTCTAGGCTGGTCCTTGGAAGGAGATACCCACACTGGACTCTGGTGTGTTCTGCTTCCTGGTCCACAGCCAGGAACCATGAACTTTGACATGCTTTCCCTGCCTTGATGGACTGAGACATCTCTGAAACTGAAGCAGCAGCACAGAAAACAGCTGGACAGGCAGCTGACCTGTAAAAGCAACGGGAGGTCAGCTGCCTGGCAGCTGAAGAGGTAAACATGAGCAGAGCCAAGCAGGAGCGAGCCAACCTACAAGCAGCAAGGCAGCCGGTTGCTCAAGGAATGAAGAGGTAGAGGTGAAGCTACAAAAATGGCAGAGTGGCCATTACACCAATAGCTGAAAATGAAGCAAAACCCCAAGACCAGTGGTAGCAGCAGCCGTGGTGACAGTGGTCACAGTAATAAGAGGCAGATGAACAGTCAGAGAGAAGAGGTCAAGGCAGAAACAAGAGACATGGGTAACAAGAAAGGTGAGAGTTTAGGCTAATGGACACAAGGTTATAAAGTCAGAGATCAGAAGCTGCAGGCCCTGGTTGCTGGATGAGCTCCAGTGTTATCAAACCTCAGACACTCCAGGCCCAGGAGTTGTCAACTCTAGCCAGTGTCAAGGGTTCAAGCATGCCAGTAACTAAGCCCATTCAGGAGTTGTACCAGCAGCATCCAAGGGCTAAGGAATCAGGTCCCAATGCTGACACAAAGGCTGTTAACACTTGCAAAGCTAAGGGTCCTACAACCTGTACAGGAAACCTTCCATGTACCGCTAGAGGGCACCACCTGCTGCCTACATCACTGCTGTCAAATATTGAGGGTTCCACACACAAACCGTGTATAAGACACTGAAGCACTACTTCTTACCTACTCACGTTTTAACAGGGTACAAACAAATGGATCCCAGCAAGCTAACTAGTTTTTTTTATTGTTTGAGCTATCTTCATATTTTGATAAAACCTTTGTTGTGTAGTTGTAAAGATTAAAAGCTTCAGAAAGCATCTCTCTTCTTTCTCTCTCTCCTTAAAAATTAGGATAGTTTGGCAAATCTCATGCTCCCACCAGGACTGTAAGTGCTACAGATAGGGGGAAGGGGAAGAGAAGGGAAGATGCATGTTAATTCATTAACAGTCATGGCACAAAGATGGCAGTTTCTGGTGACAATGTTGCCAGATACTCATGGGATACCCTGCATTATGGCCTCATCCACCCAGACTCTTCTGCCTGTTGTTTTCAAGCTGGCTTCTCCAGCCTCCCACTGATTTTGAAAGCTATCTGCAATCTTCCACTTATATAGATGACAGAGAATCACAAGTGTGGCACCAATGACCACTTACTGTCTGTGTTCCCACAACCCAGGCCAGCAGTTTAGACTAGTGTTCTCACTGGCACACAGCAAACAAGAAATGTTTCCTGAATGATTTCCAATGGGAATCAGGAATGGACCATTTTACATTCCTAAACACTCAGTATCAATTACTGACAAAGGCGCCAAGGTACCAATTTAGAACTATAAGACTTGACTTACTCTCATAGTCATGAACTTACAAATTAGGATTCTTCTGCCATCTAAGAAACTACACACTTTTGTGTCCATGCTTACAGTGTTATGTAGATATATACATGTGGATGTAGAACAAAGGAAGTCATTGGTTGTCATAATCATTCTCCATCTTATCTTTTGAGACAGGGTCACTCTCTAAACCTCCAACTCACCAACTGGCTAAGCTCCAGGGACCCACCTGTTTCTCACTCCCAACTCTGTAGGAGGGTTACAAAAACACGTGACCATGTTTATCTTAAAAAAAAAAAAATGGGTGCTGAGGATCTGAACACAGGTCTTTATGCTTGCACAGCAGTCCGTTCATCGACTAAGCCATATCCCCAGTCTGACATAACAAACCACTTTTTAAAGGAAAAATAAAAGGCAAATTAGGGAATACATTTAATTAGTCTCCCTCCACTGAGACAAGTCTAATTAGAATGAATGACAGCACACTGTCCCCTTGACCAAGTAAATAACTACTAATCCGTCACCTAACCTACATGTTATGCTCTGCCAAGTCTCCACTCCCAGCCAAGCAACGGGTAAAACTCTGTTGCCCCAGTTCTCTGCCGCAACGCTGAGATGACATACTTCCTCAGTTTGTCTCAACCAGATCTCAAAACCATCTCGGCAAGTAAATTACTATTCCAGCACTTAGAATGACAGCTGGAAAGCAGCAGGAACTGTGTTCTTGAAGGGAAGACGTGTTCCTTTGCTTAAAAGGTACATTACAGCCTCCTATACTATCTTACAGCTTTTCTGTAGATCTGAAAATATTCAAAAAAAATCTGTTTCTAACATGGTAATTACTGCTATGTATACGTTAGTACTTTAAAAAAAAAAGACAGAGTCTATTCTCTTCACATGAGCTCGTCCAGTAACGTGCTGGTAGGTATATTGTGCTTTTGCCCACACACAGTGCCCCGAACAGACTTAACATGCCACCGAACAGGTACATGCGACCTGTCCTGTCCGGCACATCTGAGAAGTCGTAACGTTAGACGAGCCCTCCCTTAATTAAGGAAACCTCATGTGCGTGTGCGCGCAGATGCCACCCGTGAAGATGCCCTATTCCAGACTCTCGGAACCCGAGGCCAGCAACAGGCGCCGCGCTCCGATGCCCCGCACACGGCCTCCAGCCAGCCGGGCAGCGGATCAGAGCCAGGACGCGCCGGTGCCCGGAGCACAGCGGGAAAGTGCAGACGCCGGAGGCCGGAGCCCGAGCCGGAGCCGGCCGGCTTCCCGCCGCCGCGCTCCCGACCCCGGTCTCCAGCCGCGGGGCTGCCTGTCGCCCGCCCGCAGCAGCGCCGCTCAACGGACCGAGGCGCGAGTGGCCCGGGTGCAGGGCGGCGGGGGACGCGGAGCGGAAGGGCAGGGCGAGCTGCGGGGCGGGCGGGTGGCCTGACGGGCGGGCACCCCCGACCGCGGGCTGCGGGGACCCCGGGCCGCTCGGGCTGCGGGGACCCCGGGCCGCTCGGGCTGCGGGGACCCCGGGCCGCTCGGGCTGCGGGGACCCCGGGCCGCTCGGGCTGCGGGGACCCCGGGCCGCTCGGGCTGCGGGGACCCCGGGCGGCGGGACGCGCCCAGAGCGCTACGGGCAGTCGCAGGGCGGACCGAGACCGCAGAGCCCGCAAAGCCCGCAGAGCCCGCGGCCCGCAGAGCCAGAGAGCGGGCCGGCCGGCGGCGGAGCGCGGGCACAGCGACGGGCAGCGGCCGGCGAGGGCGTGGGTCCCGGCGTGGAGCTGGGCGGCGTCGGAGCGAGGCGAGCGGGAGGGGCGGGGGCGGGGGGAGGGGGCGAAGAGCGCGGCCCGCCCGGCCCGCTCGGGACGCCGCGCCGCCGGCCGCGGCCCGCCAGCCGCCGCCCCCCGGCCCTGCGCTGACGCCGGACGGTCCCCGCCTCCAGACCCCCCGCCCCGCCGGAGAATGACTTACCTGTTTGCCGACGGAATCGCTCCTGCTAGCCCCTCTGACTGACTCCTCCGGCTCACCGTCTTCCCTTTGGGAGGAAGAGGCGGGACTTCCGGCCCCTCGGTTGAGTTACTTCCGGCGGTTCCCAGGGCGATCCTGGGGGCCGGAGCGCAAGGCACCATAACCAAAAACAAGATTCGGCAGTTGCCTTGGAAAGACACAAGTTAAGTGTCCTCTTGGGGCCTAGAGGTCCCGGCGATCCCGCTTATCGACCTGTTTTCAGCCTATCAGTCCTTTCCGGAAGTTCCTGCCAGAGAAAACAGGAAGTTCCACCCTACCTGCGAGAAAGGAAACGGAAAGCCGAGAGAGTCAATCTAAAGCAGAGGAGTGCGTCCGGCTGGGCAGTGGGCGGGGTTTTCCTGGGAGGATCTGCAGGATCGTCCAGATGGTGCCAGGCGGGCACCTCCCCGCCGACCTCGCATCTTTCCTCCCTCACTCCATCCCTGGAACCCGAGGGCGGGCCACGGAGGGGGCGGGGCCTGCGGAGAGCCGCTGTGATTTTAAAGACTGTGCCATCCTCGTGAGCTACCCAACTCCAGATGAAGAGAAAGATTCCATTGCGCGACGCCAAAATGGGTCTTCCATTTAGAGGCCAGAGAAAACGACGAGCTAAACATCAAAGATTAGAAGCGCTTGTAGTTTGCGGACCAGTTTGGGAAAAAATAAATAAGAGAACCTTAACAGTTCCTGGTTGCTTAAAACATGAGTAGGCTTGTTATGTTGCTGTTTGGTCGGCTTGAACAGGAAGGAGCACAGTGTTAGAAAAGGCTTGACTCCAAGTCCTCTCTGGCCCACTTAGATTTCCCTCCATGTTTTGAGTTTCAGAAACTCAAAATTGTGCACAATTCATCCTGGTAAGGCCATGACAAAGGCCTAGAAATGAATGGGCTGTGTTAACTTGTCTGTCATCAGATTGAAAAGTAACTGTGTAGGAATAGGGATATAATTTCATAGGTTTGTATTTAGAAAGATTTAGAAAGTAGCATAAAGCTGTTCTGACAGTATACTTGATTGACAGAATCATTTCTCCAGGCCAACTCTAGCATAACTCAGTTTGTAGCAGAATACATTCAGGATTGTCTGCCTTGCCTTTGTAAATAATTACAAAGAAGCGTTTATAAATATTTTCTAGGTGAATTCTGACCCATATAATTTTATATATCCATGGTAGAGGACTATATTTAGAAGCATCAGAAAACTGTTCAGAGATATACTTGAATCCTGGGAAGACACACACTCTGATCATAATACTTAACTTAGTGGAAACAGAATGGATTCATAGCTCCCAGTCTTGGAAGGCAGAGCCTGGGAAACCCCAGAGCAAAGCAATAGAAGGTAGAGCAATCCAGAATGATTCCCATATTCACTCTTGAGTCTCTATAGGTACATACAGTGCCCTGTTCTATACTCACACCTACACCTAAACATGAAAAAAAAATTTTAACTAAAATATATTGTCCACGTATTATCCCAAAGATCTGGGAATGGGAGACTACAGTGATAAAATTAAAATTATAGTCTCGGGGACTGGCAGATAACTTAGTGGATAAAACATTTGCTTTGTAATTGTGAGGACTGGATAGTTTGGTGGGCAAGATGGCTAAGCGAATAAAGGTGCTTGCTGCACAAATTAGGTGGCCTGAGTTTGATCCCAAGAATCCACATGGTGGAAGGAGTTGTCATATGAGCTCTACAAATACACCATGGCACATGTGTGCATGTACTCTCTGTCACAAGCACAGACATAAACAAAAAAAAATAAAATAAAAGGAAACAAAGTTAAAAGCCATATGTATATGTGAGGCTGCCTAGAATTTCAGCTCTTGGAAGGCAGAGATAGAGACTCCCCAGTACAAACTGGCTAACCAGACTAGCCATGTGGGCAAACTTCAATTCAGAGACCATGACTTAATAAATATGAGGAAGAACAGTCATAAAAAAGAAAAGGATGGACGCACAGGCAAAATAATAACTGGTAAGGAAGGATTGATGTTTGCTGGGTGCTACTTTTTTCCTCAAGTACCAGAATTTTTGACAGAAGCAACTTAGGAGAGAAAGGAGATATTTTGGCTCATGTAGTAAAATACACAGTCCCATGCTGCAGAAGGCATGGTTGAGGCTCAGTTTGTGGGGGAAGAAGCTTAGAGGGGCTGTTTCTTTATATCTTGCCATGACAGGAGCAGGAAGTTAAGGCAGAAATCAGAATAATAATAATTTATCACCTTCAAGTCCCCCTGCCAGTGACTCATTTCTGCTAGCTAAAAAAATGTACCAAAGGTTCCACAAGCCCCAATAAATATCACTAGCAGCCTGGGAACAGATATCTAGGCACATTGAGCCTCTTGGGAACATTTCAGACTCTACTGGAAACCAATAACTAAGTAATCACAACAAAGCATGATTGAATTTATCGTTATGGCTACATAATTTTAGTCAGTGAGGTCAAAGGAAGTGCAAGGGCCGTGTGACAACTGGCACTCTTCAGAGATTTAAGATGTGATGAATGTTGCAGATACAGTTGTAGCTCAGTGATAGACTTGGAAATATGGTTGTAGCTCAATGAATTTGATGCCCAGCACCACACACATACAAATAATAATAATAGTAACCTAATATGCATTGTGACATTTAGCCTCAGTACTAGGTATAAACTTCCTTTAAATAGACATGTGCTACTAAGAGACTTCAATGCCAGAACAAAAGGACTACATGTATCTGCTGTATGTCCTCAGAGTCACAAATAAGTTGATTCTTTTTTTAATTTTACTTATTTTTGTGGAGGATGCACATGTGCTATAGTGTATGTGCGGAGGTGAGAAAACAACTCTCAAGAGTCAATTTATTTTTTCTACCATGTCGGTGCTGGGAATTAAACAGGTGACCAGGTTTGAGAGAAAAGAATCTACCTATTGAACCATCTTGCCAGCCCTCAATTTCTAATTATTCATTCCTCATTAAGAAATAGCTATTTACAGTGTTCCTATACTTATGGGGAACGCAAGAAAGAGTTCTAGGAAATGCCACTGAGTCCTTACACCTCATCAGAGAGGAGGGCCCAGAGGAAAGTTTGACATACACATTAAAGGATGCTCCAGAAATGGGGGGGGAGGCACTGGGAGATAGGGAGGGAGAAGGGGAGAAAGGAAGGGGAAAAGGGGGGAGGCAACTAGGGGATCTAGGGAGGGGTGGAGGGAGGGAGGGGACCGCTGTACCTATTAAGTTTGTATGAGTGGAAATAAATAAATAAAAATCTTAAAAAAAAAAAAAAAGAAATAGCTATTTACCTTTCTGTGTTGTTCCTGTCAGGTATTCTGGCATTTTGTCATAATGTTGAAAGGAGCTATCAGAAAAATTAGTAAAGATAATACCACATAGTGAGTCTGTAATGTGTGCCAGAAAGAATTAAATGTTCTATACATGTTTTGCCACCAGCAGTTGTTATGAAGGCATCCTCATTCCTTCTTCACAGCAAAGTAAACTGTATTTGCTACTTTCTTCACTGTGACAAAATATCTGACAAAAGAAACTTAAAGAGGAAAGGGGTTTTTATGAGTCATGATTTGGAAAGGGGTATAGTCCATCACAGCAGGAATATGAAGCAGCTGGTCATGTGTCATGTCCTCAGTCAATCCAAAACTCCAGACCGAAGGATAGTTCTGTACATATTTCAGGCTGGGTCTCCATCTTTAATTAAAACTGGAAATTTAATTAAACCTAATTAAAACTGGAAATTCTTGAACATTCCAGAGGTGTGTTTCTGTGGCAATTCTAAATCCAATTGAGATAACAGTAAAGATTAAAATTCATAACTCCACCTATTATCAACTTGACTCTCAAACACATCTCTTAAATCCTAACATGCAACACCTGGCTCCAAGAGTGAGTCTTATTTCATCTTATAATGCAAAATGTATTTATTCTGTTGTGGCTTGAATGTGAGTTGTGCCCCACAGGCTCCTGTGTTTCAATCTGTAACTGATAGAAAAATAACTACAATGCTATAACTTTACAAGTCTCAATGCTGTTCAAAAGTCCAAAGTCCTCTGGAACTCAAACTCTTAAATAGGAACCACTACATAATAAGAAATAAGTTACATACTTTGAACATACTGGCACAGAATAAACTCTATTCCAACAGGAAGAAATGGGGAGATGAGCCATAACAATGAAAAATCAGGTCAAAGCAAAACGAGAACCCAACTAAGGAAGCACAAGACTCTGTAGTTTGATATCCAACATCTGGGACTCAATGGAATCATCTGGGTTCCAACATCCTTGGATAAGCCCGTACATCACGCTCTGCCACCTACAGCACACACAGCCTCTCACTATCAGGCTCCATTCCAGGCCTTCAACTTTCAACTGCAGCTGTTCCATGGTCTCCACACAACTGAGGTTTCAGCTTCCAGTTCCGTGCACCGACTTAGCAGGGCCTCCTTGCAGGAACTGGTACTGTCATGGTGTGGCCTCGGTTAGCTTTCTGGAACCTTGGTGCAAACCCCAATGACCCCCCTCACTTTTGCATTATTTGTAGCTGCAAAACAGGTACCACATGGACAATGATGCCAAGTTCTGTTGGCTCTAAGATATCCTGCTCACCTTCCACCATGGTCACTGTGTAACTCTGAGGGTGTCCCTGGGAAAACACTTGCCTTGATAGTTGTCTTCAGGTAACAAACCTTTCCAGCAGCATTCTCCATTCAAACTCTCCCTCTTTTAATGCATTTTCACAAGTTGGAACATTCACCGGATGGAATCTTTCCTTAAAGACACCTTTCCTACTATTGCAGTGCAGAGCCTGAGTTTTTCAATGGTGCTAATCTCTTCAGCAGTAACAAGTACTTTCCCAGCAGCAGCTTTACCTGCCATTTTAAACTTACCCACACTCTTTTCTTGCCAAACTGCATACTTTCTCCTCTACTTGTTTCTCTCTCCCAATGCAGACCTGGAGAAGGGCAGTGAGCAATAAATGTGATGCAGTCTATATGCTAACCTCTCTTTAAAAGGCCCCACCAAGAAGATTAGCCCACTACTTTGATTCTGTCTCACTCAAGTTTTCAGGACACATGCAAAGTGTTGTCAGACTACCAGAATGTAACACAAAGAGACTTCATCCATTTGTGATAGAGTCCTATTTCCTTCTGAAATCTCATGAGGTAGGCCCCTTTGGTCCACATTTCTCTGAGCATTATGGTCTTCCAAACTCCCACCAGAAGACCTATTTAATTCTAATACAGCATTCTAGGATTTTTCGAGCATTCTCTTCCACATTCTTCCTGCAGATATTCCAAAGATCAATAAACAATAGGATCAGTTTATCACAGCAATGGCCTCACTTATCAGTACCCATTTTCTGTATTAGTTATTGTGGAAAATTAGCCAATAAAAACAATTCAAGCGAGGAAGGGTTTATTTTGCAGAGTTTTTAAGGAGTTACAGTCCGTCATAGCAGGGAAGGCATGGTAAGGAAGCAAAGATATGGCTGCTGGCATTCTACTTACTTTCTTCTTTTTACTCAGTCTAGGGCTCCAGACCACAGAATTGTTACCCACATTCAGGGTGGGTCTTTAAACTTCTATTAAACCTTTCTAGAAACTCTGAAGACTCAAAATCTAGTCATGTCAACCACAGAGATTCACCATTACAGAAAGTAGGCTAGAAAGATCTATTTTCTACTCAAATTATTCAACTAGTAATATCTGAAGTCTTGGTGTGAACTGTACTTCATTTGACAGGCCTGATCTTCACCTATGATATCCTATGTTGCCTCACATTAGAATCACCTCAATATTTCTGAGAACCCTCACATCCAGGTTCTATCTAAAGCAAGTACAGCAGTTATTCACAGTAGGGTTCATTTCAGTTGATCACCTGCACATAGTCTCCCTGTAGCTTCTTCAGCTGTGTTGACACAAAAAAGAGCAGTCCTCCCTCAAAGGGAATAAATTTTATTCTAGAGCCACATATGAGTGACTGTAGCCTGGGAACAGAGAATTAGGTTATCCCAAATACTTCATTATAACATGGTAATAGTTTCATAAAGTTGTATGGTAGCGAAAGTTATAAATCAGGTGGGAGCATCAGGTGGGTGGGTTACAGCAAAGCAGAGAGTTCTTTCTACACTAGGTTTCAATTGTTATCTGATGACAATCTTACCTTCTGTGTTAGTGGAAGTTGGGAGACTGTTTGCACATTCCAAAAGGATTTGTCTAAAAGTGACAGGGATGTTAGGTCACACACAGAGGTAGGAAATTAACTACTATTTAAGAGGCTAAAATACTCAGCATTCTAACTCCTTGTGATCATTCTAGCCCTGATCAATCAGCTTTATACAATGCTTAATGTAGGTATGACACTTTTGAAGGGAGCTTCAATTCACAATTGTAGTCAGTGGGTTTGACTAATGTCTAAGCAATGTTGTCAAGAACCACAAAGGTAGGCAAATTAGAAATTCAGCACAGATGAGAGAAACCCAACTATCAGTACTTTTTAGCATCATCAAGTGGCTCCAGCACCCAGGAGACCAGACACTTTGCGGCAGTGAATGGTTTCCTATAGTGCATAATTTTATTCCCTGCTAATCATCTTCAAGACTTTGGATAACTAATTCTTGAATTTCCTTCCCATTACTTTTCTTACCAAGAGCAGTGTGATAGTTAAGCCTGGGTGTCAACTTGACACATGGTATTAACTAAGCTGGGCTGAGTCCACCTCTGGAAAGGATCAACTGAGACTACTTGAAAGGATTATACACGCCCCAGATCCTGTCAGATTCTCCCAATACTGCATCATATAAAAAGGAGCCACCAAGGAGGACGGATCCCTTCTTGCAGCTGTGCTAGGAATCACTCTTCCTTCTGGCCACTTGGCTTTCCAACCCTCCAAGTCGTCAGCTAGACTAAAGACTCTAGGACTTTTCCAGCCTTCAGCCATTATCCATTTAACTACCGAACTGAGCAGCTAGCTACTAGCAGCCATTGTTGGAACTACCTTCAGCTACTGGCAGCTATCGTTGGACTACCTCGGCCATATCTGTAAACCAAATCAATAAATCTCTTGTATATACTTTATATATCTAGATATATTCATTCTGTGAATTCTGCATCTCTAGAGAACCTGACTAATATAGAAATTGGTACCAGAAGTGGGGTGTTGCTGGTAAATCTGACTATATGGATTTTGTGGCTTTTGAATGGTTTCACTGGACAAAGTAGGAAATGTTTGAAGATTTTCACTCTGTGGATTACCAATACTGTTCTTCAGGGTTTAGTGGGCCAATTGGAAAACAGTGATGCTGAGAGAGTAATGAATTGTTTGGGCCCAGCTTCTGATGAGAGGAGCAAGGACTGTGTTGAAATTGAATTTGAACACAATGGACTGGTTTGCTTGATAGTGGTTTGCTTGATAGAATATCTGCTGCTGTTGGAGTAACGAGTATCAGTGAAGGAAAACCTAGTGACTTGCACTGGGATGGTGGAAGATGTGAAAACCACCGTATGGCAAGTTCATGGTTTGAAAACTCAAATTCCTTCAAGGGCTGAAAACCCAAGTTAAAGCTGTTTCTTGCCCTTTGTATGTTTGGCTGCCTAAAAGAGGCTTTTCCAGCATCAGCGCGTTAAAGTTGGTACCGCTGGGGCTGGAGAGGTGGCTCAGGGGTTAAGCCTCTGCCTTGCAGGCAGAAGGTCCTGAGTTCGATACCAGATCCCACGTATAGATGCCAGGTGGAAGTGGGGGCGGCCTGCCCTTCTGGTCCTGGTAGGGCGGAGCCTGTGAATCCCGGGGCAGAAGGAGGTGGAGGCGTCCATGGTGGTTCGCGAATTCGTCTGTGGTTCTACACATATATGGGCACACACACGGGCGCGCACATACACACACACAGACACATACGCGCGCGCACATACACACGCATATGCACACAGTTGAATAAATAATAATAATAATAAATTAAAAAAAAAAAAGTTGGTACCGCTGTAGCTCCAGTGGACTAAGCTATGTTTCAACCTCGCTTTGGAATCTGGCCGCGTCCCCCAGGTGGTACTGGTTTTGTTGAACGATTTGAGGGGTTCATGGAAAGCAGCAAAAGCTTGGCACCGAGTGGCAGGTGTAGAGTTCCTGAGAGAGAAGGTAAAGTTTGTGGCTGCAGAGGCGAACCCAGAGTGTTGGAGATGCCAGAATCGTGGGATATATGCTGAGGACTGCTTCGAGTGGAGATTCAGTCTGGTTCAAAGGAACTCTGCTTTTACAACTTTGAGCTGCAAACAGGGACTGGGAATTCCTGAAATCTTTGAGCCACCATGATTACATGATGAGCAACAGAAGATGGACATTGAGGTACCGGGATGCGGTAATTTGCTGGACTTTGATCTTAATTTAAATGTTTCTTATTGTATCAAGATCCTTCTGTTTCAATGTTTTATTTGTTTTAAAGTATTTAACTTATTCTGAAAAAACTTTGAACTTTTAAAATATTGGAACTGAGTTTTAATGAGAACATTTTAAATTTGTCCATGGAATGTATTTATACTTTAACATCTGTGGGGACAAGAAAAGGTTACAGTTTAAAAGTGCTATTGTTTTTGTGTCAAGTTGACAAGGGGTGGAGTATCATAGTTAAGCACAGGTGTCAACTTGACTGTTGAGGGTTTGAGCTTTGAGCACAGTTGTAGAGAGCTGATAGTTGAGTTAAGCCCAGAGCAAACCTGCAGGAGATTGTCTAGCTTATGGGGAAGGCCCAGCCTATGGTGGGTGGGACTAGGCCCTGAACAGGTGAATAAAATATTGAGAGCTGGTTGAGAAAGTTGGCATCCTTCTGTATACTTGGCCATACATGCTGGTCTGATAAGGATTGTCCATCTCTCAGTCATTATGCAGTGATGGTGTGGCCAGTTCCCTCAGTGCTGGTGTTGGTGCAAGCTCTCCCATCAAGCTGGACTAAGAACTGTAACCAGGAATAGTAAGAGAATAAACCCTTGTTCCCTTAAGCTGTTGATGGTCATTTATCAGCATCCATGCAGGTGGGCTGCAATAAAATTGGTACCGGAAGTGGTTCTAGAGAAACAGAATTGTAAGAATGAATTTTGCTGGCAAGCTTTGTGATATCTAGAGCTGGCTTTTTGACCCAGTGGAACCTCCAGTGCCTAAAGACTCCCCTAGTAGCATGGAGAACACTGCAACTGTTTGGAGTGAACTGTTTCTAGAACTGGTAAAAGTAGGTGTGTTAGACAGTCTTGATGCCTCTCTTGCAAGGATTGAGAAGCTCAGCGATTCCATATATGAAACTTTACATAAAATGAGTAAGAATAAGGAAAACGATGATGCCGGCTGGTTGATTCTAGCATCTCTCATTAAACTACAAATGGAAAAGGAAGATCTCAGAGAGGAAAATATTCAACTCAGAAAGTGCATTAACAACTTAGAAGTTTCTAAGTGTGCCCTAGAAGAGAATCTTCTCTCCAGGAGTAATAGGGCTTGAATTGCTAAAAATCAAACCCAAACTCTGATTATTAGAGTGGCTGAGTTACAACATAAATTAAATTCCCAGCCTCGAAAGGTGTCGGCGGTTAAAGTAAAAGTGCTGATTGGCAAAGAGTGGGATCCTGAAAAGTGGGATGCTGATATGTGGGAAGACCAAACTGATGATGAGGACAAGGACGTTGAACCCTCAAATTCTGGTGCGTTTATTCCACCTGACGAAATGGTCTCCCCACCCTTAGCAGAGAATGAATCCCCACCCTCCCCCTATAGAATTGCTATCTCCATCTTTGTGTGAGGGAATTACTCATGAATTGTCTGAAAAAAGAGCAAAGACTTTGCCTCAAGAAAATGCTGATGTTATGGCATGCCCACCTGTGATTGCTTCCAGGCCTATAACTAGGCATAAGGCTAAACAGGCCCCTAAAAGTGAAATAGAAAGTGTGGTCCATGAGGAGGTGCACTATACCCCTAAAGAACTCCATGACTTTTCTAACACGTTTAAGCAGCGGTCTGGGGAATACCCCTGGGAATGGATTGTAAAGCTATGGGATACTGGTGGAAGAAGTATAAAACTGGATAAAAGTGAGTTCACAGAAATGGGCCCATTGAGTAGAGATTCTAGGTTTAATACTGCTACTCATAGAGTTAAAAATGGTACCAAGAGTGGGTAGCTGAAGTATTTATTAAAGTTTGGCCATCCAAAAAGGAACTGGAGATTCCAGACATTCCTTGGTTTAATGTTGACGATGGGATTAAGAGACTCAGGGAAATTGGTATGCTCGACTGGATACGTTCTTTAAAATCCAATTCTCAATGGCAGACTCCAGATGACATGCCTTTTACCAGAAATGTACTTAATAAATTGGTGAGAGGGGCAGCACCAAATATGAAAGCTCCTATCATTGTTCTTCTCTTTGCTCCAGACCTAACAATGGGAGATGCTGCCGTGCAGTTGGAAGACTTAAATTCAATGGGCCTAGGTGGATCAAGGAATAGTAGGGGCCAAGTGGCAGCATTGAATTGCCAATGGCAAAGTAAGTGTACTAACCATAATGTGCAGCATAGACAGAACAGTACTTAAGAGGGTCTCACTTGCTTAGATCTTTGTCATTGGCTAATCAACCATGGTGTCCCCAAAAGTAAAATAGATAAGAAGCTTACAAAGTTCTTATTTGACCTATACAAGCAGAAAAATTCTAACAGAAATGAAGGAAAAGCTGCCTTTACTCGTAGCAGCAGAGAATTACGGCCTGTCAATGAATTTCCAGACTTGAGTCAGTTTATAGATCCAGAACCCCTTGAATGAAGGGGAGGCCGGGTCCCTTTAAGGAAGGACCTTGGCACCATAGCAAAAAGCTTTAATATTAGTCTTTCTCCTGTCCTTCCACAAAGGGATCTAAAGCCTTTCACTAGAGTAACTGTGCATTGGGGGAAGGAAAATAATCAGACATTTGGGAGTCTACTAGATACTGGGTCTGACTTGACATTGATTCCAGGAGACCCTAAAAAGCATTGTGCCCTCCAGTTAAAGTAGGGGCATATGGAGGTCAGGCAATTGATGGAGTTTTGGCTAATGTTCAACTCACAGTAGATCCAGTAGGTCCCCAAACTCATCCAGTGATTATTTCCCCAGCGCCAGAATGTATAATTGGAGTAGATATACTTAGAAGTAGGTAGGACCTTCACATTGGTTCCTTGAAATGTGAAGTAGGAGCCATTATGGTTGGGAAGGCCAAATGGAAGCCTTTAGAATTGCCTCTACCAAGGAAAATAGTGAATCAGAAACAGTATCGTATCTCTGGAGGAAATACAGAATGGGTAGTAGAAGGTAGTTATAAATACTACCTAAGGCCACGTAATCAGTTACAAAAACAAGGATTATAATTGCCATAAGTGCTCCTACTCTAGACTGTCAAGAATAGACTTGTGCATGTGCACATACTCTAAGAAGATATTTATGTTATATAATGTAATGTTAATATGTAGTTATGAGATGAAATATTGTAATCTACATTATGATATTGTGTTATGGGACACTAAAGACTAAGTATTTCTCAAGGGGCATTGTCATTAATCTTGTAAAAAATAATGTGTGTGCAGTTGTATGTGGATAGCTATATTATATTAGGTGGAACCATGAATCTTACTGTTTTTATTTGGAGACTTTTTTTTTTAATGGCCTAAAATGTGATTTGCTGTCAATTTGACAAGGGGTGGACTTGTGATAGTTAAGCCTGGGTATCAACTTAGTATTAACTAAGCTGGGCTGAGACCACCTCTGGAAAGGATCAACTGAGACTACTTGAAAGGATTGTACATGCCCCAGATCCTATCAGAACCTCCAACGCTCTCAAAGGATTCTCCCAATACTGCACCATATAAAAAGGAGCCACCAAGGAGAACGGATCCCTTCTTGCAGCTGTGCTAGGAATCGCTCTTCCTTCCGGCCACCTGGCTTTCCAACCCTCCAAGTTGTTGGCTAGACTGAAGACTCTAGGACTTCTTCAGCCTTCAGCCATCACCCACTTGACTACCGAACTGAGCAGCCATCATTGGACTACCTTCAGCTACTGGCAGCTGTCGTTGGACTACCTCGGCCATATCTGTAAGCCAAATCAATAAATCTCTTATATATACTTTATATATATTAATATATTCATTCTGTGAATTCTGCATCTCTACAGAACCTGACTAATACAGGCAGAAAGTAAGTTACATTCCAATAGGAAAGGTGAACACTTGGACTGAGACCAGAAAAACTTGTCAATCAGCGACTAGTGATATATTTTCCCCATCAAAAAAAAAAAAAAAAAGAGGATGCAAGAAGAATATTAGGTTGGCCTTTTTCTTATCAGGAATTTCCATATTTTATTTTAAAATGATTCCTTTATTGTTTTATAACTGAGTACAGTGAATTTATGATATTTAATCCCCAATATCATCTTCCCTCCTATTAAGAAGATTAGGTTTAATTCCTTTTCAAAAACTAATCCTTATACTCACCTGGATTTGGATATTTTCTGAAATCCTTTCTTTTAGCTCTACAGTTTTTTTATTTTGGAGTAATTTTGGACTTACTATAATGAAATGAAAGAAGAATACACAAACTTTCAGGATCTTGCACCTAGATTCTACAATCATCCACATGCTACCATATTTTCTTTATTATGTTATGCATGTTTTTGAACCATTCAAAAGCACATCATAAATATAGTTCCATTTTACCACACACTATGTCAAAAGTACATCCAAAAACATGGGTCATCCCTTAGTCACAGTACAATTATCACAATTCTGAAATTAACATTGATGTACTTTTATCTAGTGATCGGGTCTCAATTGTGTTGTATGCTCATTTATCTTTTTCTATATTTTACATGCTTTACAGAATTTTCAAAAGAGTTGTAGAAGGGAGTTTTAGTGAAGCATAGAGAAAACAAATAGGAAGCTGTATTTTCAACTGTATTAATATATAGTTAGTGTAGAGCTTCTCTGATTTGCATATAATGTCAAAAGATATAACATGTTTGGTAGACCAAGAAATACTGAAAGAAAAGGAAACATAATAAAGAAAAGGAAAAGGAAAAATATTAGAGAAATAGTGACCTTAAAATCTGGTGGAAAAGATGTATTCATAGATTTTTTTAAAGCTCAGTATAGAGTTGTGAATTAATAATACTGTATAATTCAACTGTAAATAATAATTACATGAAATCTAATGACTGGGGCACAGGGCATAGTTCACTTAATATTGTGCTTACCTAGTATGTTCCAAGCCCTGTAATTTCTCAGTTCTGCACTAAACTGGATATGGTGGCACACCTGTAAAACCAGCATTTAGGTACTGTAAGCAGGAGGGAAGGATCAAAACTTGAAATTCTACCTCCATACCTACAGAGCAAGGTCTAAACCAGTCCAGGCTACACAACATCCTGCCTCACAGCAAAATTAATGGCTAAATACCATACTTAGATAATTTATTGGTTATGGTAGATTATAATGTGACTACATATAATATTCTTCACACTTACCTTGCTTGAGGTATTCTGAGTTTAAAAAAAAAATCTATGAATACATCTTTTCCACCAGATTTTAAGGTCACTATTTCTCTAATATTTTTCCTTTTCTTTATTATGTTTCCTTTTCTTTCAGTATTTCTTGGTCTATCAAACATGTTATATCTTTTGACATTATATGCAAATCAGAGAAGCTCTATCTTAGCCTCCTTTTTTAGTTTATTTCTTTACTCTGACCTGCAGATTGGATAAGACTTATTGCTCTGTTTTCCTATCTTTTACTTTTCCTGTCTTTACTTTTCCTTCTATCTCCTCCAACTTATGAAAACCACTCAATGACTTGTTTATTTCAGATATATGTATGTGCTTACCTTCTCAAATATCTATTTAGGTTTTTCTTCTAACTTCATCTCTAAGGAAAAAGACTACATGTTCATTAATTATATGCATATTTTCCTTTCTATCTTTGAGCATGCAATAGCTGCTTTGAAATTTTCTTTCCTGATTCTGAGTCATTTGGGACAATCCCTCATTGGTTTTTCTCATTTAATTATTATTCACTGGTTTAGTTTTCTTAATTTTCTGATTTTGATGATAGTCAAAACATTGCAAAATACACGGTAGAGATTCTCAAATCCATTATGTTACGTGAACTTCCTTGGGAGTCATTTTTTGTTTGTTTATTTGCTTGCTTATTTATGACAGCGAGCACACACACAAACATGCCATGCCTGTGGAGGTCAGAGGACAACTTGTAGATCTCCTTCTGCCATGTGGGCTCTGGTAATCAAACTCAGGTCACCAGGCTAATGCATAGGTGCCTTTGTATGCTGAACCATCGCTCCACACTGGGGAGTGTGTTTCTACTCATCCCTAATACTGAGAACAAAGACAGACCAAAGAAATGTTCCCATGCAAGTCTAGCCTGGTGAACTTACGTGTTTATGGGATAGTAGTACTTAAAAGATCCCAGGCGGCTCAGCCAGTTGTATCACTGATATGTTCTGCCCAAGCTTCTAAAGTCACTGTTAGAGTCTCCCGGGGATTTACAGGAGTTAAAATAGTGCTGCAGCTACTATTACTGTTGTTGAAAATGACTGCAGGATCCAAACAACTTTGGGGAAGGGCTATTCTCTATTACAATCCTGGTTACAGCTAATAGCCCAGCTTGTCAAAAGAGTTCATAGCAACATCAAGATGGCCATATCACATCCACAGGAATTGCTGAGAGGCAAATCTTCTCATTTGTCAGATGTAGGTCTGATAAAGTATGTTCATACGACCTACGAAACCTGTTTTCTCCATCTTGGTAGTCCCACTCACCAAGGGCTGAGTATTGCCTCATCAATCAAACAATCTCCCACAGGCTTGTCTTAATTACCAATTCTTTACAAATGGGCTCACAGAGCTCAGCTTTAAATTGTCATAATGACACCTATCAATGAATTTCCTCCTCCCACCAATTGACCTCTTGTGGAGGGCAGGTCCTGTAAGCCTTCTTCCTCCTTCCTTTTGGAAATCTGATGGTCCTGATATCTATCATGAGGGACTAGTTCAGGTGATCTCAACCTCTCTGATTCAATTTTGCAATTGTCGTGTTTATTCCTGGAGGAAAGAGCTACACAACACGTTACATTCATTACATTCTCCTGATCAGCTGGAGAGTGCTGCTGCTTGTGTGTGTGTGTGTGTGTGTGTGTGTGTGTGTGTGCGCGCGCGCGTGTGTGTGTTACCAAGCAGTAATTTTGCTATATGTGCATGCTATGCTTTGTTCTTTCATCACAGCGAACAATTAAATCTCCTTTATCCTTAGCTGGGGTGTATGTGTGGTCAAGGATCATCCAGCGGTTTAGACAGAACATCTGCTCCTAGGTTGTTTCCCTCTGAGACTTTTCCCTCTGGAACCTTGAACACCTTACTCTCACCTGCTGAACTACCGCAGATCTCTCCTTCCAACTTTGCAAGAGGAATCATAAATAGACTTTAAATAGCACCATCTTTTGATTATAATAATTTATAACTTGAAAAGAAGTTTTGGTCATTTTTGGTGACTAATTTACTTTAATACTGTCATCCAAAGTTCTAATTTCCTATAACTTAACATCTTTGTCACACATTCACATGCCTACTCACAATAACTATGAGAATATGCTATGAAAACACCCACACTAGAATTCCAAATCTTAGCTCTTTCTGAATGCTCTTTGGTGAATTTCAATGTGGGAGGTAAAATAATTTAAAACTTTATATCTTCTATTACAGTGAAAGGCATAATTTCTCTGACATATTTTTTTCCATTTGGAATAAGGAATTACACTAGAATAATGTTTTTAAATAAGATTTGTCCACACAATGACAATTTTTTCTTCTTGCTTCTACCTAAACTAAAATAGCTTATGGGCATTTGTTTACTTATCATAACTGTTAAGAAATTATAGGTATCTCACCTGCCATTGCTTCTCTTCTAAATCATATTAGAAAAAAGGAAAGCATCATTAACGCACTGTTTCACTGTTTTAGAAAATCTCCTCTATTCCTGTCTTTCATATATCATCAATCAGCCTAGCCTTTGGACAGCCGAACAAAGTACAAAACACAGAAGCCAGCCCCTGCCTCCCAAAAGCTTGCTTTCTGAAGAAGAAGGCTCTCTTCATCTTTGGAAAGGCAAAACGGTCTTTCTTCTTCATTAGGGGGTGTGCTATCTGGAATGGAAATTTGCAGACTTGGTCAATGGAAAGGCAAAAGGTTCAAGTAAAAGCATAACTCTTGGCTTGAAGTTTCTTGTTATGGGACGCAGCATTGCGAACAGACAGAATAATGCCAACACTGTCCACAGGTGTACTAATGAGTGTATGAGCAGTGGGTAATAAGTATATGATGACCAAGTGGCAAGTCTCTGGGCACACTAAGGAGGTATTCTAGAGATTAAGGTTGGCCTCAGGGCTCACTTGTGGCTGCTTGTCCCAATGACAGGTACTGACCCATAGTGGACAGCACCATACCTTAGGACAAGTGAATAAACAGAGAGAGAGCTGGTCCTGCGTAGGCAAGCAAACATGCAACGCATTGGTCCTTGACCTCTGCTCCAGCTGTGGATATCATAGTAAAAGTTCATGCTAAAGTTAAGTCTAGATTCCCTAGGAGCCTGGATGTAGGAGGGAGGAGCTCCGGGAGGATCCAGTTTCTTTATGACAAAGCCATGCTGGTTATGAGCTCCATCTTGCTTTCTGGGTGCCACCTTATGAAACAAGCATGCCTTCAAGCATAGCGATTGCTCACTTAGCCCATGTGTGTAGATTTACTGGACACATTTTTTTATATTTTTTTTAATAAGAGCCTCATTCTGAGTTGCCATGGACAAGTACACACTGCCATGGCATGGATAAAATTTTAAAAGCAAGTATTTAAATTTCTCTTTCCCCCACCATTTTTTTCTTACCCCTCTGAGTGTAATGAAATTGCGTGAGACTTCCTTTCCAATTCCCACATGACAGCAGCTGGTATGGCCTCGTGGCTCAGAGTTGAGTGGAACATTAGGAGAGAAACGCTGAGGATGTCCATCCTGATTGTCAGCAGGAGAGCAGGAACTCTGGACTCTGACACTGACAAGATCCTGGGTCTACCACCCTTAGTAACTATGCTATCTTCCCCTTCCCTCCCATTAGTGGAATAATTAGCCACAACAACTTTGGTCTCAGAGACTCTCCAGGAATGAGCGCAATCAGATATATGACTGAGGGAGCATCATAGGAGTGGTGGTTTTGCCTCCAAAGCAAACAGTAGATGAAGTTCTCTATGAATTTCCCCAAACAGGCTGACTCTGCAGGCAGTCCATTTCCATGACTAGACACAGTAAACCAAGTCACTGACCACATAGTCTAGTTGTTTTTAATGTGATACAGCAAGTTTGAAAACTGGCAGTTTCAAGAACCAGCAGAGAGATGGGAAAAAAGATGGAGGAAAATGTGTTTCAGCTTGTTTTTATTTGCAAACATAAGAGAAGCATTCTAAATGATCCCTCAGGTTCTTTTTCCATTAATGTGATTTAAATAATGCATCCATAGAAATTGAATTGGTTTATTTACATATATTCCACTAGAGAAAAATCAACTTTTTTCGGTATTTACACAATCGAGCCTAATCAACCAAACTGGATGGTTAGCTGAAGTGACTAATGAGCACAGATTTAGCTGAGGGCTTTAAATTGAGAATGGGTTACTGATGTCAGGGTTGATTAGTTCTCTAACACAGATATTGTTAAAAGCTTTGAACAACTTGAATGTAGACGTGAGGAAAATGCCAATGGAGTGAAAGACATTCTATCACAGTGGATTTTTTTTTAATTTTTTATTATTATTTATTCACTTGTGCGTGTGTGCGTATGTATGTGCGCGCATGTGTGTATGTATGTGTGTAGAACCACGGACGAATCAGGAACCACCATGGACGCCTCCACCTCCTTCTGCCCCGGGATTCACAGGCTCCGCCCTACCAGGACCAGAAACGCAGGCCGCCCCCGCTTCCGCCTGGCGTCTATACGTGGGATCTGGGATCCGAACTCAGGACCTTCTGCCTGCAAGGCAGAGGCTTAACCCCTGAGCCATCTCTCCAGCCCTATCACAGTGGATTTTATGCAGTGGCGACATCCATGCGTTAAAGTTGCTGATTGGGTGGCACCAGCCACAGCAAACAAAGCTAGAAAAGTTTGGAATTAAAAAAAAAAAAACTCATCTTTCCAAAAGGAATCCCAATTGCCATAAGGATATGATCTGATCATTTCAGCTCCTGAGTGTTTAAAGTAACAGGAGAAAATAAATGAAGGGAAGGCAAAAGGTTAATACAGTGCATGCCTTAGCAACTCCTCTAAAGATGAGCCCACGGGGAAATCACTGCAGCCAGAGATGGAGACCAATTGTTATTAACAAGGTATTAATAAAGCGGCAAGGACTAAGGCGATCTAGGTACCATTAGGTACACTTGATAGAATGACCATGTGTTGGGCACATCAAGGATGACGCTAATCAAATCACAAGGCAGAATTTCCCCACTTGTGCTCCAAGTGCCAGAATTCTGTCCCCATCCCGCTCTTGCACAGGACTCAGGAAAATCAAGGTGAGGTCGTGACTTCAGGAAGGTAAGCAGAAGGGGATGTTAAACCATTTTCCATGGCCGGGCCTTTAAAATGTTTGATTACTGGCCTAAATATCCCAAGACACTTGAAGTGGGGAGAAACACATAATTTACTGGATCTACAGTGTCTGAATATTCTCACTCTAGCCCCACCCACTGTAGGAAGGGGATCTGTCATTGGGTCAGAGCATGAGAAGTTCCTGTCTTCCTTAACTCAGCTTGGCCAGCTCCAGGAAAAAGGCAGCAAACAGTTTGGACCCCTCTATGTAGTTCCACCTGAAGAAGAGAGAAACAGAAGCACTGTTTACAGCTCCTAATGGAGGCAAAGGAAAGGATTTAACCATAGGAACAGAAAAACTTTACAGACTATCAATCCATTGTCGAATATTTAACATGTGCCTGAGATTCTAGGATTAAATGCACTTGTAGTTCCCACATGAAAGTGACACCATTATGATTCAGAAGACGGAGCCAATATAATGGCTCCGCTGGTAACCTCAGCACCTGGGAGACAAGTGTAAGGATGACAAATTCAAGCTTAGCCTGATCTGACTTCTAAAACCAAGGAAGAGACCAAGAAATAAGGAAGAAGAGGAGGAAGAAAAAGAAGAGGAGAGGGGGGAGGGAAGAGGAAAGGGAAGGAGTGGGAAGGAAGGGGAGCAGTAGAAAAGAGATGAGAGAAAGAGAGGATAGGGGAAGGTAGGAATAAAAAGAAAGGAAAGGAAAGGGAGAAGGAGGGGAGAGAGTGAGAGAGAAGACAATGAGGAATGGGGGAATCTGTTAATTGCTTATCAATCCTTTGTCATGCAGTGAATGTCATACTTCCCCCATTCATTGGCTGAAGCCCTAACCCCACGTGACCACATTGGTAGTAGGACCTTCTTTAGGAAGAGCAAGGAAGTCAGAAGTTCACATGGGCTGGCACCTTTGAAGAGGAAGCTCTCTTCCTGCAGAGCTCTAGTTCTGCCTCCTGAGGAAGCCCAGGGAAGGCAGTGGACTCAGAGCTCTTGAAGCCCATACTACCAGTTCATGCCGGACCATCCCAGCTTCCTAAACTGTAAGGAAGCCTTGTGCCACCAGTGGGGTGCTGCCTACCAGTCCAAAGAGCTGGAGGAGAGGCCCACGTGTAGCCCTCCACCCTCACAGCATCAGCTGACCTGTTGATCTTCTCATTCTGAGAATGTTCTCCATCATCCACAGCCCCCAGGGGGAGCATCATCACGCTCTTCTGGGTGATGTCCTGGAAGATTTTGGCAATTGGAATGGTTGATCCATCGCGGATAAGATCAGGTTCTACTCCAAATACTGAAGCACAGGAAAAGAAGCCATGAAAACAAACAATAACCAACCATTCTGTTAATGTAACAGTGTGGTCTTTGTTTTCATTTATTTAGGGTCTTGCCGTGTAGCCCAGGCTGACTCTAAATTCAAGATCCTCCTGCCTCAGCTTCCTAAGTGCTAGAATTATAAGTATATGTCCCCCGAACGACATATCCTTCCCCTCAATTCATAGACTGAAGTCCTAATCTGGTGTGACCACTTTTGTAGTCGCACAATGCCTGAATTAAAATTTATACTTTGAAGAAAATCTGAAGCATTTAGAATTTAGAGAAATTGCAAGAACATCATTACAGTCCTGCCTGACATGTCATGAATTTTTTCCAAGACACAAATTGTACTTACTCTAAGAATTCCTCATACTGCGGGAGTGAGGTTTGTTATTGTTTGAAAACTGATATGCAAATAGCTATCCTTACCTCCCATCCTAATAATGTTTCTTCTAGTTCCCAAGGCAATCCTTAAAGTAGCTAAATTGGGAACTTTAATGACGATGGATGGTGTCATCCCGTAAGCCCTGTAGGGAGGTGATGCTTCAAGAAGATCTAGACACCCCCATTTTGCAATTTGGGGAGGATAGTTACCCCAGTTAGATATGGGTGCAAAACTGATGACTGAATGTTGAACCTTTAGTTACACCTATGAAGAATTATTTAACTAAGCAAGCTCTGAGCAAACCTGTGGGAGAGTATCCAACTGATAAGGTAAACCCAGTCCATAGTGGGTAGAACATTCTCTACTCAGGAGGAAAAGATAGAGAGAGATGCTGGCAAGTGAAAAAGTATGTCCTTCTCTCAGCAATTTATGTGAATATGGCCTAGCCAGGTCCCTCAGTTCCAAATGAATGTAACCATGAATCATGAGTAAGAATAAGTCCCTTGCTCTCTGAGTTGTTTGTGCCCTATATTCACTTAGCAATGGGAAGATGAAGCTAACACAGTATTCTTTTTGCTGTGGAGACAAAGAGATTGGATATCCTTTATCTCTGCCTCAGAAGTCTGTGCCCAAATACCAGACCCATCTATCCAGGTCCTGCACAGGCTGTGGAAGTGCAGGAAATAAAAATCATCACCGCCAAGGACATTCCATACAAAAACCATGCCAACTTCTGGAAAAGCCAAATGGCCTTATGTAATAGTCACTGGCTTTGTAGTTGGTAGAATAGCACTTGGTTTCTCACATCCTCTGTAATTTTGTGTAGCAACATCATTTCCATCAAACTCTTCTGTGGGAACCCGCCGTGGCCTTATTTGGGACCACATCCTTTCAGGGCAGTTTAGTGTGCACAGCAGTCAGCCAGTACAGTGTGTGCTTAGGAAGCTGCGCACCACACCCAGAGCAAATGAAAGCAAAGGGCCAAACCCGTGTGAGGACCTTGGTGTGGGACCATTGCTAAAAATTCTTTGGGAGGCCTTCAGCTAGGTTGGTTAAAATTTAGATACTTAAGTTCTCTGTGTGTGTGTCTTTCTCTCTCTCTCTCTCTCTCTCTCTCTCTCTCTCACACACACACACACACACACACACACACACACACACACACACACACACACACACAGCAGGTCAAGCAGGGATCTCAGAAAATCACTGCCTTTATGTGATACGTCTCATTTTCAACTCCCTTCTTCATGCTGGCCAGAGGCCATTATAACCCCAGCCTTTCTGTGCCTAGGGAGAAGCAATGCCCAGAGGGACATTCGTTCATCCCACAAGACTGTAGCTTCTCTAGTTTTAACCACCAAGTATCTCCCTTGTTCTCATGCAAGCTAAGATGTACTGTAGAAAGGATATCTTTACGTACTGGTCAACATCTCTGCCAGTTTTGCTTTAGGAGGCTTCTAAGTTTTGCTTGTCCAAATTTTTTTCCCAAAAGATTTGAATTTGAACTCTGGCTTTACCACTTAGACACTGAGTATCTATGATGATTAATCTTCCTCGTCAATTTAATTAGGCTTAGAATCCCTTGGAATCACCATCACACTGGGGGCCTAGGTTTAACCAAGGGGGAAGAAGGAGAAGTAAATTGGAGAGTGCAGGCATTTGCCTTTCTCTTCATGGCTGGCCATGATGTGAACTGAGCTGTTTTGCCATGCCTCCCTCACCATAACCGACTGGAACCTCTGTAGCTGGGAGCAGAAGTAAAACCAGCACCCTGAAATTATTTCTATTTTGGCATTTAGGCACAATTACAAGAAAAGCTTAGACACAGTGTTGTTTGGCAAATGGCTTCATCTCCTCTGTAAATTGCAGAAGGCCGCTGAATGAACACATGTAATACCAGGTGTAACACATCTTGTGTACCTGTAACACTATATCCTGCATGAAGAGGAAAGTGTATATTTGGGTCTTTCAAGTGTCTCGGTCCTGTTGAAAACCGACCAATAAAAATATCTTAAAGTCCCACCTGTTTTGATAGCTCTTTTGGCAGCAACATATTGAGGGTCACTGATATTCGCAATCCATGGTTGGAGTCCTATTACCATAGAAATGGTCATCTTATTGGAACTATTTCGTTTGGAGAATACAGCTTGGAGATGCTGCTTCACCTAGGAGGAGATAGATCACAGTAAGAAAAGCTCCAGGTTCCTCTCAGGCAGTGAGTACATGTCTCCATCAAGAGCCCGCTTGGAATCCCAGCCTGACACACTGAATCTTCCCTTGGCTGTGCCAGGTACTACAATGGTAAGCAGGAGCCTCGTGACTCTTGGTTTCACCATCTGCTCTTGTTAACCCTCCCCTCATGGCACCTGCCATCTCTGGCACCATCCACACCCCTTCCTGGCTTCTGCCATCCCCAGGTGCCTCTCCTTGCCTGACCTGTCATGATGCATGCTGAGATTATAGAACAAAATACAACTTCCCAGTTGGAAACTTCATTGGTTTGAGGTTTATTAGCATCCTTATGACTAATCTGGGAGACATTAGGCACTTTGGAAAATTCTGAGAAGTGGGTACGATTCTAGGCTAGAGGGTGAAGGAAACATTCCAGCATCCGCTCTTTCATCCCCTGAAACAATGCTGCCATTAGTCCTTCAGCTAATACTTATTAGCACCTGCCACATGCCTCGACTATTTTAAGTGCAGGGAAGATAGCTGTGTGAGATTGTGTACGTCGTGAAATGGAGCAGTAGTTAGTCAAAAGGAAGGGAAAAAGGAAGGAAGAGGAGAGGAGGGAAGGATGGATGCAAGAGGGAATGTAATTAGTGGGAGCTGAAGAGATGGCTCCGGGGTGAACCCTTTGCCCCTAAAGCAAAAGGACTTGAGTTTAGATCCCCAGATCTGGCTCTGGAAAACAAACCCTAGGAAATCCCAAAGCAAAGCAGTAAGGAGGTAGTACAATTCAGGATGATTCCTGAAATCGCCCTTGACCCTCCACAGGTACACACTGCCCTCTTCAACATACCCCTACACCTCCATGCCCACCCCCACACCCGCCCACACATACACAAACACACACAAATAAAATAGAATGTAATTGGTGCTAAATGATAAGGAAGGATAACAGGATTAGAACCAGGTGTTGCTTTAGCTCTTTTATTCAAGAAGCTACTTTCTGTTTCAACAAATGAGGTAAATTAATGATGGGTTAATAATTTAAACACATAATCCTTCCACAGAACACTTTCATGAAAATGGCTGCTTTCAAAGTGTTGATTTCAGACATCACAAAAAAATTGATGAGTAGCCTTGGAAAATTCTAGCCCTAGCCAAGCGTAGGCAGTTACCTACTCTATCTATGAACAAAACCAATCTTGCCTTTATAGCTACCACCTAATTTTTAAAATTTCCCCACCATTGCAACTTCAGACGGTTATTTCTCTGACTCACATTACTGAATGTGAGTGATACTGGCTCCTTGATGCTTGTCCTGTTCTTTCATGTTGGAAAAAAATGAAACTTGTGTGGTAAGCGTTGGACTGTTCACTACAAAACCACGTGTAGGCTCAGAAATGGCTCTGTTGGGCAGAGTGGTCGTTTGTTACCTGGTTTTCCACCACAGACAGATTCATGTTAGGGACCAGGCGGATTGAAAATTTTCCTATGACTCGACCTGGGATGACTGTTTTGGTTCCGGGATCATCAAATGCTCCTTCAATGCCGTGGATAGAGAGTGACGGGTACCTCCATAGGTGCATTAGGAGTTCCTCCTAAAACAAGACAAAAGTATCCAAAGAGCACTGATTACCACTCAGCTGTACAGGGGAGGCCGCGGCAGGGAAAATAGCAGATGGGAAGGCAGGAGAGGAGAAGCTAGAGAAGCAGCCAGAGGACCTGAAGAAGCAGCAGAAAAACCTGTGAAAACTAAGACTGTTTCTTCCAGTCATGGAGGGGAAAGTTCCAGTCACAGCGCTGAGAAGCGATCAGCTGAAGAAGAAGTTGCAGATCTCCCAACAAAACCTACAAAGATCTCCAAGTTTGCCATAGGTAGTCAGATGGCAAAGAAAGCCACATTCATCAAACTTGGATCAAATAAGCCTAAAGAAACTGTTTCAACTCTTGCTCCAAAAACCCTTTCAATAGCAGCAGCTTTTAATGAAGATGAAGATAATGAACCAGAAGAAATGCCTCCTGAAGAAACGATAAGGATGAAGACTATTGGAAGGGATATACCCATATCAGCTGGACCAAACTCCTTTAATAAATGAAGGAAAGCATGGATTTCCCCGATAACCAGAAGCTGTGGGAATGAAATATAAATCTCATCTTGGAAACATCCACGACCAAAACAGTTAAATAATGTGCTTTGAAATTGGGGTATAGGGTGGGTGTAAAGTTAAAAGGAACAGTTTCCTTTCTTTAAGAATGGTATAAGGCTATCTTTGGAACCACTTTTTTTTTTTTTTCATTCTTTTAAAAGATTGAGTGGTACACTAATAAATGAGAGTTTGAAGTTAGAGGTAATTTATGTTTTATATACAGAGTTAAAGACATTTGCTAATTTTCTAGTCTCGTGTGATTAGTTTCCAAAGGTTAGAGATAATAAAGAAATCAGAAATGGTACCTTTTTAAGAATTTGTGGAAGAGGGGGCGGTAAGAGTGTAAGAGCATAAGGATGGGAGGAGCAATGATATGTAAGATACTCTATACTAGTTAGGGCTGAAGCAATCATAATTGGACTTTGCATGCCCTGTGCATTG
The DNA here is from genome assembly GCA_023101885.1 of Typhlomys cinereus. NCBI lineage: Eukaryota > Metazoa > Chordata > Mammalia > Rodentia > Platacanthomyidae > Typhlomys > Typhlomys cinereus. The sequence continues at coordinate 6,556,576 of JALPQD010000047.1, read as the reverse complement.
TCCAACACACTGTTGACCTCACAAAGTCTAGCATCTGCTAAAGGCACCAAGATCCTTGGAGGCAAAGGATTGGCAGCCACAGCAGTGTTCCTATACCTAAGGGAAAAATTGCATATTTTTTTAGTCTCAACTATTAGCACACTAAGAGGGAAGCTAAAAGTTACTGTTTAAAACTGCACACAGTTACTTTTCTAACTTTACTCCCTCATCACCTAAGTGTGGACTCCCAGGAACAGCCTTATAGATGGAAGGTTGTGCTTCGAAGAAAACATTACTGGAATACTGACTGAAAGGAAATCTAAATGAAATTAAAATACACCTTTTTTTCCTTTATGGGCATTTTAATATTTTTAAGGTCATCATTTATTAGGTTTGCATTGCTAACAGTGGATACAGATGCTTAGTTCTTAAAAATTTTATGCAAAGTATTTAATATTTGAAATAGCCCACTGTTACCTTCATTAGTCTTCAAAGAACATCATTTGCTACCAAAGTAAATCAGTATTTTGAATGTGCTTCTCTTAGATTTTGTTCCTAGTTCCTGTGAGCATTTCAACCAGAACGTGAGACAAAGCATAACGAAGCTGTTTCTTTTAAAATACAAACCACCACCAAAAATCTAAATGTATATATTGCTTTAAGTATTTGGCTGATTTTTATGTTTTAAAAGGTTTAAATACCAAATAGGAAAAAAGCCTTATAACATTGTATGAAGACAAAAAAAATGAGAAGATGCACTTTCTGTGACTTTGTTGAAGCATTTGCTACTAACTTGTTAGTTCCAATTCCTATTGAACTCACAAAAAGATGTTTCAATATGGTTCTGTGGCTTCCTTTAAGTATATACATACTGATCAGTGATGGTAAAAGCACATTTTAATTACTGAAATAGGAGGAAAGAAAATGAATCTTCAAATACATGAAATCTCTCACACATGTATTCTATTAGATTGTGTATTGTAGGGTGTTTGTTTTGTATTTTTGTATTGTATATGGACTTTTTTTTAATTTCCACTCATACAAACTTAACAGGTACACCGGTCCCCCCTCCCTCCAACTCCCTATCCCCCTGTGCCCTCTCCTCTCCCCCTTTTCTCTCCATCCCCCAGTGTCTCCTCCTCCCATCCCCAGAGCATCCTTTAATGTGCATGCCAAACTCTCCTCTGGGTCCTCCTCTCTGATGAGATGCAAGGACCTAGTGGCATTTCCCAGAACCCTTTCCTGTGTTCCCCTTAAGCATAGGAACACTACTGTGGGCTGTCAGTCCCTTGCCTCCCAGGATCCTAGTGCCTTTAGCAAATGCTAGGCTTTGTGAGGTCAATAGTATGTTGGACATTGCACAGGGCATGTAAAGTCCAAATATGATTGCTTCGGCCCTAACTTGTGTGGAATATCTTGCATATCATTGCTCCTCCCATCCTTGTGCTCTTACAATCTTACCGCCTCCTCTTCTGAAAATTTCCCTGAGCTTCAGGATGGGAAGAGATTAGGCTGGCCTAGTTCCAAGTGATTGATATAGAGTCTCTGATGTTCTGGATTATGGTTTGTTGATTTTTTTTTTTTTTCAGTTTTGCTGCTCCCGCAATGCCCTTGGCTCCACCCTGATGGGTATTGGATGTCACTCCCTGGCCAGAGATAAAAACTTGTTAAATTAGAGTCTTGTTATAAGAGTATATTCAAAGGTAGATGTTATAAAAGTAGGAAACCGCGGTGAGGGAGGGGTCAATCACCCATCTGCGAAATGGTTACTTTCTATCTGTCAGACTATACGCCCTTTTTAATATGACAGTTCACATCTTTAAAAACATAGTCACGAACAGGGGAAATGATTTCCTTGATAACTACAATGTTAAATTTGGAGGCAGCTTCAGAGAATGTTACTGGTGGTCATTATTCATTGGGCGCCTATAATAGGTAAGAACTTCTGAGAAGCAGCCTGTGGATACTCCTAACACTTTGTTCAGTTGCATTTAAGTTTAGAATAAGCCCCAAGTAAAACAATGGAAATGTACATAGCACCATTAGCTCTTAGCATGGTTTAATTATATCAAGATACATAAATTTACCTTTTATGTAGACAGACTGTCCATTTTGTGTGTTCATTTTTCTGTTTGTTAAAGTAACAATACCTCTCCCACATATTCTTAACTTGACCCAAATGAAATATTAACCCAAGGTCAAGGTGAGAAGAGACAAATGACTGAGACGAATGTCTTTACCAAAATACTAATAAATTTATCAAGTCAAAAAAAAACCCCTCAGCTTATTGATGCAAGTCAATAATCTGACTCAGAAAAGTGAGACAGGAAAATAAAAAACTTTTGAGGCTAAAGGCCCCCAAACGTTATAGGCTTTTGCCATTGCTCTTGGCTGCTCTCCAAAAACTTGGCATTAAGACTCTATTACTGATGATGCAATACATAAGAATAACAGAACATGGAAAAAATACATCATTTGGAACTGGTCCAAGAGCTTCCTCCTTGCTGGATAGTTTACATGGTACCAAGGAATACTGTAGAAGCTGCTGGGGAGAAAAATAATCAAAGTCCTCACCAACTCATGAGATTTGCAAGTTGCAAAGTAACTCACGGAGACAAACAATAGCTTTCAGATTGGACTCAAAACCTGCTTGTCAGAATGGAACACATTCCTATTACTGTTAACTAAAACAAGAACCTACAAAAAGGAAGAAACGGGAATCACTAGGGAAAAATAGCCTATGAACCTATAGTAAGAAGACAGTACACCAAACTGCTCTGTAAATAACTATTATACCCATAGATGTGAAAAATACTTAGCACTCAGTCTAAAAGTCTTCTACAACAGAACACCCTGACAGGATGCAGCCTATAGCAGTGGAAGAGCAGTGAAGTGCACAATAGCTGCCAGAATGCAATGCTCACCCAGAATCAGGCCAACTTGATCTCTTCCCATCCTAAGGCTCAGGGAACCTTACAGAAAAGGAAGCAGTAAGATTGTAAGAGCTTAAAGATGGCAAGATCCACCATTGGTGAACAAGACACTCCTGGATGCATCAACTGCAGTGAGACTTGTCCTTACCAGACCTGCATAAAGACTGACCTACCGACATGACCCCATAGACTAGCGAGGATCTCAGGAGAGATAATTATATACAGTGGAAACCTTGGGGACTAGAGCTGGATGAGTGAAGGGGAATGCCCCTATCAGTGGGGTGGCCTGAGGAAGGGCCTGATATGCCACAGAGGCTGAATCCCCAAAAGAGTTCAGGCAAGTAAGAGGGAACCCTGGGCTCATAGAAGTGGACAGACAAGAGGGTGGGAGGGACTAGGATGGACTGATGAAGGGAGGGGAGGAGGAATGAATAGAAGGAAGCAGGGATAAGTAATTAATATGCTTGTAAAACTATGAAAAAAATTTTAAAAATGTTAAATTAAAAAAAATTCAAAGCTTGGCTGGACTACATAGCACCCTTGGGCAACTTAAGGAGATCTTGACTCAAAAATAAGAAAAGAAGGGGCTGGAGAGGTGGCTCAAGGGTTAAGTCTCTGCTTGTAGGCAGAAGCTCCTGAGTTCAGATCCTAGATCCCACGTATAGACACTGGGCAGAAGCAGGGGGCAGCCTGCATTTCTGGTCCTGGTAGGGCAGAGCCTGTGAATCCCGGGGCAGAGTAAACAAGGAGGAGCTGGTGGCAGTCCATGGTGGTTCCCAGATTTGCCTGTGGTTCTACACACATACATACACACACGCGCACGCACACACAATTGAATAAATAATAATAATAAAAATTAAAAAAAATAAGAAAAGAAGGTGTGGCTAAAAGGCGGACCCATGACTACTTTAATCCTAGCAGTGGCGAGATGGGAGGCAGAAACAGGCAGATCCCTGGAAGCTCACTGACCAGGTAGCCCAGTCTACTTGTGGAGCTCCAAGTCAGAAAGGCTATCTCCATGTTAAATAAATAAATAAATAAATAAATAAATAAATAAAAATGCCTTGACAACCCAACCCAAGGTTGTTCTCTGATCTCTACACACACATGTGCACACAAATCAACACATACATAGGAGGGAAGGGGAAAAAAAAGGAGGGAAAGGAGGGATGAGGAGGAAAACACCACAATAAATGAAACGAGCACCTTCGAACCACTGTGCCTGTGCTAACAACACTTGGTGGACTTCCTTGGGGTTTGACACTTTTGTCTCTCTACCTACCTCTCTTCCCCTCCCCTTCCGGCTACCCCCTTCTTCTGCCCATTTTGTTTCCTTGCCCCAACTCTGTACTTGCAAATCAAATAAGTCCAAGGGGCTGATTCTGAAACTGAATCAAATTATTAATTTCTAACCACTGCCATTGCAAGGATAACTTTTGCAGCAATTTTTATTACACAGAAATTCTCAAATAACTCTGTGAACATTGAGTCGGTTTTCTTTCTCGTCATGGCCTTCCAGACTTGGTCTGTGGAAAGAAACACATTCTGTCACTTCTTGTAGGCCTGATCCTGCTCTCTCTGAGCAGTTTCTGGGGAATCGACTGCAACTGCCAACATCTGAGGAGACAAGTGTTTTAGAAAGCCAAAGAGAAACAAATGGTTTGGGTTTTCTAGGAATCCATCCTTGGGCTTCCTTAATACACAGAGAAGGGAGGTGTACTGGCTTGCTGATTAGTCCAAGAGCTCTTGGCTCTTCCTGGGAAAGTGAACAATTACAGGTCATGAAGCTGGTCTGATCTCAGAACACGCCTCCTAATCTTTGAACAATTAGGTTCCCTGGCTGGAGGTGGAGCAGGATTTAATTAATTAGTTACTGCGCAGTGAATTATTATTCATGTTTGGGTTCCTGAGGTCAGTGCCAACCAGCCCCGACACAGGAAAGCAGCCGTGAAAGTCAACATCAGTCTAGGAAGACTACGACATGTGCTTCGGATTCTAAGATGTGCAGATTAGCACTGTGTGGTACTGATTAGGCACTAGGGAAACGATTGATTATCACCATTTCTCACAATCATTCATCCATCTGTGGCAATACCTTCGTATCAAACAGAAATTTCTCCACTTGGCTGCTGTTCCGGTATTCTTCTAGGTTCAGATCGATGTTTTCATACATTGTCTTTTCCTCCTCTGTAAGAGGAGCCATTTGGTCATAGATTCCAGGGATGAGAATGTGGCCTGAAGAGTCCACCAGGCTACCTACAAAGCAGATGTAGAAAACAAGAATGGGGCTGGAGAGATGGCTCCAAGGTTATACTTTTGCTTTGCAAGCAAAAGGACCCGAGTTTGAATCCCCAGATCCCACCTAAAAATGGTGGGCAGATAAGACAGCTGCCTGTAATTTTGGGCCTAGAAGGCAGATCCTAAGAAACTCCAGAGCCAAGCAAGAAGGGGGGAGCAATCCAGGATGGTTTCCAAGGTTATTCTTGGGCCTCCACAGGTATGGAGGGGAGGGGAAGGGAGAGGAGAGGGGGATGTGACCCAAGTCCTCGCGATACCTCTTGGATCATAAACAAGGTTCCTATTTCAGTATCATCCTGAGTTAAAAAGTAATGGTTTGGGAATCGTGGAGATAATTCAGGCAGTAAAGTGCTTATCTCACAAGCACAAGGATGAGAGTTTAATACTCGAAACTATATTAAAAAAAAAAAAAACTGGATGTGGTGCATGTGCTTGAAGTGTTAGTGCTGGGAAGCAGATCCGAGGGACTCCCGGGCAGCCTCCCCAGCCTACTTGAAGAGCTCCAGGTAATGAGAGTCTGTCTCAGAACAAGGTAACTGGCTCCTGCAGAACGACAAGCAAGCTTGTCCTCTGGCCTCCATAGCAGACACACATATCACACACGTATACCCAAAAGTAATGGTGTCATATATTCAAAAATTTGAATATATGGGTGGAGACATGGTTCAGGGGTTAAGCTTCTGCTTCACAAGCAGGAACGCCTGAGTTCAGAATCCAGATCCCAAACAAGAATATCAGGCAGAAATGGCAGTGGCCTGTATTTCCAGCTCTCAAAGGGAGAGCCTAGAAAGTTCCAGAGCAAAGCAAAGAGCAAGTAGCACAATCAGGGTGATTGCTGAAGAGACCCTTAGGCCTCTATAGGCACACACTATGCCCTCTGATACACACACACACACACACACACACACACACAAAATAAATAAATAAATAAATAAATAAATAAATAAATAAATAAATAAATAGAATATATGTATATTTTATGTGAATATTTTATGCACACATGCATACACACACGTGCATATGTCCATACAAGAGAAAAAATTCTCATCATGTTTTCTCAGCTCTCCTTCACTACCTTAAAATGACACAAAAAATATACATTTTTAATTGAACACATCTACCCTTGAAGTCTGGTGCTTTATGACAACAAAATCCTTTGTAAGAAATAAACACATCCTCTAATTTGCTCAGGAGTTCTGGGATCAGAGAAAATCATCAGTAAGTACTGAGGAAGGACAAGATGCTCAGATTAGCTAACATTGCCCAGTGTCCGTAGGAAATGCCCATCAAAGAGAAATTGTAAACAGGAAGTATATTGATATAAATAAATGATACAGTGCTTCATAAATGCATACTCCAGACTGTTAATAAGATTTGACAGTGATGGAGAAATCTACTAGTTACTCTTAACTGTTGTTGTGAGAAAACACCCAAAGTCAAGCAACTTAAGGGAGAAAGGGAGATTTATTCAGCTTATGGCTCCAGAGGGAAATATAGTCTTTCATGGCAGACACTGCATGGCTGGCTGGCCAAAGCTGGAGGCAGGCTAAGTCTCTGCAAACATCTTGGAGGCTGAGAGCTGACAGACTCCTTGCTACAAAGGCAGACTTCTAGAAGTAGGGTGGGACTAATCCACCTCAAAGCCCACCCCCTATGACTGTCTTCCTCCGACAAGGCTCCACCTCTCAAGGGTGTCATCACCTTGCCAAACACATGAGACTGTGAGGGATGCATTTCAAACTGTGACAGGGAGGAATCAACTGTAAAGCACTCTATTTCATGACTTTTTTGGCCAGAAGCAGTGGTATATGACTGCCATCCTAGCACTCAGGAGACTGAGACAGGCGACTGGTAAGTTTGAGGCCAGCTCAGCTGCCCAGCACAAACTGTGTGTCAAAAAAAATTTATGTCAATGTCATCAATTACAAAACATACATAAAGACAATAGATGCCTCACATCAGACACATTCTGTGCTGGGGGTTCTGAATTGATGCTGGAATATGCAGCCCAGGCTCCACCTTCCATCAAAGAACCATCTCTTACCCCAAAGTAATACATTGTGAAATCATGAGAACTGACCAGCAGGTAGATGTATGAAAACCAGGATAATAATACCTTGCTAAATTCTACCAAAGAGACAGCAGTCAAGTGTCCTGTGGCCACAAAATGATCATTGGACGTTGAACTTGAGGCTCAAGTATGTCAAGGCAGCAGAATGTAGGGGAAGGAATCACTACTGTTTTCAACCACCTTCCTCCTTCTGCAATTGTTAGGCATGAGAAATATTGCCCAAGAGATATATTTTAGGCAAACTAGAAGTCATAGAAGAATATACAAATAATAGTTAGGAGAGTAGGTAGATAGACAGATAGATATATAGATAAATGATAGATGATGGATGCACAGATGATAGATATTAAAAGGTAAATGACAGATATGTAGACTGATAAATAGATGATAGACAAATAGATAGATGATATAGATATATGATAAATAAAAAGATGGGTAGATATCAGGTAAAAATAGATGATAGATAATAAATGATAGAAGATCTTAGATATAGGTAGATGAGAGAGAGAAAAAATAGGAGGTAGATGATAAATTATAGAGATGATATATAAGAGATATTAGATAGATGATAGATAATAGATGATTGATAGATGATAGATGATAGATTAGATAGATAGATAGATAGATAGATAGATAGGTAGGTAGGTAGATAGAGAGACAAAAATAGAAGATAGATGGACAATAAAGATGATGACAAGTGGATAGATAAGTAGATAGACAGATGAGATTTCACTGTTCAGTTTGGGAGCAGGAATAGAGGAAGCTCTGTGTCACCAGATGCTGCTGAATATTTTAGGGTACCTTCTAGCAGCCTGGCCATGTAGGATGATGTAGTCTAACATATCATCTTATAGTATCCTCAAAATAACATGGAATAGGCAAATGTACAATGATGCTCATTTGCAAATGAGAAACCCAAGCCTAGGTCATTTAAGTAACTGATGCAGTTCATATGTGTGGTAGAGCTGGAACACCGCTGGTCACTTCCACCAAGAACTCACATGCTGTGAGGCATGGTCTTTGTGTCAAGGGCTGACTGGGCTGCCCAAAGTTAAGGCACAAGAGGCTTCTGGGAGACCCATAAAGATCTCGTTCCTTTCTGCTTTGCTTATCATTCTGTTGATTTATCTACAGATAAAAGGTCTCCCTCAATATATCAAAATAAAACCTAGTTCTATTGTATATGAAATGCCATCCCTTCCACTCTCTGTTCTAGAGATCTTAGTGACAGAGTCAGAGATGGCATTCAGATCTCTCAAATCCCTTGGGTAGCTAGACTCTTGCCCTTGTATGTGGCCAGATGTATCACAATGCAAAATAATAGTTTCAGGGTCTGAGGAGATGGCTTGGTCAGTAAACTACTTGCTACTCAAACATGAGGACCTGAGTGTGATTTCCAGAACACATATAAAAAAAGGCTGGAAACAGCGGCATAAACGCATAATCCCAGCAAAGGAGGGGCAGAGATGGGGGTTCTTGGGAACTGCTGACCAGTTAGCCTAGCCTACTTGACAAGTTCTAGGTTCTGGTCTCCGCAAACAGCAGCTGGGGACAGAACCAAGGACAACCTCTGGCTACCATATGTACACACACATACTTGTATGCACACCTCCCCCCCACATATTGAACACACACACATATATGAACACACACATATATACACACCTATATACACATAACTTGCACGAACATCTGCACACATGTATATGTACATGAATGCACACACGTGTACCTTCTGTGCACACATACCTACATGTACAACTGCACATATATACATATATGAAGATATACACATAATTGCTTACACATATGTGTGTATACAAACATGTATGCTATATACATACATATATGTATATGTACAAAAACATGAGTGCACTAAATAAATAAGTTTTAAAATACATAAATATGAGCTTTAGTCTGTGAAAAGAAGCAACATGAATGTAATTATTGGCCTAGGAAACACATGGGCAAGGGGAGAAAAGGCTAGGAATATGCTATTTGTGCACTATACTCTTCAGAATTCATTCAGAAACCAAAGAAGGGAAGACCAAGAAGTTTAAATAGAACTGATGCTCAGAAGGTGGGGCTAGCTTGAGGACAACAACCATTTACAGTACAAGTGTGAGGACCTGAGTTCAAATCCACTGAACCCAGCAGCAACTGTCTTCAATCCCAGTGTTCCTGTGGCAAGGTGGGAGGAAGAGACAGGAAATTCCCAGAAGCTCACAAGCCAGCTTGCCTGGAGTATATGCTGTCTCTAAGCAGGGAAGCAGGGGGAAGGTGAGACGCAACACTGAGGTTGCCCTCTGACTTCCATACATGCTATGGTACATGCACATCTGTGCATTCATGTACACACACACACACACACACACACACACACACACTGCTTATAAAGGGAAGTGCAATTAGACATTACCCAGAAGAGCAACTAAATCAGCCATTGGTTCATTGAGGATGCCACCAAAGGTTCCTGAGTGGAAATCTTGATCTCTGCATTTCACCTGAAGGGCAGGTAAAGAGGAAAGATGTACTCACTACCAACTTTCCTTCAGCATGGGATATCCCTTGGGACTCAGATGGACAACCTCCAAGTCTGATCTCTCTTCTCATCTTTCTTGTCTGCATAACTTGGAGACTTTTCCCCTCTGTTTACTAATTCCCTTGACACTGACTTCATTTCCCAACTGGTCCACTAATACAACTCTATCCACCATCCGGCTTTCCTTGGTCACATGACTGCTGTTCTTACAGTTGCCTTGCCCTTGACTTCATTTTGTGCTAGATAGATCAACAGATAGACAGATCATTCCTTGGAGATTGTCTCCTCCTAAGCTTCTGAAAACGCTTCTTCTTGCTCTTCTTTTTTTGCCTGCAGGGATGACTTTCTTTTTTTAAAAAAACATTTTTTATTGTTTATTATTTCCGCTCATACAAACTTAATAGGTACACCAGTTCCCTCCCTCCTCCTCCCCCCGAAGGATGACTTTCTTCATGTCTTCCCTAAAACCGCTTTCTTCCTGCCTCCTGCACAGCTGTGCTGTGGCTGGTTCTTCCTCTGGAGCATGGCAAACTTGTGTCCTATCATTTGCTTCCTTCTACCCTGAAATTCTCATCCCCATTTGCCTGACCTTTTGTAGTAGTCCAGATCTAAAATGCTGGATGCTCACAGTGCATGCCATGTGGGTTTCCAGTCTCTGAAATTTAACAGACCTGAAGCCAAATCTGCAATTATTTCCAGCTTGGACACAATAAGCCATCATTCCCAATTCCTGTGTGTGTGTGTGTGTGTGTGTGTGTGTGTGTGTGTGTGTGTGTGTGTGTATAGTGCACATGTGTGTGTATATGCACGTGCATGTGGAAACCCCAGACTGAGGCTTGGAATCTTCTTTGATTGCTCTCTATCTTATTCATTGAGGAAAGGTCTCTCATTCTAACCCAGAGCTTTGGTGTGGCTAGCTGGTTTGCTCCAGATCCCCTGTGTTTGATTTCTGAATGACAGAGGAGTTGCTATATCCACCTAGAATTTACTTGGGTTAATTCCAGTCTTCACGAAGCAATTTCACCAATCAGTTATCTCCCAGCCCATTTCTAATGACTCAATTTTTAAAGTTATCTCTTCAGTTCCTTTGCTGCCCTGTTCCTCAGCTACTTGCAATGAAAAATGATCTTTCTCTCTCTCTCTCTCTTTCTCTCTCTCTCTCTCTCTCTCTCTCTCTCTCTCTCCCCCTCCCCCACAGGACCCAGAGCTCCCTGCAGCAGGCAAGTAAACAGTCCTCCAATGAGCTACATCCCACACGGTTCACAGATGATACACATGTGTGCTCTCTCTCGTTCTGTTTCATAACATGTGAGTCTCAAGTGCCTGTTAGTCACAACTAGCACATCTATGGCTTGTTATTCGAGAAAATATTAGCCCAGGGAACCTTCCTGATTATAAACTGAGCACAGTATCAATAGAAAAGGAGCTAAAAAGAGAACTCTGTGTCACACCTAAACCAAGTTTGTGAACCTCGCCCTCAAGTCCCAGGACCTCCATAACTAACGAGGCTGTGTCTATGGTGAAAAATTCCTGCCTTCCTCTTCTGGATCCTGCATAGAGTCCTCTGTTCTAACCATAGCCCCAGGCCTCCTTCCCACTCGTGGTCCGCCGGTACCTCCACTGCGAAGTAACTGTTCCCTCGGGTTCCAAATGTGAGTGCCGGCTTTCTCTGGCTGAGCCATAGATTGTCTGAGATCACGATGTAGTCCACGCTGGAAAAGAAGCGATTCTTTTCTTTTTTGACAAGTTCCTCCAGGGCAAGAGAACCAGCCTCTTCCATCCCTTCCAGGATGAACTTGATATTCACAGGGAGATCCTGGGTTGACCACAGAATGCAAAGATTACGCAAGATGCTCAGTGCAGTTGTTTGTGTTAACATAGATTAAACAAGTGTCTGCATTCAGTGTAGGAGAATTGCATGGCCAGTGACTCCATTTGCAGCTGTGGTGGAGAGGTCAAGGTAAGGCCCAACAGACGGTCTCCATACAACCCATTAATACAATACTATGACAGACTTTGAGGCAGGAACTCCACACCACAGAGCTTGGCTGTGCTGCAGGGAGGATGGTGGGTGGAGGTACAGAGAGGAGTCAGACAAATGCATCCCTCTCTCTAAAAGGAAATGAATTTGCGTATGCATGCACGTGTGTGTATGTGTGTGTGTATGTGTAAATGTATACTATGTGTGTATGTGCACATGGAGGTCAGAGATCAACTTTGAGCGTTGTCATAATTAGGCGTCATAGGTGTCAACTTGACAGTTGAGGGTTTGAGCTCTGGGCACATGTAGAGTTGGGCCCAGAGCAAACCTGCAGGAGATTGTCTAGCTGATGGGGAAGGCCTAGCCGGTGGGAGTAGACCCTGGAATAAAATACAGACAGCTGGTTGAGAGAGTCAGCATCTCTGTGCATACTTGACCAGACATGCTAGTCTGGTAAATAAGGATCCTCCCTCTCTCAGCCATTATGTAGAGATGGTGTGGCCAGTTCCTTTGGCTTGGTGTTGGTGCATGCTGTTCTGTCAAGCTGGACTACAGACTGTAACCAGACTATCAGTAAGAAAATAAAACCTTGTTTCCTTAAGCTGTTTAATGGTCATTTATCAGCAACCATGCAGGCAAACTGCAACAAGTGTATCCGTTAGCTGCTCCCCACTTTGTTTTTTGGGACAATGTCTCTCACAAAATCTGGAGCCCACAATTTCAGCTAGACAGGTTGGTGACACCACCATGCCTTTTTAATGGATGCTTAGGATCTGAACGCAAGTCCTGATGCTGGCGTGGCAAGCACTTTATTGAGTGAACCATCTCTCCAGCCTTGTGTGTGGGGGGGGGCACTGTGTGTCCTTGTGGAGAACCAAGGGTGACTTCGGAAGTCATCCTGGATTGCTTCTAACTCCTTCTTCGCTCTGGGATTTCCCAGACTTCGCTTTCTTAGGCTGGAAGTACAGGCCACCACCATCGCTGCCTGGTGTTTTTAAGTGGGATCCAGGATCCCAAACTTGGCTCCTTCTGCTTGCAAGGTAGAGGCTTAACCCCTGAGCCACTCTCCAGGTCTCCTTAGTCCATCTAAAAGGAAGTTTTGAGGCGATTTACTTAATTACACATGACCTTATGTTTCTATAATTGTGAGTATGACAGCTGAGAAACTCTTCTGAAAGATGGTTGCGCCTTCAGACCACTGCGATTCCAATCTGCCTTCTCAACTGCTCAAGGCTTCGATCCTCAGCAAATGGAGCTTGTGATTTCCAGCTAACGGAACCACTCCTTTTCATTTTCCCAACACAACTTTTCTATACCATTTTGATCCCTTTCGTCTGCATAATTTATAACTTCGTAACCTCAAAAGCCACAAATTCCTCCCTGGCCTACCTCCCACAAGCTTATGAGGCTGACTGTGGGAAACGGCCATTCTTAGGGAAAGAGTCCGGCAGACTCCGGCAGAGGCTTGGAAAGCAGCAATGTCTGCCTCCATCATTTGCAAAGTAGCCAACACTTTTTATAATGCATGTGTATCTGTTAGCCAAACCATGCACTGTGATGGCAAGATGGGAGGTCGAACCGATGAGATGAGGTGGGAGAGACGGCTCAGAGGGTGATGGCACTCACTGTCACACATGAGTACCTAATTCCCGATCCCAGCACCCACTTAAAAAGTAAGGCATAGCCTCACATACCCATAACCCTAACGCTGGGGCTTGTGGGCCAGGTTCAGAGAGAGATCCTGAATGAGGTGGAATATGATAAATCAGGATACCAGACATCTTCCTTCGACCTCTATACACCTTCTCAGGTGCATGCACCAGTGCATGTTCCCCCCCACACATGTGCATACACCACTCACACACCTACATGCATACATACACATGCACATACACATTTGCATGCACCACTCACACATATTACATGCGTACATACACACACATACATGTGCTTACGCCACTCATATGCTTCATACATGAATGCATGTACACATGCTTTATACACATTACATGTACACATATACATACACATGTACATTTACCTTTCTCACATACACACATTTTCATACACCACACACATATACCACATTTGTGGTATATATGCATACACTCATATATATATGCATACACTATACTCACACACGCTCTTTCCCTGTTTCACACACATATGCATTCATACACTACTTACACACAGCACATGCATATACATATGCATCACACTTCCCCTCTCTGTAATATGCACACATACAGTGGTATATATATATGTATATACCACATACAGATAACACACACACACACAATGAGCAGTGAAGGTGTCGTCTCTATAAAGACAAGTCGTAGCTGATAGTCACCTATAGACCGGGTCTGTCATGTTCGTTTCTGACTTGGCTGACAATGCAGGTGGAACCAGGCTCCCAGGCTCCATCCTCTGCTGACCCTCCCACGAAATGGTTACAACCACAATATACAGCTCTTAAGGCTGGGAAAGTAAGCAACCCAGTGTGGTGCACGAGAGGACACAGCGGGCAATCAAGGTCTGCTTCCCAGTGACCACACCCGTCACCTTCCCCCAAGGCATAACTGGCTCCTCACCTGCTCCAGGGCACGGAAGGAGCTCACAGCATTGATCCAAGCTAGCACCGGGCCTTTGTTGTCTGTGGCTCCTCGTCCATACAGTTTTCCTTTAAAATTAAGAGAAGAAAATGTCAGAATAGGACTGGGCAAATGGCTCAGTGGTTAAAGCTTTTGCTTTTACACAATCAAAGGACTTGAGTTCAGATCCCCAGATCACATATAGAAATGCTGGGCAGAAATGCTGGTGGCCTGTAATTCCAGCCTTGGAGGGTGGAGCCTGGGAAGCCCAGAGCAAAACAATAAAGTAGAGGAGCAATCCGGGATGATTCTCAGTATCACCCTTGGGGCTCCACTGGTTCACATAACTCAAGCACCCTTTTATACACTCCCCCTGCCTCCAAGCACATTTATGCACACATGCACATACACAAAAGAAAAAATAAAGAAAAATTTTAAAAAGGAAATGTCAAAAATGCCAAAATGTGAAATGCAAAAATGCAAAATGCAAAAATGCCAAAAAAATATGGATACCTTCACCAAGTTGAGTGGGTTATACAGACTGAAGTTCTCAGAAGAAAAGAAAAACCACACCCATGTTAAAGATTCCCTAAGGCTGAGTGACTGTTTTATGACTCTAGAGAGTCGAATTATCTTATACTATTTTTAGTCTCTTTAGAAGTTAGTGATGTGTCTGACCTAACATTTTGTGACTGTCAAAACCTTGAAAAAATGTATTCCAGACAGATGACTAGCTTCCACCTAACTAAGAATGTCGGACTGCATCTGAGATCCAAGCAGGGTTTACCCATGTTGCTGTAAGCCTATCTGTGGTATTGACTAAATGTCTTGGTTTATGACTTCCTTCGTTCTGTGATTAACTACTTTCACAGTGGAATGTAATATTGGAGCAACATGTGTTCCTGGCCGTGGTTATTCATATTTGGCTTTAGAATAAACTATCTCATTACCTTCAGGGTGAGGGTGATGTTTTTGCAGTGACAGTTAAAAATAAATGTTGTTCTATTGCTAATATCATTAATAATAATTCATGATAATCCAGATGCAAATCTTGCTCTGAATTTGCCAAGTGTGCTGGGCATGGTAGTGCATGCTGGACATGGTATATGTGCCTGGGCATCCAGCACTTGGGAGGTGGAGCAAAGGACGATCAGGAGTTCAAAGCACATTTTCTCCATATGCCATTTAAAATGGCAAAACTTGCGTGTCAGTCAAGTGCCCTACCCTTGAGCAACAGCCAGAAACTACAAAGTTTTAGATCAGTCTGGGACTGTCTCAAAAAAATGGTTGGGGCTTGAGAGATGGCTCAGGAGTTATGACTCTGCCTCGCAAGCAGATGGTCCTGTGTTTGGATCCCAGATTCCATAGTGATGGGCACTTCTGGCCCTAGAGGGCAGAGTCTGGGAAATCCCAGAGCAAAGCAAAAAGGAGGTAGAAGCAATCCAGGATGATTCTCCAAATCACCCTAGGTCCACCATAGGGACATACAGTGCCCTCTGACTCACACACTCACACACACACACACACACACAAACGCACGCACACACACACATACACTAAATGCATAAGTAAAGTTTAAAAAAATCAATTTACAAGGTGTGATTTCTTAAATACAATTAGGATGCCAATTGCTGGGCAGATAAAGTAAGCTAAAGAGGGGGGAGAAGAGAAGGAGGGAAGGAGGAAGGAAGGAAGGGAGGGAGGGAGGAAGACAGGGAGGGAGGAAGAGAAGGAGGGAAGAGGGAGGGAGGGAAGGAGAGAACGAGAGAGAGAATGAGAGAGAAAGAGAAAAAGAGAGAGAAAAGAAAAAGAAAGAAAGAAAAAGGGAGAGAGAGAGAAAGAAAGAAAGAAAGAAAGAAAGAAAGAAAGAAAGAAAGAAAGAAAGAAAGAAGAAAGAAAGAAGAAAGCAAGCTACCATCCAGGGTCACAAAGACTCAAACATTCATAGCATCTCCTACAAATTAAAGAAAACCAGCCTTGTTGAGCCAACCGGTAGATACAGAAACAGCATATCTATTCAGTTCTTTTGTGATAATGAGGATTGAACCCAGACATTGTGCATGCTAGACTAGTGCTCTACTATTGAACTGCACAACAGCCTTATTTTTCTGCTTTTTCTTTTGAAGCAGGACCTCGTTCAGCTGCTCAGCACAGCCTCAAGCTCACTCTGCTGCCCAGAGCAGCCTTGAACTTGTGATCTTCCTTCCTGGGCCTCTGAGTAGCTGAGTAGTCTGGCTTCCTTCATTCTTAATGACAGTTGGAGACGCAGGGACCATCCTGAAATCTACGGGTTAGCTCCGAGGACAAGCACCAGTGTGAGGAAGGAGCTGCCACTGACCGTCCACTTCCGTCAGCGTGTAGGGGTCCGTGTCCCAACCATCGTCCTTCTGAGCAGGCTGCACATCCAGGTGCCCATAGAAACAGACGGTGGGCTTCTTTGGATCATTCCCCAGCTCAGCCAGTAAGATGGGAGGGATGGGCAGGCTCTGGCCATCAGGCAACTGTGGACCAGTAGATCACGTTGTTTAAAATACAGGTATACTGCTCTTCCAGAATATTCAGAACAGGACATTAAATGTTCTGTCCACTCTAGCCCTTGGTCCCTTTAAAGCCTACGTCATTTTCATAAGCAGCTTTCTCTGATCTAAAAATGAGTCCCATGGGACACTTTTTAACAAAGATTATAATTAAAAGATAACTCATTGACAGATAGTAGAGTTCACTAGGAATATTCTTCAGTGAAAACTTAGATTCCAAACAGGCTTGAAGTAGCCGCATAGGATTCTGGGAAACTTGGACACTTCTGAAGTTCTCAACGCCAAAGAAGGGGACACTGGGCACTTAGACGTAGGCCTGCGAGGCACGCCCAAGTGGCTGTGCTGAGCGATGGTTCTGCGGAAAGAACACAGCTCCCACATGGGTCCTTTGCTAAACAGCATGTGCAAGGACGGGACAGTTGAGGGAAACTCCAGCTCAGCAGGCCTCCTGAACTAGGGGTCAGGCCTTCGTTACTTGTCACCCCTCAGCATTTGCTCTTTAGCTTGCCCTCTGTCCTGCTGCAATTAGAAGCCAGCAGCACAGTCTCGTTTGGGACTGGATAAGATGCTGCGTTCTTAGAGGAAATCTGGACTCTGGGGCACTTGGGGTGAGGACCAGAGCAACTTGCCCACCCTGGTTCCAGGAAGGCCTGTCTGCCCGCCACAGAGATAAAGCCTCCAGAGCCGGAGGGAGACCCTTTGGCACCTGCTGAGAACCCAGGTCCACAGAATCCACGCCGGCTCCCAGGCGCCGAAGCTTGTCTGCAGCCAAGGACATCATCTTGGAGAGTTCCTGCCGGAGGTGGGGCACAGGCTGCACAGAGTCACTTTCAATGTCAACCCACTCTTTCAGTGTCTGCAAGGAAGACAACGAGCAGGTCGGTGTGGCGGGGCAGGAGGAGGGCGATGGAAGGTGCTGTGTGCAGGCTAATCCAGAGAACAGAGGCATCGCATGCAACTGACGGCACTGGGGTACAGTGTTTGCCTGGTGAGCACGAGGACCCATGTTCCTTATCAAAGCCCATAAAAGAGAGGGAGGGAGGGAGGGAGGGAGGGAGGAAAGAAAAAAGCTAGAAGGAGGTAGAAGCTATCCAGGATGAATCCTGAACTCACCCTTGGTCCTCCACAGGGACACACAGTGCCCTCTGACACACACACACACACACACACACGCACGCACGCACGCACGCACGCACACACGCACGAACGCATACACACACGCACGCACACACACACACACACACTAAATGCATAAGTAAAGTTTAAAAAATCAATTTACAAAGTGTGATTTCTTAAATACAATTAGGATGCCCAACTGCTGGGCAGATAAAGTAAGCTAGAGAGAGGAGGGGAAGGGAGGGAGGGAGGGAAGAAGGGAGAGAGAGAGAGAAAGAGTGAAAGAGAGAGAGAGAAGAGAGAGAGAAAGAAAGAAAGAAAGAAAGAAAGAAAGAAAGAAAGAGAGAGAAAAAGAAAGAGATAGAAAGAGAAAGAAAGAAAGAAAAAGAGAGAGACAAAAAGAAAAAGAGAGACAAAAAGAAAGAAAGAGCAAAAAAGAAAGAAAGAAAGAAAGAAAGAAAGAAAGAAAGAAAGAAAGAAAGAAAGAAAGAGAAAAAGAAAGCCAGAGGGAGTGAATTGGGGATATGGTTCAGTGGTTAAAGTCTTTGACTCACGAGCAAAAGAACCTGAGTTCAGATCCCCAGACCCCATGTGAAAACGCAGGATGGAAATGGTGGTGGTCTGTGATTCCCGCCCTGCCAAGGCAGAGCCTCGGATGCCCCAGAGCAAAGCACTAACGAGGTATAGCAATTCAGGATGATTTCCCATGTCACCTTTGGGTGTCCACAGGTACACACACTCAAGTACCCTCTTGCACACTCTCCTGCCCACACAGATGCATGCACACACACATACACACACGTACATGCACGCGCGCGCACACACACACATGCATGTGTGCTCAATCTGGGAGTTTAATAAAGAACCTGAGAATCAGAATGGTCTAGCCAATGCTAAAGATGAGATAGTTTGGTCAGCTTCTCCCTGCACCCCAGGTGGTGATCTCAGCATCTCATAACTGCAGCCTTAGTCATAGAGCCTGATGCAACCTGCAGTATGTCGTGACTCTGAGGACATTCCTGAGTTCCCTCAGCCTGCAGCATGTGACCCTGGGGACACTCTAAACCTCACATAACTTCAGGTTCTGGCTGTGCAGAAGAGTGGTACTTTCTCATCCGAGGGCTTAGTGACCAGTGATGGAGCCTGTTAGGATAGCTGTCATTACTTGGCAGCTAACAAACACTCAGTAAGAGTAGGCCAATTACCACTCACATTCTAGTGAAAGAACCTGAATTGCTTATGCTGGAACTTTCTGCAGTTGTAGTTGTAGAAGCAGCAGCAGCAGCAAACTGACCTGACTTGGGACAATCCTCCTGCCTCTGCCTTCCCGATGTTGGGATTACAAGGTATGCACTATCTTGTCTGACAGAGCATCACAATTTTGATGGAAAAACTAGCATGTGTTTTGTTTGACTGATCTTGACTGCACTTATTTTAGTTTGATTTCTCTGTTCTGGATCTAGCAATTTCATTTGTACTGTAAAGGAATTTAAGGACTATTGAGTTTTACATTTTTTAGTTAGAACTTGTAGAGCAAATACTGCTTCCCTGCCACCCTAGCACCACCACTGCATGGGTGTGGGGTGTTAAGACGGATGGAAAAGGACATGCTGTGGGCAAAAGCCTACCTCAGGCTCCAGCCCTCGTCAAACACCACATCTCAACCAACTAGAGAATCCTGCTTGGGTTCCAAAGGCCTTTGTGCCAGTTAATTTCACAGTCAGAGCCAAGTGTATACTACGGTCAAGCTCAACTCATACTTCTAGCTCCAAGCACAAAGGCTTCCCATCCATTTGCTTGACATCAAAGCAGACACTGACTGATTGATCCAACGAGCGGATATTGAACACCTGTCATGTACCACATATGATTTGGGGGCTCCTAGGTCCCAGGCACAACAAATCAGTGTGGGAAATGTGGGCCTGGTGGTGCTTGTCTGTAATCCTGACACTTGCAAAGCACATGCAGGAAGATGAGAAGTTCAGGATCGTGTTCGGCCCAGCTTGGGTTACCTCGGACTCTGTCAGACACTCAGCAAGCCAGTGTGCAATACACCCTACTGAATGTGCGGAGAGCTATGGTCAGGGGCCCAGATATCACGGACAATACAAAAGGGCCAAGTTGCAGGGGAATGGGGAAGTAGCCAAAGAGACAGCAGGTTGCAAAAGGGTCTGCATCTTCCCACTCATTGGTCCCCTTCTCTTTCTGCTCCTCTAGCCCCTCTTCCCCACCTTTCCTCTCCCTGTGCAAGTGTCAAGAATGAGGTAGAGGGTCTTAAGGGGGAGACGACAAGGATCTCTAGCTCCCAACTGCATCTAGACCTCTCTGGAAACCGAGTAGCATCTACAGCAAGCCTCATGGTGGACTAAAATAAATGCAATCTCCACAGACGTGCTGTGAACACAGGTATAGGCACCGGCAGTGTCCCAGGAGTGGCGGCCAAGGGAACTCTGTCACAAATCTAAAGAGCACTGATTACTTAAACTCTTTGAGGAGGCATAACCATTTTAAATGGAATCCAAGTGTCAGGCATATAAAAAGTCCACATCTCAAGCTGGGAAACAGCAGTGAAGGTGCTTGCCATACAAGCAAACGACCAGAGTTTGGGTTTTCCAGACCCTGCATAAAATGCTGTGTGGGAGCTAGAGCGATGGCTCAGGTGTTACAGCCTTTGCCTCAACAACAAAGGGATCTGAGTTTGAATCCCCGGATCCCACGTAAAAACACCAGGCAGGAATGGTGCTGACCTGTACTTCCAGCCCTGGAGGGCGGAGCCCAGGAAGCATCAGAACAGAGCAATAAGGAGGTCCGGCGACCCAGAATGATCTCTGAAGTCACCCTGGGGCCTCGCACAGGCACATGCATCAAGTGCCCCCCCCCCACATAGAGATGCTGGGTGGGCATAGTGTCTTCCGCTTATAATTTCAGCCTGCAAAGGTAGAGGCTGGGAATCCTGAGAGCATTCTGTCTAGCCAGCCTATCCCTATCAGCAAGTTCTGGGTTTGATTGGAAACCCTGCCTCAAAAGAATGAGATGGAAAAGTGATTCATGATATTAACCTTGGGCCTCTAATACATATACACACACACATGCACTCACACATACACCCCCACACATGAAATCACATACATAAACAGGAAAAGAATGCACATCTTAGATTCTAGGGGGAGCAAGGGGCACGGAGCTTGTGGTTTCTCTTACCTGCACGAACTCATCCTGGTGGAGGTCAATGTACTGGAAGAGCTTCTCCAGCAGCCCGGAGGGTGGAGGGGAGGACGAGAACATTCCCCCTTCAAGCAGCAGCAGCAGCGCCAGGAAAGACGAGGCCTGCCATTGACGGCAACCGTTAAATAAGTCCAGTTCCAACTTCCGACTTCCAAGTGCTTCAAGAACGACTATGCCCCCCCCCCCCCACACACTGATGCTTCGAGCCAGTTGGACCAAAGCAGCCGCGGTTGGGAGAGCCAGAAGTGCCTGCTGCCTGCGTCTTTCCCCCCAGCACTCCACTGTGAAGTTAAAAGAATTTCGCGA
The DNA here is from genome assembly GCA_023101885.1 of Typhlomys cinereus. Lineage (NCBI taxonomy): Eukaryota > Metazoa > Chordata > Mammalia > Rodentia > Platacanthomyidae > Typhlomys > Typhlomys cinereus. The sequence goes on along the minus strand of JALPQD010000047.1, from coordinate 6,534,997 downwards.
GATCTCGGTGGCTCTAAACACTCCCTGCAGACCTGGAGGAGGCTTGGGTACCTGTGTTGCCACAGAGAGGTTAAGTTGCTTGTCTCTAAGCCACATAACTCCTGCTGTTTCCGTGATATTATCTGTCCCCTACTATATTCCTGGGGACAGGAGTCAGCACTTGATTGACCTTTGTGCCTAAATCCTGTGGGCGGTTGTGGGGCTCCCCCCCACTCCCAGCACCTGCACTCAAAGGATGTCTCACAGTCAGCAGTGACAGACACACCGGGAACACCCTCTTTCTCTGCACTCGGATGGAACCTTCCCTTCGCTCCCTGTCCGTGAGTCCCTGAGCTGCTCTCCTCCCTTCCTTCCTGCGCCCTTTCTCCTGTCATCCCAGCCTCATAGCGGGTGCCTCAGGCCCCTCCTGGGACCTCTGCTTGTGAGACCTCCCTCACCCCAACATGACGGCTGGGTTCAAGCGAAGAGTTTGAGGAGCAGTGGGGCCCTCAAAGCACAAAAAGAGCACAGTGTTGCCAAAACCCCAGGAGCAAGGGGCTGCCTGAAGCGCCCACTTTTGTAGCTTAGATCTAGGGGAGTAGGGAAGAGGGAGGAACTTGGCTCCTGGCTATGAGAGTTGAAACTGACTCTGGGGGAATCAGCTAGACTCCACTTCAGGAACCAAACTCGCCTTCCGTTCCTTGTTGCAAGGTCTTGTTTTGCTAGTTTTGACCCCAGAACTCCTTTAGCCTTTTAAAATGAGCCGTTTTATAGTATAAAATTACGGCTTTTTCTTCCAGTGCTGAGGACTGAACCCGAGGGCTCCTACATTCTAGGCATTGAAACACTGAGCTATATCCAAGCCATGAGGAGCTCTCCTGTGTAGCCCATTCGTTGGGTGCGTGCTCCAAGTTCCTGCGGAGCACGAACATCCCTGAAACACAGGAAAGCTCTTGTCCTGCAATAGGAGAGCCGGCCTGGCGCTTTCTAGGACTCTGTGTGAGGGGAGCCGAGCGTTCCAGAAGCACCGCTCCCCTCAAAGCAGAAGGAAGGAGCAGCACGTTGTCTTGGCCCAGGGGGTCATTGTGTGACCGCCAGCACAGTGCAGCCTCCTGGTCTGGAAGAGTTAGCTGAATGTCTCAGGTGTCGATCACCCCTGTCACAGCTCCCTCTGATCGCCTACCACAGAGCGAGACGAGTGATATTTAAAAGGGCAGGTTTTCAACGCTTTCAGGATGTCCCATTGAGCTTGGCTGTGGCTGACTTCCATCCCCACTGACCACCGAGTAACAGCAAAGGTGACTGAACACTGAAAGCCATCTGACCTGCTCCGTAGCCAATAGCCAATCTCAGGAGCACGTGGAAGATGCGTTCTGATTCTTCTGCGAGCACGCTGGTCCTCCTAAAATGCCTCCCATAGCCATATCTCCCAGCCGGAATATCACTTAGCATGGAATAAAACTGTCACTATCCTGAAAAGCTCTCAGGCAGGTCTTCTGCCTCCAAGTCATCAGTAGAACAATGTAGTGGAGTTCAACTCTAGGATTCAGTTTGCCAAAAACCTAGAGACCAGGCTGGGGAGGAGGCTCAGTGGTTATGGCCTTTGCTTCACAACCCAAAGAACCTGAGTTCAGATCCTGAGATCCCTTGTGAAATGCTGGCCAGATATGGAGGTGGGTTGTAATTCCGACCCAGGAAGGCAGAGCCTGGGAAACTTCAGAGCAAAACAATAAAGAGGTAGAACAATCCAGGATGACTCCTGGTTCACTCTTGAGCCTCTATAGGTACACACACACACACACACACACACACACACACACACACACACAAAATGGAGACCATAGAGAAACCCTAAGTGCACAAAATAAGTAGGGAAAGAGAAAGAAAGGAACTTCTAGAAGGGTATAGTCCAAAAACAGTTCATCAAATAGAATCAAAGTCTGGAAATAGACCTAGTATTACGGCTGGCTGACTTTCAGTGAGAAGCCAAGATAATTGGGAGGTGGTCAATGCCATCACAGTGAGATGCTGCCTCACACTATGAGGGTAGCTGGGCGGCAAGTAGCGCTGAGGACATGAGAAAGAGACCCATCCTGTGCTGCTGATAATTTTAAAATGGTGCAATTCCTTCAGAGAGCAGCCTGGCTGTTACGGTGTGAATAAACAGAGCTACTACACAACACGACGATGCCACTCCTAGTCAGAGAGAAACAGAAACATGTTCATTCGAAGGACTTAAACATAAACGATTACAGCTGTATTAGTCACAGTAGCCAAAAGGCAGAACTAACCCTAATACTCACCCACAGATGAACGAATAAACAAAATGTGAAATCCCTTAATGAAGTGCTACCTACTTGACTGACAAAGGGGATGAAATCCCTGTCTGTAAAAAGTACTGACATACAGGCTGCAGAGGTAGCTCAGAGGTAGATCACTTGCCTAGGACATGCAAACCTTGGGTTCTGGCCTCAGCACTGGAAAAAACAAAAGGCATTGACATGGGCTACAGTAAGGCTGAGCCTTGGGAAAAAATGTTAAATTGAAATGTCAGGCACACAGGGATACCTTTCGGATGAGAGTCCAGAACAGAGAAATGCACGGAGACAGGACATGAGTGGTATAGTGGGGATGAAGAGAGGTTCTCAGCAGTGAGGAGAATGTTCTAGAACTAACTGTGGTGCAGGTTGTCCGGCTCCATGAATAGGAATCACAGAATTGGCAAGCGTTAGGTGGGGAGTTATGAACCTTGTCAACAGCAGGAGCCACGTGAAACAGCAGCTCATTTGATTGTGGGAAACATAGTGTCTAAGAATGTGTCTGGAAGGGAAGCGAGAACTAAGGCCAGCGAGCCTTGCTCGCTCCTGAACAGGCACAGAGCAGGACCAGCAGGGGGAGCTAGCGAGCTGGCAGTGCCCCTTGGGCCCTAGTTTTCAAGCGGCTGGATCAGCTGCTTCCAGTGCCAGGTGGCAGGCAAGTGAACAACATTGAAGACCCTTTCCCCCATCACTCCACCCCCTGTGCTCTATCCCCCCTTCCCCCTCACAAACCTTCAGGGCAGAAAATGGAGCTCAGAGAACCAGGGAAGCTTCCATGTTGGCTCTTCTTAAAATTTTATCGGTCATTTATGTGTCATCTATCTGCCTATAATCTACCTCAGTCATCTATCTATCTATCTATCTATCATCTATCTATCTATCTATCATCTATCTATCTATCTATTTATCTATCTATCTATCTATCTATCTATCTATCTGTCTGTCTATTATCTACCTGCCAGTCACTTATCATGTAACTATCAGTCACTTATTATCTATCTATCTATCGGTCTGTCTGTCTGTCTGTCTGTCATCTATCATCTGTCTATGAGAGAGAGAGAGAGAACAAACGAGCAGTACATGTGGAAGGGTCAGAGGATCATTTTCAAAAGTCAGTTCTCTTCTTCTACCATGTGGGCCTCAGACACTGAACTCGGCTCCCCAAGTTTGCGTGCAGGCATCTTTGTTGGCTGAGTCATTTTGATGGCCTCTATGCGGACTCTTTGGGACAGTCTTGGTGCTGGAGACTGAACCAAGGGCTTGTGCAAGTGTTCGACCATTGAGCTACACCTCCAATCCCAGACTCTTTGCAAGCAATCATCTAAATTCACATTCAAACTTACTCTTATTTTTCACTTGGATGCCATTAAAAAGACACACACACACACACATACACACACACACACACACACACACACGCACGCACACAGGAAAACAAAAAAGACCATGGGGAAAGCAGAGAAACAGCTCTCACCTTAGGTATGAGGACTGAGGATATCCATTTGGATGGGGCCCCCCTCCTTCCACAGGGAGCCAGTCCTGTCCTAAAGGATGGACCTGGCACTAAGCCAACCCCAAGGTCTGGACATTGAGATACATACCTTCCTGTCCTGTGCTAAGTTTGTCTCCTCATTGCCTCCTGTCCGCAGAGCAGGACATGGCTTGCTGGTATGCGGGAAGGCCACAGACATGAACTTGGGCACAAAGCCTGTTTTTGCCATCCTTGGCTGGGACCCCAGGCACTTCTGTTCTTTTCTTGTTCCTTATCTTGTATTACTGTCACACTTGTTCTTAAAACATTCACCCCAAAACTGGGGATTCAAAAAGGCTACTCATCAGCCTAATCTCCCCCTTCCTGAAGCTCAGGGACATTTGTGGAAGAGGGGGTGGTAAGATTGTAGAGCAAAAGGATGGGGGGAGCAATGATTTGAAGAGTCTCCACACTAGATAGGGCTGAAGCAATCATGACAGGACTTTGCATGCCCTGCGCCATGTCCGTCACACTATTGACCTCACAAAGTCTAACATCGGCTAAAGGCACCAAGATCCTTGGAGGCAAGGGATTGACAGCCACAGTAGTGTTCCTATGCTTAAGGGGAACACGAGAAAGGATTCAGGGAAATGCCACTGGGTCCTTTTACGTCATCGGAAAGGAGTACCAAGAGGAGAGTTAGGCATACACAATAAAGGACTCTCTGGGAATTGGGGGGGAGGCACTGGGAGATGGGGAGGGAGGGAGGGGGAGCAGGGGGCTCGGGGGGGGGGAGGAGGGGGGGAGGGAACTGGTCTATCTATTAAGTTTGTATGAGCGGAAATAATAATAAAAAATGTTAAAAAAAAAAAGGCTACTCGTGGCTTTCACCTTGCAGAGAGTTTGGGGAGCAGGAAGCGTGTCTGGAACAATGCTTTCTTTCTGCACCCCTCCAAACACCCCTGGCCTGGGTTCCTGTTTACTACTGCTGTGTTCTTTGGATAAGGAACCAAAGCTCCCAGCTTCAGTGCGAGCTTATCTTCTTCACACACTTTAACTTTGAAGACTTTATAGGTCCTTGCCTGTTCTCGCCCCAGTGGCCCACCTTTCCCTGGGGTACAAAATTCAGGGGCATATTCTCAGACCTGTCTTTGCTTTTCCATGCTTCCTTCTGGCCTGTCACTGTTATACATACAAAGTCCAAGAACTAGGTAGGATTCGTGATCCAGCCTTCACTGTGGTTGAATCTGTTAGTCTGGCTGGGTGGCTTTGACTGAAGGCAAGTCTGGCTTAGACTCTTTTCCAGAGTCAAACATGAAGCCTCCACACACCAGACCAAGGAGTGAATGCACCAAGTGAAGGAGACCCAATGCAGGCTGATGGATATTGGGAGCCAGTCCCAAATCTCCAGAAACTTGCACTCCAGACTTCCTACTGATGTAACATCACTTCCTCCTTTGTGTTTCCTCTCTCCAGGCTAGGTGACTGATCCATGCACTCAGATGACACTGACCACAGCTTCTCTTCTCTCCCACCATGACAAGCACCAAACGGAGGTGGGAATCGGGGCTGCTGGGAACACACTCCTAGCTGGGACCCTAACTGCTTTTTCACTGGCTAGACCAGCCTCTGCTTCCTACTGTGTTGACAAGTGCAGACTGTCCAGGGCACAGGCTAGGGGCCACTCGGGCACCCAGCTGCCTACTCACCCAGTTGTCCAGGGTACTTGCGCTCCTGCTGGAGGATGTGCTCTTGTTGCTGCTGGGATGAACTCGAACTCCGTTATGATAGAAACACTGTTTATCAGTTTCCTGAACCTCACCACACCCCATTCAAAACAAAATAGAAACAAACCAAACAAACCTCAGATTTTTTTGGATTTCGTTCATCCCCTGCAGGCGGGCCTAGGAGAGGAGCAGCCAAGCCTGGGGTGGGGGGGAGTTGGGGCAGAGCCCCCTCATTCCAGGAGGAGAGAGTGGTTTCCTAGAAAGCTCCCTCAAGTGTAAAGACAGCTAAATCCAAAAGCAAATCAAACTGCAGGCCACAGTGATAATAGACCCTGCCTGCTTGGACCCTGATGCTGAGACTGGTGGGGGTTTTCTACAAACACTTGAAACCCAACTTCTAATGACCCATGACCTGACTCCAAATGAGGAAATTGGGGCTGAGAAGTCTCAGAGGATAAAAGCATTTGCTGTCCAAGCCTGATGACCTGAATTCAGATCCCCAGAACCCATGTAAAAACCAGACTCAGTAACACCAGTCCCCTGCCCTCCTACAGGTAACGGAAGGCAGAATGGGAGGAAAATCCTGCAGCTCCTGACAGCTAGAGTGGCTCAAGCTCATGGGAAGACATCCTGTCTCAATCAAGCAAAGTGGAGAGGGGAGGAAGGACACTGACGTTGTCTTCTGACCAACATATGAATTTACAGGTACACTCAAACAAATACGCGCGCACACACACACACACACACACACACACACACACACACACAAAAGAAATGGCAACAGAGAGACAACTACTAGTTAAGCAAGATGGCAACTTATAGGCAGGAGGAAAAATGGAAGAACTATGTATAAATGACAAAATATTTGATACAACTATTACTTGCAAGTAGCCCAAAGGACAGAAAATATACCTAATAAACTTCACAGCATTTGTTGCTCAAAAACAAAAGCATAGGTCACTATCTACTAACCAGGAATGATAAAGTGCTATTGGGAAAGACTGCTGCCAACACACACAAATGACATTTAACCCCTAATAATTAACTGGCTCAAGACAGTTCCTGCCCTTGAACCTGCCTGCTACAGCTGTGTATTTAATCAACCCTCTGATTTTGCCTCCTTCAGCTTTGGTTGAGATCAAGTATGGCTTAGATTCATTCCCATGGCCAGAGGAGATGCCCGCAGCCGGCACGCCATCCGGATGAAGAAGAACCAGTTTGAGAAGATGCTTAGCGGGCTGCTGGGATGTTGGCGGAAAAAGCACAAAGTCATCAGAAATGCTCTGTAAGTGTGTGTGTGTGTGTGTGTGTGTGTGAGAGAGAGAGAGAGAGAGAGAGAGAGAGAGAGAGAGAGAGAGAGACCAGAGGCATCCCTCTGAGGCCCAGGCCAGCTGGAGAAGCACTGGGGTGCAGGGCAGGTTTTTATTTTCTTCATATCCCCATCGCTGTAGTGGAGGAGGGTTTTTATTGTCTTACATATTCAGGTTTCAGTTGATCATCATGGCAGCAGAGTGATTCAAGGAGGGGTAAGAGGGAACTGGCCAGACCACATCCACAGAAAAGCTGAGAGAAGGCAAGGAGCAGCACGTGCTTTCTAGTTTGCTAAACTGCCAAATTCCAACCACCCCTCCATCTTATCTCCAGTGAGGGAATGGCCCCACCCACAGTGAACTGGGTTTCCCAGAACAATTAGACGATCTTCTGCACGCTTGCCTTGACTAGATGATTCTTCCTAGGTGTGCTTAAAGGCTCAGTTCTCGAGTGTCAAGTCAAGACCTGAAACTAACTGCCACAGCAGGTGACAATTGTATCTACCATGTGCTATCAGCCCTGGCAAGAACTAGTATCTGATAGCACCTGACCGGTCGCAGCCCAAGGTTCTGTGTGGAGCTTTTATCACAGATGACAGCTAACTAGACACCTCAAGGCCATGTGACCTCTTGGGACTTTGGCTGTATGAGAATCCTAACTGGGCCATGGAGAGGGGAGGATGCTGATGTGATGTTAACAGAACCTCAGACCCGTTTACGTTCCCTTTCCATACCAGGGTCAGGTAGACCATTCAGCTGGGCATCAGTTCTGGATCTTTCTATCATCTGGAATATGACAGCATATGTAGGGCAGTGACAGATACAGCTATAAAAAGGAGTGAGTGTAGGCTGGAGCGATGACTCAGGGGTTAAGACCCTGCCTCGAAAGTGGAAGGTCCTGAGGTCAGATCCCAGATCCCATGTAAAAATGCCAGGCAGAAACGGCAGAGGTCTGCACTTTTGGCCCTTGGGAAATCCCAGAGTGAAGCAAGGAGGTAGAAGCAATCCAGGATGATTCCTGAAGTCATCCTTGGCTCTCCACAGGGACACATGTGCTCTCTGACACACACACACACACACACACACACACACACACACACACACACACACACACACACACAAAATGAGTGAATAAATAAAGCTTGTTTTTTTTTTTTAAAGGAGTGAGTGTGATAAACACTCACAAGAAAGAATCTAACCTTGATTAGGTTGATACATACTGAGATATACCACAGGATGATATTTGTGTTGCCGCATAAAGCTGGAGGGAGCTCTCCAAAAGCAATTCTGCATTTGATTCTATGCTGTTTTAGTCAGGGTTCTCTAGAACCAACAGAACGATTATATAAAAAAGAATTTATTGGATTGGGATACGGTTGTCCCGCCTATGCAGTCCAGCAATGGCTGCCAGAAGCTGCTCAGTCCAGAAGTCCAGTCAGTGGTTGAAGGCTGGAGGATTCCTGAAGAGTCTTCAGTCACGTTGAAGGGTTGGAGGGTCAAAGAAGCAGGATGGCAAGTGGGAAGATAAGTTTGCCAGCACAGGGCAAGAGTCTGAGTTCTTCAGTCTGTTCCTTTTATCTGGTCTGGACTATCTGGGTTTAGGCTTCGTCTTTGTACTGTAAATATATCGATCCAGATGGGCTCTTCCAATGGTCTGGCACCTCATCTATACAGTTAATCCCAGATGTGTTCAAATTGACAACCAAGATTAACTATCAGATGAAACAAGAACAGTGTGACCTGCAAGTCTAAGGGGCGACAGGAAGAAATCTTGAGCAATCCAGGGTGGCAAGCCGGGCACAGATCCTGACTCAGGACGGACTTGTCCTTGGGATGGCCCAGTGCTGGCCTGCCCAGCGCCCTCCCTGCCCGCTTCTTCCTGTGACCCTCGTGGGAATGGTTTCCGCTGGGAATACCTAGCATGATGTGAAGTGTTGTGTGAGACGCTGTGTGTTCTTGGGATGCAGGTGGCAGCAAAGCAGAGAGAAATAGGGCTGGCGTGAGTCAGTGGGGTCGGGCAATGCCAGGGGAAGGGAAGGAAGGTTTTTCTTGAAGGCCAGGGAGCAAACAGAGGTCATTACAAAGCATGTTTCTTTTTCTAGAAATCCGTAATTCCCCCACTTGCTTTAAAATGTTCTTCTACAGACACTAAAGCTCACAGCAAATGTTCTGACTCCAAACTCTGTGCACCGGGAGATAAGGGGAGTGTGAGCTGGGGAGTGGATGCTTCAGGAGGGTGTGTGAGGGTGGAGGAAGGGGGCGGGGCCTCAGATGCTTCAGGAGGGTGTGTGAGGGTGGAGGAAGGGGGCGGGGTCTCAGATGCTTCAGGAGGGTGTGTGAGGGTGGAGGAACGGATGCGGTGGGGGGTCTCAGGTCACTTTCTGACTGTGGACAGAAACAGCAACCTGGAAGTTCAAGGACAAGGGCATCCACTCTCCTGTCCCTCTCTCGCCCTTTTTCCTAGGGCCACACCAGGACGGCGCCCCAGTGGCACACTTGTGTATCATAAACAGCAGGTGGGATTCTCAGTCCAGAGGACAGAAGTCATGGCATAGGCAGGACCCTCTCTCTTGAAGGTTCTGAAGGGTCCTGCCTACCTCTTCACAGCTCCTGGGGTCCCGACCACACGTGGCATTTCTTGGCTTGTGACTGCACCCCTCTCGTGTCATGGCTGACCCCACCCTCACATGGCTGTCTTCTCTGTAGTTGATAAAGGAGAGACCTCTAAGCATCTCCTTGTTTTTCAGCTGAAAGTTTTTGGAGAAATCTGAGGACTCCCACGCACCCTCTCTGTAGCACAAGCCGAGCAAATCCATAAGCCTTTAAACATACCTTCTGTGACCTAGAGATAAGCATGTTCCAAGATGTGCTTGACATCCTTCCTTCTTGAACTTTGACTTTAAACTGAACATGTTCACGAATGTACTCTTCCTTTACGTGTTGCCCTCTATAAACGTGTAGAATCCTGAATAAGATCCCCAGTCTTCCTTGAAGTGGGCTTTGCTTTGGAAACAGCTCCCGCGCTCTCATTACCTGCAGGAAGTAACACACCCCTCCCTCCTCTTTCGGCCATGCTTCTGTTGGTTGTAATGCAAACTTGGTATGTGCGGTTCTATTTGTTCTTAGGGCTTGTGATAATTAATTTCAAGTATCAACTTGACACTTGAGAACTGAATCTTAATTCACACCTATAAAGAATTATTTAGTCAAAGCAAATTTCTGAGCAAGCCTGAAAGAGATTACCCAAATTGACGTGGGAAGAACCCAGCCCGTGGTGGGGGAGACCATTCCCTGGGCAGGCGGAGAAGATGGAAAGCTGCCTGGAATTTGGCAGACCGGCAAGCTGGAAAAGTTGGCACTGAGTCCTTGCCCCTCTTGCAGCTCTCGAGTGTGGCTGTGATGTGGCCCGTTCCCTAAGCTCCTGATCAGACATGAATTCTTCTAGCCATGATGATCAATTGTAACCTGAATCATGGGCATCGATTAAACCCCTTGTTCTCCTACATAGCTTGGGTTAGATACTACAGCAACAGAGAGATGAAACTAAGACAGAACCCACCTGAACCAGCGTGAACTCTGTTTAGCTCATCTCACAAGGTAGAAAAGACTCAATCGGCCCAGTAATCTGCTTTGATTTTCTTATTACTACATATACTCTACATTTTTTACTGGATTATTTTTTTTTTAATTTGTTTATTTATTCGAGAGCTCGAAAGAAAGAGGCACACAGTTTTACCACTTGGGTTTCCAGGGATTGAACTCAGATTGCCAGGTATGTGAACAGCGCCTTACCTGCTGAGCTATCTTGCTAGCCCTACTGGATCATTTTTTGCAACCTTGTGTGAGCATGAGTTCCTAGAAGGTCATGACATTATCTTCCTCACTTTCGTGACTGGCCAGTGCTCATCACAGGATAAGACCCCAACCACTTTTAATGGATAATTAAGTGCATGCCTCTAAAAGTTATCTGCTCTCCTCTTTGACAGCTCTCCAAGTTGCCCTCTAAGGAAAAGTATTCGGGTATCAACCATGTGGTCCTTTCTCTGAGTTCTGTGTTTGGCTGTCTCTGGCCACATGAATAGCTGCGCTAAGCTTTTCTCTTGGTAGCCTGCCTTGCATTGTAGGGTGTCAGCTATGGGCTTTTGTATCTGGAGAACAGGATTCTTCTTCTGTCCCATCCTCACACACGTCCACATTTAGTCTCACAGCCTCTGCTTAGATGGCAGATATTTTATTCTCTCTCTGACTATTCTGTCTAGATGCGTTGTGACCTGGTGCTTGAAGGTGTCCAGTTCACACTCAGAGTCCCAGACAGTATAATCTGGGGGGCAGGGGCATTCTCCAAGCTGCAGGTGGTGGCTGGCTCTGGCTGCCCTTCGTGCTGGCAGGAGCCTGGCTCCATCACACCACAGCTTATTCAGACCCACAGTTCAGCTATACTCCTATTCAAAAGGAATTGTATGTTTTTGAGTCTTTCTCTCTCTCTCTCAATCTCTCTCTTAAATTTTAGTACTCCATGATATGTGTGGGTTGATCAGAGAGCAAACTTCAGCAGTTGCCTCTCTCCCTCTGTCATGTGACCCCGGGGACTGAACCACTTCAGGTTTCATGTGGGTGCCTTTATCAACCAATCCGTCTTAACCAGCCCCAGTCTGTGGCTCCTTATCAAAATTTTAAGGTGCACACAGTCACTTTGCTTTGGAGTGGGGAATTGAAAGAGAACCGTAACTTGGTCAGAACTCCCAGCCATTTAAGATTCTGGAAGGTAAGATCTCCAAGCCCTGGCTTGTACTAGGCTCAACCCAAGAGTCGCCACACACAAGTTCCGTATGAAATGTTACCCATATCTGATGCAGTTCTCTCAAGTCAGGCACAGCTGGACTGAGACTAACACGCTTGGTAACTAACCTTAAAAGACATCTGCATTTGAATCCTGACTTTCCTCGGCCTCGGTGACCACGGCTGGGATCCGCTCCTCTGTGAGACCTTGACAACAGGACCTAAGATCCAAACCCCGCCTGGTCAGCAGGTCCAGCGCTAGGTGATGGTCCTTGGAAACACTCCTACATGGACTCTGATTCTGAAGTGCAAGGTACAGAATCGGGTCGGAGCTGTCCCAGCCCTTTTTGAAGCTAAAATAAATAAACACCTTGCATCATAGAGGTTATTCTTGAGTGGGCCTGGAGCCTCGGGACATCTGGGGCCTTGGGGACCATCGCGTGGGATGTTTCTTAATGCTCTCAATCTCCTCCCTTGCTCCAGGGTCTTCTCCATCCCATTCCTTGGTGGGATCCATGGGGGACAGTCCCTGGCTTGTACTGCTGGCTGCCGGAAGCTGGCTGTGTTTCTTCCTGGGACACTTGTTGTCCTCAGAGCCCCTCTGTTCTGCCCAGCACCCTTCTGAATGGGAAGGATTGTAATCTCTTGAAAGGGTTATTGAGTCACTGGACAGCAGTGCATTGTGCTTTAGGGACAGAAGTCCCTCACCTTCTTGTGTTAGGAGGCCACTTACCTCAGAGAGAGAGAGAGAGAGAGAGAGAGAATATATGCATGCTATGGTACACAGGTGGAGGTCAATTGTTTTCTTCCACCGTATGGAATTCCAGGGATCAAACTCAGATCTCCAGATTTGAGAGCAGGGAGCAGGTAGGTGGCTTGCCCACTGAGCCAGCTTGTTGGTCCCCACAACTTGTATTTTTGTTCATATTACAACTTGTACAAAGGGCAGACACAACTCCGATCACCAAGCAGCAGTGATTTTGCCCATCCACTCTGACAGTCCCAGAAGCAGGTGCTACTGTTGCCCCATCTCAGCCATGAGCAAACTGAGACAATAGGGGGTAGAGATGATGCCCAGAAATCGAGGTGATTGCTTACTCTTGCCTTCTAGAGCTTGAGGCAGAAAGCTCGCTGCGAGTGCCAGGCTATTCTAGGTTATACAGAGAGATTCTGTCTCCAAAACAGAACAACAGAAGGAAACTGCCCAGTACCACACAAAGAAAGAAGACCCCTTCCTCCATTTGTTCCTCAGTTCTCACAGAGAGTTCCCTCCCTCCCCCTTTCTCTTCTGCATGTGGGGTCACTTTCAGTGGTCAAGTTGAGACATGGACCCCTCTTCCAGGAACTGAGAGTCAGATGGGAAATGCAGAGTAGGGCCCAAACTCTTAATAAATCAGACACAAGATTAAAGACCAGTGTCAGGACTGGAGAGCAGAAGGTCCTGAGTTCGGATCCCAAGTCCCATGTTAAAATGCCATTTTCGGCCCTGGTAAGCAGAGCCTGGGAAATCGCAGAGGGAAGACAAAAGGAGGTAGAAACAATCCAGGATGATTCCTGAAGTCACTCTTAGCCCTCCATAGAGACACACAGTGCACGTGCAAAGTAAACAAAGTTTAAAAATCTAGGCTAACTTTACATAAAAAAAAAAAAAAGCAGTGCCATGAGCCACTTCTGTCCATACGACATACAAAACACTGGTGTTCTGTATAACGAGCAAAGCACTGTTCCAAAGCACAGATGATCTCACGATGGAAAAGACCACATTCTGCAAATGCTGAAGAGTGGAGTGCAGGCAGCGCCAGGTGCCCACTGCCACTTGAATTCCTTGCTTGTTGGGAGGAGGGTGCAGAAATGATTTGAATGTGAGGCCGCGACTGTCCAAGAAAGCAGAAACTTCAGAACATTAAGATGTACTAACAAACACTTGAAGGAATCGTGATCTTATGGATGTGGAGGCATCATGTATGTGCCCATGTGTTCATGACATACATGGCCCCAAAATGGCTGCCCCAATGCCTAGGATTCACCTAGAGTTGCCTGGGAGCTGGAGGGGAACGTTGGGGTTCTTGCTGAAACAAGAGAGCTTGTGAGTGGACACTGATCGGGACTGACTGGCAGGAGACTCACTGTTGCATGTATCTGCCTGCCTTTGTGCCTGTTTCAACCTTTCCATTGATATGCCAGGGTAGGGCCCTTGGCAAAGCTGAGCCTGTCGCTATCACACTTGAGATCAAGTACCATTCCCTGGTCAGGTGAATTCTTCAGGTGGAGAAGTTCCCTGGCTGTGCAGAGCAGAGATGGTCAGGGGAGGGCAACCGCCTCTCTGCAGGGCAGGTCGTTGGAAAGCTCTGAAGGACCACCAAGAATCCCGCAAGTCTGTCTTCTCAGATTGCTGCTTTGAGCAGCTGTGTAAAGAGAAAGCAGAGGGAAGAAGCCCACAAGTCATGCTTGTGGGAATCATGGTATAGGGAAGTATGAGTATAAAGAACCACACAAAGAACCACAGGCGGTAGGAATGCGCGCTGAAGGATCGCTTTAGTTGGTTATCCCTCCTAGACAGGGAAAGTTCTCGTCTGAGAAGGGAAGCAATTGACCCCTGCTAACAGCGATGGCTGCTGACGTCCATGGTCTCTCTAGCTTTTAAGGGGCTGCTTGCTGCAAAGCCAGATGCTATCTTATGAAGATGGAAGCCAAACTGAAAACAGAATGAGGGTTTTTCTCAGATTTGGAGATACGATCCGGACAGGCCAAGATAAACCTGAGGGAACTTATTTATCTGAACTTAAAAATGTTCTTAGAGTGCAAGATTGGCATCCTTTGCATAGGAGGTCGGGCGAAGGGTCCTTCCTAAACATGCACATTCTGGGGCCAGTGAGATAAAGGTGCTTGATGCCAAGCCTGACAATATAAATTCAATCCCTGGAGCCCACATGGGGGAGGAGGGAACAGACCTCCGCAGGCACACTGTGGCCCTCACATACAAGAGAATGAATAAGAATTTTAAAATATGCAACGCACAGTCTTTGTTCAAATCGTGCACGAAAAGATGTGCAGCACCTAAGAAAATGTCAATTAGATCACAGCCATCATTTCAGGTCATTCACCTGGCTACAATGAAACCGATACACAGCGCTGGCCAGCAAGACTGGAGCCCTTGTGCACTGCTGATGGAACATGACACAAGGTCTCGGCTTGGAAATTGGAAAAGAGTGTGGCGGTTTCTCAGGAGATAGACCACATGAATCAGCAATTCTACTTCCGCCTGGACATATTCAGGGGAAATGAAACAGATGTCCACAGGAAGCTGCAACTGCAGAGGCTCCGCACCATTCACAGCAACTAAGTGCAGCATCAGGGCTGGAGACACGGTTTTCGGAGAAAGGCGCTTGCTGTGTAAATCTGAAGTCCTGAGTTTGATTCTCAGAACTACAAGGTAGAAAAGTGGAAGGAGAAAGAGTAAGTTGACTCCTGAAAATTGACCTCTGACTTCCATGTGTGGCATTGAACGTTTGTATCTTTCTTTATCTTTCTTCCTTTCCTCCTTTTTTTTCTTTCTTTTTTTCTATCACCCCCACAAACACTAGATAAATAAATAAAAATACCCTTTAAAAAGTGGAAACAACACAAATCTATTCTCTGGATAGACAGAATGTGCTAGATTCACACAGCGGCATAGTTCTTTATCAATGCTATAACACAGCTTGAAAATGAAAAAGATCATAATACTGACTTCTTGTAAATTCTAAATATATTGTCATTTTAGCTATTTGTAACAACATATAACCACCCAGAATTATCATGATAAAGTAATTCTAAACACCTCTTGTGCCGGGCCAGCAATCACATAAGGACACTTGCAAGCAGAACATCATGTGGGGGCCACGGCCCCTACTTGACTGGCAGGTCACTTAGCATGTGCATGTCCTAGCTAGTGGTCCGTGCTCTGACCTGTGGGGTCTACTCACCATTCTTCCCAGCTTAGGATCCATTGGGCAGAAGTTCTAAAGACTCCCTCAATCTGCCAAAGTCCAAGGAACATGGAAGATGTAATGCCTCAAAGCCCCAAGTGGGTCTCATTAAATACATGTCCTACCCCCAGAAGGAAGATGAGACTGACATAGTGAAGCCATTCATTCACATATAGAAAACAAAGATGCTCCATTCAGTTCCCTGAGACTAACAATGTGTGCTGTGTGTGAAGCTTTGGGATGAGGTAGTGGCCCAAAGTCATCTGATGCGACTGGGGTGTACCATCTGGAGGCCCACGGGCAGGACAGAGCTAGAGCCCACTCGGCCTCCACATGGGAAACAGACTCCAGCAGTGGGCTCTGCGGACTGACCATTGAAGGTGTGAGCTGCTTCACACAGCTGGCTTAGACAGAAGCGTGTGCTGGCTGACGTGAGACCAGCAGAGTGAGGAGCGCTCAGGGCTGGTGGCTTCTGGTGACTTCTAAGGCTCTAGAATATGCTTCAGGCCTCTCTCAGCTGCTCCTGCTCTTCTTCCTGTTCCTCCTGTTCTTGTTCTTCCTCCTCTTCCTCTCCTTTCACTTTAGCTTCTTCCTTCTCCACTTTTCCTTCTCTTCCTCCTCCACCTCTCCTCCTTTTTTCTTCTACTTGTCCCTCCTCCACTTCTCATCTTAATTTCTTAGTTTCTCTTCCTCCTTCTTCTGCCCATCCCCTCCTCCTTCTTTTCTTGCTTCATTGCTCAGACTCAGCAGGAACTCTCCATCCTCCTGCCTCGGCCTTCTGAGCACTGGGGTCCTAAGTGCATGTGAATTCATCAGCTTCCTCCCGGGCATCCGATGGCTGTGATTGTCCTTGGTTCTCCTTTGCTTAAAACAAGTAAAACAAGTCATCTCTGCCTTCCTGGTCCCACGGTGCTCTCTGTGTCTGTGTCCGAGTTGCTTCCTCCCAGAGACAACAGGCACCATGGGTTAGGGCTGGTCTGACCAGAGGAATAAGTTACATAATAATGTCTGCAAGGACTCTATTTCCAAATCAGGTCACATTCGAGGTCCTGGGGTTTGGGATGTCAGCCTATGAATTAAAGGGCATAGTTTGAGTGGAAAGCTGGGATCCTTCAGTTACCTGGAGGTGGGCTTTTCAAAACGCTCAGGCAGACAGCAAGGCCCCAGCTCTGAGAGCCGTAGAGGTCTCACCTCCTTCCGTCCTTTCAGTTCCAGACACTGTGGATCCTGCATCCTGATGTCCTAGTGCAGGGCTTTGCAGGTTCACCCGGCTGGTCTCACAAATGTGTTGGCCAAGGCAGGACCTTTTCCATCAAACGCCTGAGTCAAATTCCGCACTGTGTCCTCTTTGGTGGGTTTGGTCATGACTGTCTGTTTTAGAGCACTCTGGCTCATACTGAGCCTCAGTTCAGGAGAGACACCTGGCCCATGAAGGAACCTCCCATCAGGGACTAGCTGGGGAACACTAACAGTGAAATGACCCAAGTAGGGACCCTTCCCTTTAATGCTGAGTGACAGATGCTATTGCACTGAGATGCTTCAAGGTTTGCCGCCTGCTTGTCTGGCTATGATGTGCCAGCTTGCACTGAGCCCAAGACGTCCACAGTTGATTTTGATTGTGAAAGAATGCAAAGGAAAAGGGAGGCTGTGACATCATTTTATTAGATATGCTTCCTGCTTTCTGCTCAGCATGCTCCCAAGGTCAGGGTTAATGCAGGTGCTAAATTTTTCTCTGAAAAACAACAAAGTGTGTTCCATGAATATTCCTCTTATCATCTATCTATCTGTCTTTATTTATCTATCTGTCTGTCTACCTGTCTATCTATATCTATATACATTTATATATATTGAAACACATTTAATTTACAAGATTGGAGAGATGGCTCAGAGGCAAAAGGACCTGAGTTTGATCCCCAGATCTCATGTAAAAAATGTCAGGAAGAAATGGTGGTAGCCTGTACCTCTGACCCTGGAAAGGCAGAGCCTAAGAAAGTTCAGAGAAAAAGCAATAAGGAATTAGAGCAATCCAGGATGATTCCAAATGTTACCCTTGGGCCTCCACAGGCATACAGGGTGCTTTCTTCTATACATATCTACATACCTATACATATTCATATCTACACATGAAAAAACATTTAATTTACAGACATAAATACACACATGATTTGATTGATATACACAATGCAATGATCATCATAATCCACTTAGTCCACTTTGTGCTGCTGCAACAGAATACCAGAGACTGGAGAATCTACAAAGAACAGATTTCGTTCTTACAGCTTCAGAGACTAAGAAGGTGAACTGAGGGCTGTCGTCTGATGAGGAGTTTTTATACTAAGAAAGCAGAAGAGCAACAGAGCATGTACTGAAGGGGGAAGAAGGAAGAGAGGACAGATGGGGGAAGGGAAAGAAGGTAAGAGAGGGAAGGAGGGAGCAAGGATAGACAGACAGACAGAGAGAGAGAGAGAGAGAGAGAGAGCGCTATCCTTCTATCAGGAACTCACTCCCTGACGCTAATCACCTCCCATGACATTCATCCAGGCGCAGAGCACTGCTCGCAGGGTGGTCACCACTGCCACTGGTGCTCCAGGGACGACATCTCCACAAGTGGACTTGGGAAACACTTCAACCCACAGCATCAGTGAACCCACCACCACCGCCTCTGACTTACCGACACCACCAGGACTCAGACATCCCGTAACATCGAGCTTGTGCCTTGGACTGGTTTCTTCCACCTCCTCCAGTCTTCAGCCTCTGGCACTCACCCTCAGACTGCTTCTATGAGCTCAACTTTCTAAGATTCCACATCTAATTAATATGATGTAAGAGGTGTACCATCACGCCTGGCTTTGATATGGGATCCAGACTCGGGTCCTCATGCTTGCAGAGACCCCCAAGCCACAGTCACAGGTTGGCTTCCTGCTCTGATGCAGATGGGGGCACCATGGAGACCGAAAGGCAAAGAACTCTCTGCTAATGCTGACACACACACACACACACACACACACACACACACACACACACCCGCCTTTCGTTCCTTCCTGCCAGCTGCTCCGCTGGAGCTGGTGCCAAGGTTACTGACCCGTAAGATGAATCTGAGAGTAGAAGGGAAGGATGATTCAACACAGGAATCTTGCGCCCCAGCGGCAGGGGAGCCCGTGCCCACACCAAAACCTTGGACACAAAGGTAGACGCATCCGTGCTCCTGGCACAAGACTTTGTTGTTCTGGAGATTAGATGCATAGATAGATAGATAGATAGATAGATAGATAGATAGATAGATAGATAGATAGATAGATAGATAGATAGATAGATAGATAGATAGATAGATAGATAGATAGATAGGGACTCTGAACATTTCATAAGACTGACAGGAGCAGAGTATACCTGACTTGTTCTAGGGCAAGCAGAGAATCTCAGTATTCTTTGATGTTCCCTCACACTGAAGGACATTATCTGCTCGGCCGAGGATGCAAGATGAGACCAGTTGGCAGTGTTTTGCCAGTTCAAGTTGTGGGGCAAACAGGATGAGCCTAAAATTCCCACAGGGGAGGAAGACGCCCATCTGCAGAACAATTTCTCCTGGAACCTTCAGTACCGAAACAAAGATTCAAAGTGCTGGCCATCTCACTGGCATTGAACAAAACCTTTACCCACCGATAGAAAAGAGTTAAACCAGCAAAGACCCCTGAGAGAGACGGCACAAGTTAGGGTCCTGTGAACATGTGAAATGACCACGAGATTGTCTTCTTGGGACAGACATCCTTGAGAGGACTGATGATGCGGGTAGAAGGGGAAAAGAAGGAGGCGACCTCAGGCTCCTGCAGATACTCTGGAGGTGACTCCAGAGCAATGGGAGACATGTAAACACTGGACTATGATCCTTAGTGCTGACACAGTGCCTGCCATTTTCAGCATTCCAATCTGTCGAGTGTTAGGAGTGAGGGGTTCCGACTTCTGAGTGGAGGGAACAGGTGGAACAAAACATAAACTTTAAAATGAATTGAACTGGGAGCTGCAGAGATGGTTCAGGGGTTAAGATTCTGCTTTGAAAGCAGAAGGTTCTGAGTTCAAATCCCAGATCCCACATAAAAGCTCCAGGCAGAAATGGAGGCCTCACTTCTGCCCTGATGGGCAGAGCAGAGCAAGAAAGAAGTAGAAGCAATCCAGGATGGTTTTCAAAGTCACCTTTGGCCCCTCGCATGGATACACAGTGTCCTCTGATACACACACACACACACACAGAGTACACTCATGAAATAAAGTAAAAATATAATCATAATAAAATAAAAGGTGGGAAACTGGTATTTGAAAATATACAGACGCTGATATGAGTGTCTGCTTAGCATGGAGGAAAGTTGGGCAGGGCCCTGTACCCCTCCCTGTGACTTCAGCCCTTGAGAGGTGTAAGCAGGAGGATTGGAAACTCAGGTCATTCTCCGCTATATGGCAAGTTGTAGCCTAGGCTGGGCCAGCATGAGATACATGAGACTCTATCCGAGTAAGAAAACCAACAAATAGAGGTCTCTATGCAGGCAAGAAACTTCTGAACAGTGCAGGGGGCGGGGGGTGGGGGAACCATGCTGACCTTCAGGGGTCTTTGGAGCCGATCAGACTGGGAGCAAGATCAGCAGTTGAGACATTTTGTCTTCTGCTCATTGGCTTGTAAAGGTGGTTTTGCTTTCCTTGCAATGAGCCTCAAGCCCGAAGAGATACCAGATGGCCCACAGTGTTCTTGTCCTTCACAATGGCTTTACCTCTGGCAGACACAGCAGCGTCCACAGCAACCTTGAGCAAATACAACTGCTGATTCCTTGAGAACACAGTAGATCACAAATGTCTGTTTCTTTCCAATTACTGATTGTTCCACAATACACTAACAACATAATAGCAAATCATAAATGTCTTTGTATATTTCCTTGTATGCTTTCTTGCTATACATTTTGAACTTCTTGTCTGAACAAGATTTTGTTGGTTTTTGTTATTTTTCTCTATGGTTACTGATTCTGGATGATTGCCAGAATTATAGCAAACCTGCAGGAGATTGTCTAGCTGATGGGGAAGGCCCAGTCATGGTGGTTAGGACTAGGCCCTGGAAATAAATCACAGAGAGCTAGTTGAGAAAGTTAGCTTCCTTTTGTACACTTGGCTAGACATGCTGGTCTGGCAGGTAAGGATCGTCCCTCTCTCAGCCATTACATAGAGATGGTGTGGCCAGTTCCCTCGGCCCTGGTGTTGGTGCTGCTCTCCTGTCCAGCTGGACTGAGAACTGTAACTGGACTGTCATAAGGGAATAAATTCTTTGTTCCCTTAAGCCGTTTGATGGTCATTTTTCAGCAACTGTGCAGGCGGACTGCAACACCAAACATGTCTCACTTCTGTGGCTCCTGGCAGTTTCCTTTCTCCACTGTCAACTCTTGCTGTGTGCATTAGGAAATTGAGTCATGGGACATGAAATTTCCCAGCACACTCTGGAAAAGCTACAAAAGTTACAAGCTTCTGTGGGCTTTTGGCAAATTCCCACTGTCCCTTGCCTATGGCCAAGTCCCTGCTACTTTAAGTTGTCATTCTGTTCTAGGCTCTCCCACACAAATCAAGGCTCTCTGTTCTAATGGAATTCCTGTTATTGACAGATGGGACCTTACAGACCTCCCATTTTTTCTTCATACACATCCTCGAGGGATGGCCTTTTCCTCAGGAATACTTTGAGAACAATGGCCACTTCTTACATCTGTGCTCCTGATTCTGGGATTCTCTACATGTTAAGACTAACTCTTACTTCTAATCTTTGAGGCCTGTTGAGGAAATCATGCCTGTGTCTACTTGGTCTAAGGAATGCTCCAGACCCAGCCAGTCTGAGCCACATGGCGCTGCCCGCTATGAACCTTGTGATGCGCTCAGGACCAACCGGAGCCTGTTGGGCTTCTGTTGGGGTTTCTTGGATGTTGTTAAAATTCACCTGCATGGTGCTGATAAATGACCATTAAACGGCTTAAGGGAAAAAGGGTTTATTCTCTCTTATGATTACTGGTTACAGTTCTCAGTCCAGCTTGACGGGAGAGCACGCACCAACTCAGGGCCAAGGGAACTGGCCACATCATCACCACATAACAGCTGAGAGAGGGACAATCCTTACTTGCTAGACCAGCATGTCTGGCCAAGTATACAAAAGGATGCCGACTTCCTCAACCAGCTCTCTGTGATTTATTTCCAGGGCCTAATCCCATCCACTATAGGCTGGGCCTTCCCCATCAGCTAGACAATCTCCTTCAGGTTCACTCTGAGCTTAACTCAGCTACTAATTCTCCACAAATGTGCCCAGAGCTCAAACCCGCAACTGTCAAGTTGACACCTGTGCCCAACTATGACAGATACAGATCTTGTCCTTCTGCAAAATTAGAAACTGAAAAAGGGCCAGCTAGATAGTTCAGCAGGTAAGGTGCCTGCTGGCAGACCTGGCGATGTGAGTTTGATTCCTGGTAGCCTACCTAGTGGAAAAAGAGAATTGACTTCTGAAAATTGTCCTCTGATCATCCACCCTTGCACCATGACATGCAATGCTCTCTCTCTCTCTCATAAATAAAAAAATATTTTTTAAAAATGCAGAGAAACATTAAAATAAGTTGAAAGAACGCTTTTCCCTGTGACAGAGCAGCAAACACCGACAACCTGGATGCTGGTTTAGCTGGGCTGAAGACAGCTTGTCTTTGAAGTGATGAGACTTACAGGAAAGTCTCGGCACAGTTGTGTGTCTGCACACACTCCATGACTGTATTACGTCTGTATTACAGACCATGCTTGCAATAAAATGGTTGAAATGAAGATTCTTAATACTGGTGTCTTATCAGTTATGATTTAGAGTTACTCCTTAGACTGCGCCAACTGTGGTGATATGACGTGGAGGTTCCTTTTCCTTTATTCCTGGATCAGTGAGTGGGACTTCACAAGGAGGGCCTAGTCTTCCTTCACCGCCACTTACTAATCTATTTGTATTTGACTGGCGGCCAGGTTTTGGGGTGGTGGTGGTGGTGTTTCTGAAGGTCATAATTCATGATTGCTTTGTTTGCTTATTTTGAACTTTTACTGTGTGTGTGTGTGTGAAAGAGAGAGAGAGAGACAGAGAGAGAGAGATAGAGAGAGAGAGAGAGAGAGAGAGAGAGAGAGAGAGGATGCTGTGTGTCCTGGGGAGGATCTACCCTCCTTTTTGCTTTGCTCAGGGATTTCCCAGGCTCCACCTACCAGGGTCTGAAGTGCAGGCTGTTCCCATTTTCGCCTGGAGCTCTTATATGGGACCTGGGATTTGCACTAAGGACCTTCTGATTGTAAGAGAGTCTTAACCCTTGCACATCTCTCCGGCCCTGCTTGTTATTTTGAGACAAGGTCTCACACTACAGCTCAGGGTGGTCTTGAGTCCACTACATAGCCCTGACTAGCCTTGAGCCCATCAGTAATGTCTAACCCTGGTCCTTTGGATGGCCCTTCCTTGATCTGCTACTTGGCCTCCTGACCCAATTGTCTCTATTTGTGTTTTGCTCCATTTGCTGCACTAGCCTGGGACCGACACTTCTCCAAAATCATTGGTTCCTCTCAAGAATTTAGTGTGGAAGCAGAAGGTCTACTCAAGGGGCTGAATCTGAGCCCCAACAGCCATCCTTCAGCGTGAGCACATAGGAACCAGGTACCACCCAATAGGTACACACGTGCACTCCACAAACAAGCCGCACAATACCGGTGTGCACCTGCATGCTCCCCAAGGAAGGCAGAGGCAGCAATTTCTCTAGAGGCTCAATGTCACTTTTATTAGCAGTGCGGACAGAGATGGAACTGCTTCCACTAGTAACTGTGAGAGAGTTCTGAGCAACTTCAATAGAAGGGGACACTGGTGATGACCAGACATGGTCTTGAGAAAGGACAGAGCACAGCCAGGGGTCACAAAGATGCTGTTGTGGCATTAGAAGCGCCTGAATGTTCTCATTTCCTTCTTGAATGTCCAAGTGTGTATCACTGAGACAGAAGGCAGAGGGCAGCTAGCGCCGCGAACCACAGTCCACAGCAGCCAGCACTCCTGCAGATGCTGGCTACTGCCTGGAGGTGAAACCACACTGGCAACCTGAGACCCCCACAGAGGTCAGTCAGCTGTCCCCAATAAGCCCTGGGACTAACATTCCAACTGCCTGGCAGAGCTGACTCTACCCTTCTAGTAGCTGGATGCGCTGTGTCCCTTCTTGCAAGTCTGCCTGTGACCTGAGAGAGAGAGAGGGAAGAGGGTGCTTCCACGTGAGAACGCTGGAAGAAGATGAGGGCGGAGCCGATTCCTCCTGGGCAGACGTGGCACTCAGTCCTTCAGCTGAGACACTTCATACAAGTAGGCAGCTAGCATCTTGGTTCCTTCTATGTAGTTGTGCCTACAGGGAGAGTAGCAGAGTCAGCCCTTGGGCACACAGCAGTGCCTTTGAAACTCCAGCTGTATCCTCCATCCCAGCTCGGAGTCTGGCTTGCTCCAGAACTCAGCCCTGTGGTTCTCAAGCACAGGTTCAATGTTACACCCACCACTGCAGCCAATCTGGGTCCTGGTGCCTTGGGGGTGAATAGCTCACCTGATCTAGTGAATACGGACTGTCAACTTGACAGGATCTAGAATCACCTAGAAGACACACGTATCCCTAGGTGTGTGTGAGGGAGTATCTGCATGCAGCGGGTTAAGCCCCTGGCTGTGCATGTGAGGGAGTGTCTCAGTAGGCTAATTGAAGTGGGAAGACCTAGAGTACCGGTGGAGGCGCCATCCCGCAGGCTTGTGCCCTAGACTGGATGAAAGGGAAAAAAGGAAAAGAGCTGAGCCTCAGCATTCCTCTCTCTCTGCTTCCTGACTGTGGAAACAGCATGAGCGGGGCCCCTTGGGCCGCCGCCATGACTTTCCCCAACATGAGGGGTGACTTCAAGCTGTGAACCCGATACATTTTTTTCTTTCTTAAGTTGCCTGTGTCAGGTACTTTCTCCCCACAACAATGAGGAAAGTTACTAAGACATTACTGTTCTAAGGGCCAGATCTCCCCTCCCGGCCCAGTGCCCAGACGCATCCCTCCCTGATACCTCCCCCAGGCCTTCACTCTGATCTGCCCCACTGTCTACACTGCTGGCCCAGGACAGGTTCCAAAATCCTCCCAGAGTTCCAACGGTCAGATGCCGCCTCCTGCACTGCCTGCAGCCTGATCAGAGGTTCCCTCCATCCTGTGGGGTGGACATCTGCCTGTCAGAATGTGGGAATTTTTTGAGCAGTCAGTGATGATGTTGTCACATTCAAAACAAAAAATGAGGGCTTGAGAGATGACTCAGGGGTTAAGATTCTCTGCCTTGAAAGCAAAAGGTCCTGAGTTCAGATCCCAGGTCCCATGTAAAAACGCGAAGTGGAAAAGATGCACTTCCAACCCTGGTAGAAGAAGCCTGGGAAATCACAGAGCAAAGCTAAAGTAGGTAGAAACAATCCAGGATTATACCTGAGGTCGTCCTTGGTCCTCCACAGGGATACACAGTGCCCCCCCAACACACTCACAATAAATGAAATTAAAAGAGAGAGAGAGAGAGACAGGATTCTGTGGGCAGAATGTGAAGAAAGCAATGAGCACAGAACACTGGCTGGACTGTCCTCTCATAGACCCCTGCTGACCACCAGTTCCTACTGCGGGAGAGGACGGCAGGAGCGGCCGCACGCCCACCACCCACCTGCTCTTCTCGGCAGCAAGGGAAAGTGTGCTAGAGGCTGTGACCTGCCAAAGGTTCTGGGACCCTCTCTCACCTGTTGAGCTTTTCATTCTGGGAGTGGGCGCCGTCATCGGCTGACCCTACTGGCAGCAGCATGACATTCTTGCCGGTGGCCTCCTGGAACGTCAGGGTTACGGGAATACTGCCTCCTTCCCTTGTCAAGTCTGGTTCAACACCAAACACTGGGGGAGAGGAACAGGAGACATGGTGAAGTCAGAGTGACACGGACACGTCTGAGCAGGACTGGTCGAGACCTGGAGGATGGCGATCTTCCCGAACCTCGCTCGATCTTGCTCAGACACAACTACGTGTCCAACATGCTACCACAGGGTCAGCAGACATGCTCAGGGCCCTTGTACTCATCCCCAAGTGACTGACCTGTTTTCAGGGCTCTTCTTCCAGCTATGTAATGAGGATGGTTGAAGTCGGACACCCAGGGCTTCCCGCCATGGCCCATGTACACCTTGAACTTGTTGGGACTGTGAAGCTCAGCAAACTTCTTAGTCAAGTAGTTTGTCACCTAAATCAGAAACGGGAGAGACACTCTGTTTAATGATCAACATATCCAATGCTGTGGGTCTACAGAGGGTCCGGAAGTCATTCATAGGGCGCTGGCCACAGTGGTCTGTAACTCATCAATATATCCCAGGTCTACGAAGGTCGGCTGCAGAACATAATCACAGCAGCGAGAAAGGAACATAAAATGCAGTTATTTGACACCAAAGGCCATGTCTCCATGTTTGGATCTGTTGACACAGATGTGCCAGAGATAATCCTTATGAATTTGTAAAGACAATGTTTTGAGACCTGCTACAACAGACAAGTCACTGTGTTCCACCACGGCGACACTCTGATGGTTAGATTTCACTGTCATGTGACTAGATTTAGAATCACCTAGGAGATGTGTCGAGCTGCCAGAGAAGTTTATTAGGGGAGGGAAGTCCCACTGGATGCAAGGACACCATCCTATCGGCTGGGGAGTTCAGGGCTGAACAAAAAGGAAGAAGCGATCCAGCATTCATCTCAAAACACCTCATGGAGAAGAGAGGATCTGGAGATGTGCGGTTAGGAATCAGTTCTCCTGTGAAGTATCCTCTCCTGGTAGGAAGTTCCAATCACGACTGTCTACCAAGTCTAATCAGGACCCTCCCTCCTGCTGACCTGCAGGACCCTCCCCCCTCCCTGCTGACCCACAGGACCCTCCCCCCCCTCCCTGCTGACCCGCAGGACCCTCCCCCTTCTCCCTGATGACCTGCAGGACCTCCCCTCTCCCTGCTGACCCGCAGACACTCCTGCGGACCGCGGACACTCCCCCCTACCCTCCCTGCTGAAACGACCACGCAGGACCCACTCACCACTCTCCCTGCGGACCCCAAGGACCCTCACCCCTCTTCCTGCGCCCGCAGACCCTCCCCCCTCCTTCTGACCCACAGGACCCTCCCCCCCTCTCCTGCTGAACCGCAGGACCCTCCCCCCCTCCTTGCTGACCCACCAGGACCCTCCCCCCTCCCTGCTGACTCGCAGGACCCTTCCCCCCTGATGACCCGCAGGTCCTCCCCCTCCCTGCTGACCACAGGACCTCCCCCTCTCCATGCTGAATCACAGGTACCCTCCACCTCTATCCCTGCTGACCCACAGGACCCTCCCCCTCCCTGCTGACTCACAGGACCCTCCCCCCCTCCCTGCTGACCCGCAGGACCCTCCCCCCTGCTGACCCATAGGACCCTCCCCCCTGCTGACCCGCAGGACCCTCCCCCCTGCTGACCCACAAGACTCTTTCCCCTGCTGACCCGCAGACCCTCCCCCTGCTGACCCGCAGACCCTCCCCCCTGCTGACCCGCAGGACCCTCCCCCCCTGCTGACCCGCAGGACCCTCCCCCCTGCTGACCCGCAGACCCTCCCTCCTGCTGACCCGCAGGACCCTCCCCTCTCTCCCTGCTGACCCGCAGGACCCTCCCCCCTGCTGACCCGCAGGACCCTCCCCCTGCTGACCCGCAGACCCTCCCCCTGCTGACCCGCAGACCCTCCCCCCAGCTCCTGCTGACCCTCATCGCTAGAAGGGTGACTACTCTAGGCCCTCACCCCTCACTGTGCTGTCTGTCCTTTTCCAAGGCCTCGTCTGACCATCACTGGCGCCCCCACCCGCTGCAGTGCTCAGAACCCTCCTGAGAGCTCTATGGGAGCACTGGACTCTCAACTAACACGTGAGTCAGCAGCTGCAAGTCCCAAGCCTTTGGGTGCGGTCAGAGGTCAGACTGTTGCAAGCGTCTGCAGTGTGAAAAGGTCACATGATGACTAATTTTGTGTGCTGTGTGCTCACAAGGTATTTGTCCTTGACCAGCTTCATGCTGTTGAGTGGACAAGGGTCAGCAGGTGTGGTGTACGGAGTTGGGGTTTCTGTCCACTGAAAGCTTCTGCTCCCACAGGTCTGACAGCACAGCAGGCCTCGAGCACTGCATGTACCCCATGCCATCCCCCACACCTGGTGCCCCATGCATCAACCCATGTCCCGACCATGCCTGGTGCCCAGACCCATGTCCCACACCCCATGTCCTATTTATGTCCCAACTCATGCCTCGTGCCCCCTGACCCATGCCCCACCCATGTCCTGCCCCTACATGCCTGCTCACTGACAACTTCAGGGACCATGTCTGGCACCAGCCTGATGGAGAACTTGCCAACCACCTTCCTAGGAATCACAGTCTTGGCTCCTGACCCCGAGAAGGCCCCTTCGATGCCATGGAGGGAGAGGGATGGGTACCGCCACCGGTGCATCAGGATGTCTTTCTGCAGAATCAAGACAGAGGGTCAGAAGTGGTTCTGTTCACTCGCCGAGAAGACAGATGTCTGCTGGGCAGGCAGCTGCTCCTGAGCCAAGGTCTGTTCTGACTCTGATGATCCAAAACATGGGCACCCTACCCAGCAGGGCTGGTCGGAAGTTACCCAGTGTGCCGAGACTGCTGCCGCATCTCCCCTTCCCCCCTTCCCCCGCAAGGACAGCTCTGCTGGCCTCTATGTCTCCAAGACACCTACACGGTGTATAGTCTGTGACACTTCCTGTCACACTTCCTTGCCTACAGCTCATACCAACCCCTTTGAGCAGAGACCCTAACCTACAAACCACAAATCACTAACTAGGTCTTGACTTCTCTGGGTGAGCCCCTTCCCTCCCCCATCTTGAGCCTAGCTGTCTGCTGTGGTCTGCAGTACTCTGCTCCTTTGTCTGAGCAATATGTAACTGAAGGGCCACACCCTGCCTTTCCTCTCACCTGAGAAGAGCAGTGCAGGGTTCTATGAATGCACACAGAAGCTAGTGAAACAAAACCCACACCAGCAAGACCACATGTCAACAGAGAGTTCCTCCCGGTGGCTAAGTAAACACTGTGCAAATAGCTTCCGCCTTTATACTTGGCTTAGTCAACCTCTGAGCCTTGTGCCAGTAAGACTGCCACAGACCCAAACGAGGTAACCATTACTTGCCAGCAGACAAGGGTTCTGCGCCTCCTCTCATCTGGTCTGAAGTGAATTCTGGTGTGTGTGTGTGTGTGTGTGTGTGTGTGTGTGTGTGTACAAGAGGGCACTTAAGTGTATGGGAGGCTCCAGGATGTGTGTGTGTGTGTGTGTGTGTGTGTGTGTGTGTGTACAAGAGGGTACTTGAGTGTATGAGAGGCTCCTGGGTGACCTCAGGAATCACCCCGGATTGCTCTATCTCCTTATTGCTTTGGTCTGAGGTTTCCTAGAGGCTCTGCTTTCAGGGTCAGAATTACAGGCCATCCTGTAATTGTGACATGGGATCCAAACTTAAGTCCTTGGAAGGCAAAGGCTTTAACCTCTGAGTCATTATCCCAGCCTGGTTTGACATTTAAAAACCCTAACTGCTCTCTGCCTGTTTTCTAGAGGTCTGCACCACTTGGTGACCTGTGTGCATGTATGCTCCCTCCCAGGAGGAAGCTCCGACACACAGTACGCTTGAGGCCCAGTGGACATGCCTGTCCCATGAGCCCTGGTGACCTGCACAGGGTGGAGGGTAAGCAGCACCTTGCAGTCATGAAGGAGGGTCTCAGCACCCACATCCTTGGCAAACTCCTCCATGTCAAAGTCGATATGGTCGTACAGCGTGCATTCCTCATCAGTCAAGGGGGCCACGGACTCATTGATGCCTGGGATAAGGATCTTTCCCTTCCTGTCTATCAGACAGCCTAAGGGAAGCAGCAGACAGTGGAGACATTCAGCTGAGGCGGCTTCAAAGCAGACATTCTCCATTGTCCCAGGAGACCCATAACACACACCCAGGTCATATGACTGACACAGAAGGCTAACTCTGGGTGACTGGTGCTAAGTCAGCTAGTTACCATGGTGACTCATGGGGGCGAGCACATTCATTCCTACTTCTCAGACAGAGAGAGGTAGATGGGATACTTCACCCGGGACATGATTCAAGCAACCTGCTCCAAGTAGTTACACCCTAAACCCCCGCATTAGCCAGTGGTATTTTACAATGCACACACCACAAGAAACGAAATGCTTTGGTGCCTGGGAGTAAGACAGAGCAGATGCTAAGCCCAGAAGTATGTTACCTCACCTGTGGTGTCCTTGGTTCTTGGGGGAAGAATTTACAGAGAGCTACATGGGAAGGCATCGGCTCCGCCTAACCTTTTGCTAGCGGGATGCCAGAGACAGGAAGTGTGGTTCTTGCTCTTGAGGGGCTGAACAAGCACTTGGAAAAAACCAAAGCAGATGCTCTCCGAAGGATGTAAAATATCATGTCCGGGGGAAGGAAACCAACTAGGGGTTCTGAGGGACAGGTTGGGTAGGACCTGGGGGAACCCCACTAGGGTTTCAATGATAGTAACAGACATGGGACAGGTCTGGATAGGACAAGAGGGGACAGCGATAGATAGGAAAGCAAAGGGAGCCCTTGAAGCAAACCTTGGGTGGAGGGAGAAAGAAAGATGGAAGAAAGGGAGAAAAGGAAAAGGGAAGGAGGGAGGGAGGGAGGAGGGCAAAGCGAGCGAGTTAGCTCCAGTGAGAAGCACAGCCAGCTGCCTCATGAAGGATGCTGTTCACGGCCTAGACAAATGCCCCACCCCCTCCCTAAGTCAGAAGTGCTGACCTATGGACAGCCCACCCTTAGCTCACCCATCAGAGAAATGAGATCCGTCATGGCCTCATGCACCGAGCCGCCGTACACCCCAGAATGGAGGTCTTTGTCACTGCATTCCACCTGGTCAGGGACAAAGACCACTTTATTTGATGGCTTAGTGGAAGCTCATGTTTATCACGAGACACTGCACAGAACAAAGGGTATCTATGAAACCTGACAAGTTTCCAAAGCACAATCTGCTCCCTTGAGAACTGATGCGTGGCATTTCCGGCTTGAAAATTCAGGCTCCCAGTAGATGCCTGGATGACCATGGAGTGGAGAACACTAACATACAGGTAAACTTGGGGCCCTGACCACAGATGCCCTGGCAATGCTGGCTAGCAGGCAGTGGGATGGCTAACTTGAAGAATACTGGAATTCAGACCATAGATACATCAAAAATACTGATGCCAGGCACAGTGGTAATGAACAGGTAGAAGAACGGAGCAAGGCGTCTTCTTGGTACTCATAAGGCTTTTCCAAAAGAACAGAGCCCGGTCTTTTCATGGCTCTTAGCAGGAATGTGACTAGTGGATATGGGGTCTGAGGACCTGGATTCAGATCATATCTCTACTGACCAGCGGACATGAGTCTGGGGGATGGCCTGGGTTCAGACCCTTATCCCTGCTGGCTAGTCTGGCATGCAGGTAACCACATGGAAGGGCAGTCATTCTCAGTGCTAAATCCTTTGTAACAAGGGCAGAGATGGGCCCAGGCTCTGCAACGGCCACAGACTCTGCCTGGATCGGCTGATGAAAGGCCTCTATGCAGGATCCGCCATCAGCAGCTCGGTCCTGTCTGGAAAATCATCTCTGCCAGTGAATGGTAGAGTCTGCCTCGCCCCTTCCTGCCTCCTTACCTGGTAGAGCATCTCTACCCATCACAAGATGGCACTTATGTGCTGAAGTGTGAACATCTCAGCTTCTGCATGAAGGGTTTCTAAAGTGCTTTACACTTGTTTAAATCTCTTAGAAGGACTAACATCTGATTTCTTCTCACCTGTTCTAAGACGTAGTCTGACATGACACTGCTCTGAAACTGACCTCTGACCTCAGCAGTCATACTTTTGGTATTAGGACGGATTATGGAACCCAAGAAGGGTGAACTCTGGGCGAACCCTAACGCCTGCTTTAGTTGTGACTGACCCCTTGGTACTTGCTGACATCAGAGCATGCTGAAAAAGGAGGTTTAGGGCTCAATGAAGAATGAGGTAAAGCCTGAAGGACAGGCCCATACCTCAATGAAAAAGTAGCAGATGCCCCTGAGGCCATAGGTGATACAGGGCTTCTTCTTTCCCAGCCAGTAATTGTCTGAAATGCAGACGTAGTCCACTTCTTTAAAGAACTTGTCTTTCTGGGCAAAAATCAGCTCATCCAGGCCTTCAGAGCCTGACTCCTCCATGCCTTCCAGGCAGAACCGCACATTGACGGGAACCTCCTGTGGGGGAGACAGCAGAACGGTATTAGACGGCATGATTAGGACTCTGTTGAAAACATCAAAACCTTGGCAAGGGACAAAATACTAACAGGTGCTTTGGAGGGTTCTAGCAATTCCTACAAATTTTTCTGTATTTCATCATCTTTGAACTTTGAAGAATAAACACTGAAAACATTTATTTTTAAGGAAACCACACACAAAAAGGAATATGTCCCACTCCATAAAACTTATTATGTCCTGGCAAGAGGCCACGCTCATGAGCACAGTGGGACTGTGGGTGAAAATCCACATTTCAACGAGGCTTATTAGTACATGCTTGTAATACCAGCACTCAGACTGAGATCAAAACTAGCCTGGGTTACACAGCAGTACCTTGTCTCGAACAAACAAAGGAACGAACATACCAATAAAATCTAGCACAGACAGCAAGAGGACATTCTATGTGTTGGCAAGAATCTTGCTGAGTAGACTGTGGCCCTAGAGTACCTCGAGGCCACATCGGACGTTTCTCTCATCTCCACCTGAATCGCCTGTGCTGACCAAGCTGAAGCTTGCTTTCTGCTATCTAGCGATCTTTATGGCTTGGAGTAAGGCATCTGTTGAGACGGCAGCGTACCTGGCCAGTCTTCTGATAGGCTTCCAGGGCATTCATCCAACCAGCCACAGGCCCCTTATCATCAGTTGAGCCTCTCCCATACAGCTTGCCTGGAACAGCAATCAGCGATTTGGTTATGATACTATGAAATCAAAAGTTAGTATCTGATAAGGCCTGTCCTGAGTAAGAAGACTTTTCTCCACTTTAAAAGTCCTGGTTCCCAACTAACCCCATAGCAAAGACTCAGAAAATCCATCCCAGTCCAAGAGGCGATGATATTAGGTGCCTTCAGCTGTCCTTCCCCTTCACAGCCTGGTGGGGCTGGGATCAGTGAGCAGGACACAATCCAGTTACAGGAAATGTTTGTATGTGGGCCCTTGAGATCTATTTATCAGAAACATCTGGCAGCTACACAGGTGGAAAGTCTGGTCCCTCAGGAAGCACATGACCATCGTCACAAAAGCACTAAGGCTATACCCACACCCCAATTCTGGTGCCCAATCTGAACTGGCACTTGTATTATTTCCTTCTGTTTTTCCTCCGTTTATCACTCTGAAAACTGAATTTCCAATCAGTGTTACCAGTGCTGAGACTCTTGGGAGAGTGGCAGAGAGTGGGTGGGTCATTTGCCGTCAGACCTGGAGAGGCCCTCAGTGTGGGGGCAGCAGGGCACGAGTGGGAAGCAGTGTGGGAGCAGCTAGGAAGGGGGTGACAGGGGACAGGGATAGGTGGGAAGACGGTGCATTCAAGATGTGAGAGAGGATCAGGGAAGAAAGGAGAGGAATTCTGCTCCAGCAGCTTGAGCCGGTGGCTAGCAAGCCTCCCAAAACCAGGGGGTTAAGGGCTACACAGACGGTCAGCAAGGACATTGCATGCATGCAGTTAGAGGACCACCAGCACATGGGGTCAAAGGTGACTTGGAAGAAAAGAGACCTTTCAGTTTTCAAAGTCATGGACAAATCCACAATGAGTCAGGACAGGTCTAAAGACAGATCCACACACAAGCAGAGGGTCAGGAGCCCAGCCCGAGAGACAGAGGCTCAGAGGTGGGTCTTCCAGGTCCCACTGGGGCAGTGACGAAAGCGAAGCACTTCACATGGACGGGGGCAGGGAGCACAGGCTGGTCTCCAGGACCGCATGTCCTGCAGGCCTATGGGTGCCCAGATGTGGGGGCAGAAAACATCCCAAAGTGGGGCTAACCACAGCCAGCAGCTGTTCTAAAGTGGGGTGAGGCACTAAGAAAGGCTAACAAGGACCACAAGGCATCACATCAAAACGTTTGTTCTGGAAAAGGTGTCACCAAAAAGGGCATGTCACCACGGCTAAGGGAGGCTTTCTGAACCTGTAATGACTGTGACAGATGGGAGAAAGTTCTAGAACCCAATCTCTAGATTTCACTAAAAAACAATGTGTACTAGAAAAAGAAAAGTTCAAGACACCACTAGTGATCTTTCAATTGCAAAGTCTCAGACACGCTTCTCCTAAGTCAGCGCGTTCCCAAGGGAGCCTCACCATCCCGCTCCACCAGCGTGAAGGGCTCACTATCCCAGCCGTCCTCCAAGGCAGCAGGCTGGACATCCAGATGTCCGTAAATACACACAGTTTTCTTCTGGGGATCGCTGCCCAGCTTGCCCAGCAGGATAGGAGGAAGTGGGATCTCCGAGCCATCAGGGAGCTAAAATGGGGCAGGGAGCAACAGGGACAGTCTTGTTAATATCCTGAGAATTCCCAGAAGCAGTTATTAAATACTCCTGGGTGTATTTGTTAGCATCCACCAACATCTGATCTTCTGTGTTGAAGATCACATCCTTCAACAGTCATTAATTATTAAAAACGTACTTTCTTGTAATCCAGAGAACACTCAGTGACCACTTCTACCAAATTCTTTGATAAACTATTAAAGGCTGATTTTTTTTTGCATGTGTATGCAGGACACGTGTGTGTGTGTGTGTGTGTGTGTGTGTGTGTGTGTGTGCGCGCGCGCGCATATGGAGGCCGCAAGTCGCTACTGAGTATCTTTCTTGGGTCTCTGCATCCAGGTCACTGTCTAGTCTAGAGCCAGCTTGCTCTGGGATTCTTTCTCCTCCTGAGTGGGCTTCCAGGTGGGCTACCACACTTGCTGTGTCTACATGGACTCTGCAGTTCTGAACTATAGACCGCACACCTATGTGACACAAGAGCTTTATCCACTGAGCCATCTGCACAGCCTGAAGCTGATTATAAAAAAAAAAAAAAGGAAAAAAAAGAAAAAGAAAAAACACTGATATAACAAAACATTATGCAGCCTGGGTTTAAGATGCAACTTAGCCCATTTCTGAAGAATGGTTACATTTTTGAAACTCTGTATGTAGAACTGTGATAAGAAGAAATGGGCTACTGACACAAAGAAACAGAACTGACATTATCCTGTGCTAAATAAAATAGTGATAGTTAGAATCCTCTGGACTTTGTCCCAAAGACCTTATCAGATATCCAGGAACTATTTGAAGAGTCCTAAGTCTGGAGGAGAATGCAGGGGCACATGGCCAATCAGCCTCCACTGTGACTCAGCTGTGGCCCGTGCAGGCTGTGACCACACACCCTGCAGCCCCTGTCCCTCAACACGCAATCCCAACAGAGTGTCACTTGCAGGTGTGTGGAGGATGTAAGCACATGAGCACACACATCCTTGCTTCCAAGAAGGAGGAAAAACAAGGGCTGGCTCTAACTGGAACACATAGGTTGATGTACTAGAAACTTCTGGGAAGCAGTGCTTATGAAAATACCTATTTAAAACAGGCTGACGGGATGGCTCAGTGGGTAAAGAAAGTCCTTGCCCTGCAATACCAGCCTGGAGTATACAAAGTTGGCCTCTGACCTGCACTCGTATGCTGTGGTGAAACTCCCATTCATGTGCATACAATAATAAATAAAAATTCATTAATTAAAAACATAAAGCCTGAAGACCAAAGATTAATTCCCAGAACCAGCATGGTAGAAGGGGAAAACTGACTCCTGAAAACTGTCCTCTGACCTCCACGCATGAGCTGTGGCAGAGTCATGCCTAAACATAGACACATTTGTGCGTGCAATCAATATATATGAAAAAAAGTAAACAGAAAACATTATAAATTTGTAACACAAATTGGCAATGATGCTAGACCAACAATTTACAATGAGAAGTAAAATGAGCAGCTAATGAAGATTACAATCGATCAGCTCAAGGCTGGCGACAGGCTGCAGAAAGTGTACTCCCACCTCCAGGTTCCTGGGCGGTTTGTTTGTGTTCAAGTATGGAATCCTGAAGGACAGAACTTATCTCTCATGATAACTCTACTGACGAAGTGTCCAAGTGCCTGCTGGAACCTGATAGTGACTGGCCTGCGAGCAGCAGGGGCAAAGGGACATTTCTTGAACCTCTACCCTGGATGCACAGAATGTATGACCTTGCTCTATGAGCATAGAATCCAGCAGGTCTGAGCAGGACAATCTTTTTTTGTTTAACTCGTGTGTGTGTGTGTGTCAGAGGCACTGTGGGGGTCCACGGAGGCTTGAGGGTGACTTCAGATATCAGAATTGCTCTACCTCCCCTTGCCTTGGCTCTGGAGTTTTCCAGGTTCTGACTTCCAGGGCCAGAAATGCAGACTGCAGCTATTTCAGCCTGGCATTTTTACATAGGATACAAGATCCGAACTCAAGTCCTTCTGGTTGTGTGGCATCCCTAAGCCATCTCTCCAGCCCCAGGAAAATGCTAGTTAAAAGATATCAGATGTCCTAAATACATTTTATTCAACAGAGCTTACATAACTTCAGCATTTCTAGGAAGCTGCAGGAGCCTAGAAGGGACTTAGTTCTGAAGTTCACCAAGACCTGAAACTCCCAGGGCTGGCTTTCTCCACAAGTCTGGAAACATTCAGTGCCTGCAATTGCAAGCAGGAACACCCAGCTTCTCCTGCACAGCTGTCTGGAGTCCTTGTCCTTCTGACGATGGAGCACCATGCCCCAGTAAGTACATGGGAGAAGCTACAGTGTGCTGGGCCTCCCGCAAAACCTCTGTGGGAATTCCACACTGATGTCCTGGCAAGTCCTCGCTTGACGGGGATGCTCACTAGTCTGCAGGAGCTCAGCTGTTCACTGCGCTCTTTCCTGTGCCCTTTCCCAGGGATGATCTGCACAGTCAGTGGTAATGGAATCAAATGACTCTCACAAACTATGTCACCTAATTGTTTTCTTCCATATTGAAAAGAAAGGAAGAGACGGCAAGCCAAGAACATTGCTGAGAAAATCAATCCTGGTGACTCACACCTATAATTCCAGCACCTGGAGACTGAGACAGGAGGATTGTCACAAATTCAAGGTCAGTCTGGGTTCCGTAGTGAGTTCCCACAGAGTGAGTTCTTGCCTCAAAAAGCTTATTTCCTCCCCCAAAAAGAAAAAAAAAAATAAGAGGAAGACTTAATTTCTTCTCCCAAGAATGAAAAAGTGTGTTGGAAAGTTGTAATATAACATAACTATTAAATTTGCTGGAGAGGTGGCTCAGCCTCCGCCTTGCAGGCAGAAGGTCCTGAGTTCGGATACCAGATCCCACGTATAGATGCCAGGTAGAAGCGGGGGCAGCCTGCGCTTCTGGTCCTGGTAGGGCGGAGCCTGTGAATCCCGGGGCAGAAGGAGGTGGAGGCGTCCATGGTGGTTCGCAAATTCACCCGTGGTTCTACACATACACATACACACACACACACAAACAGACACATGCACACAGTTGAATAAATAATAATAATAATAATAAAAGAAGTTTCTTAAAAAAGAAAAAAGAAATTAAAAAAAAATTTGCAATCAGATCCTATGTAAAAATGGCCTGGAGAAAATGGCAGTGGCATGGACTTCTGGCCCTGGAAGGTACAGCCTGCGACCCTCCAGCGCAAAGCAAAGAAGGAGCACAATCCAGGGTGATTCCCAATGTTACCCTTGGACCCCCACAGGTACATACTGTTCTCTGACACACACAGACACACACTCAAAACAAAAACAAACAAACAAACAAATAAAAAAGGCTCAAAGGAACAATATTGGACCAGAAGTCCCCGGATTTGAATCCTGGCTCTGGCAGAGCTATGGAGGCTGCAGTGGACACACAGTTTCCTTGGATTAAGTTTGACCTGAAGGAATCCCAAAACAAATATCAGCCATCAGACAAAAGAATCAAGATTAAGTGATTCTTCTTCATGCCCTACAGAACAAGAGACTACCAAACTTTGAAAATATGTAAATGTGCCTAGGCCAGCCTGGGCTACATAGCAGACCTAGTCAAGAGAAAAAAAAAAAAAAAAAAAATCTGCGACTTCCAACATGGGATAATGCAGCATAAAGTGAGGTTACTGACTGCAAACGGGCCGTTCTCCCTCACCCTCTCCACCCACAAATCTCTCTTCTGAAGCAGCAGAGCAAGCAGCTTCATGCTCTGAAGCGAGCGTCCTTATGGGTCACTTCCTGTGGGAAAGCCCGGACTCCCGCTGTTCTCCAAGGACCAGCAATCAGACTAACTTGTTCACGGTTCTGCTTCCCAAACAGAAGTGCTGAATTCTACAAAGCCTCAAGTACCACACAGGACCCTTGCAGACTGGAATCCGCAGGTTATCCAGCACCTGTAGCATCCCCCTGGCCTCTCATACCTTTTGCTTCCCGATGTCCACCAGCTCCACAGAGCCCCCCAGCCTCTGCACGTCTGCAGCAGCAATCTCCATCATCTTTCTGATCTCCCCTCTCTTCTCGGGCCAGGCTGATACGCTCTGGATGGCCACCCATTCCGAGAGTTTCTGTTTGGAGAGAACGGGTAGAAAGCGATTCTAAGACACTGTTCTCTAGGGGAGAAGAGGGCTCAGAAGAGCCTGGGGTCCGGCACAAGACCCATCACTTTGAACACGTTGAACCTGTACTTCTATCTATTCTGAATAGCTTGCTTTGTGTTTACTTAAAAAGACAAGACACCTAAAGTGTACTGACCCTGTACCAAAAGCTAAGTCAAGAAGAAAAATGTCAGATTACGTACTATTCTTTTGTGTATGTGTGTATGGGATGCATATGCATTTCTGTGTGCGTTTGCATGTGGGTAGGTGTACCAGTAAGGGTGCATGTACCTGAGTGCATTTAAGTGTGTGTGCCTTGCAGTGTTGGAATTATAGGCTGGCTACAATACCTGCCTGGCATTTTTACATGGTATCTGGTGATCTGAATTTAGATTTCTTTTCCTTATGAGGCAAAGGCTGCAATCACTGTGCCATCTCTACAGACCTATCTATTTTTTCATGTTATATTTTGATTTTATTTGAATAGAACCAAAGAAGCGGAAACTGAAGATCTGACGAACTTCAGATAATATTTTTCATAAGATGTGTGACTTTTTAATCAGCTTACAAACAATTGTTTCATGATAGCATTTTTCAAGAACCTGTTTCTGTTGGGTTTTTTTCCCCTCACCTTTCTTCTTCCTTTACCCTCCTGTTCTCCTTCTCCCAGTGATCTGACACTGAAACACAAATGCTCTCTCAACTTTAAGTGTTTGTATGTAGGCAAATAAAGGAGAGTGGATATGAACTATGAAGCTAGAGGGGTCACCTGCGGGAACAAGAGGTGTGGAGAAGCCAAAGGGAGAGGAGGTGTAACATCAAACAAAGAATGTGTGTTTTCAGACATTAAGGACTATAACTGTAAAATATGCAATTTCATACACAGGTTTGAATCTGCCTCTAGTAGAACTACAATCAAGAGATATAGTATTAGGAAATAAAAAGAAAGTCATGGTATTGTAACATTGCTATAATTCAAACTTGATTACAGATCATCCTAATAGTAGCCAAGTTTTCTACATTACAAATTTCAGCATGAGAATTCTAAACATTTCATGTGAAGTGTTGTCTATGAAAAGTGAATTTAAAGTACGATTCCTTCAGCTAAACCAAGGGATAGATTAATACGTAACACCCCTGAGTCACTTGGACATTATGAATTCAAACTAATTAGTCTGTAACTATCATAAGAACACCATAGCTCTAGACTGGAGAAAATGCCAAAGTAGTTTTACTCAACCAAACGATATCACATCTTCTGTTGAATGCCCACAGTGTAACTTTCGCCACAGAGAGAAAGTAAAGGAACACTAGAGGGGTGAGATCTTTAACACTTGATTTAAATGGCATAATTCATAATAGCTTCCTCCATGTTTTTGACAACTAGATTAAGCTGGATTCCACTATTCTGAGATGAAAAATTTGCATACCTTGATGTAGCGGTCCTGGTTTTCATCAATGTACTGGAAGACGGTGGGGAGGACCGACATCTTTCAGGACTACAGACCTTGGAGATCCTGGAGAGAGAGGGAGGGTTACTCCTTCCTGCCAAGCTAAGGGCGTTGGCCAGAGGCTCTGGCTGGAGAGCAGAGAGGAGATCCTCTAAGCCAGCGTTGCGACACTCCCACTAGTCACAGGACTCTCCAGGAAGTGACCCGACCGGGTCAGAGGCTGCAACTGGTTCTCTGTTTGCTCTCTGAAGGAAAGTGTCCACAAAACTACGTGTCCAAAGGCAAGAGCTCCCGTGGCCGGCAGTCTGATGAGATTACAAATGGGTATTTCCTGGCGACACAGATTCATTGGGCACTGAAAAAATTACTTTAACCAAACGATGTCTTTTGAGATGTTCTCAAGTAGCCTAGGCTGGCCTTAAACTTGATAGACAGCTGAGAACGACCTTGAGTTTTTGATCCTCCTGCCTCTCTGCCCACTCAGTGCTCAGGCGTATGCCAACAAGCTGTTTACAGGGTGAGAACCCACTCTGTACATGCTAAACAAGCTCCTTATCAACTAACCCTAAACTGCACATTTTTTTTCTTAAAGTATCTGTGTGGGGAGGGGTATATAAAAGAATGCACTTTGAATGTGTACCTGTGGAGGGCCAAGGGTGACACAGGAATCATCCCTAATTGCTCTGCCTCCTTACTGCTTTTTGCTTTGGGTTTTCCAGGGTAAACTTTCTAGGGTCAGAATTGCAGGCCCCCCACATTTCCGCCCAGCAATTTTACTTGGGATTTGAACTCAGGTCCTTTTACTTGTGAGGCAGGGGCTTTAACCCTGGAGCCATCACTCCCGCTTAACTTTGAATTCTTAAGCACACAGAGAACTGTTCATTTCTCATCACTGCGGAGAAAATAGTCATTTCAAGGACTTCAGCAAAAATGTCACATCCTGCCTCCTCAGCTGCATGGTCCCTGAGAGGAGGACATTTCCCATTGAGTGGACATAGACAGCAGTCACCAACTATTTCAGAAAGCCGGAAGACATTTGTTTTCATCATAAAAAAATGATGGATGCATTGGTAACAACAAAGTGTTGATTGCAGCATACCATTTATCTAAAGCCTCCTCCACCCTAGCTAGAATTGGTGGTTCCCAGAACCAAGGATGAAGCCTAAAATCCCCTAACTCCCTACCCTAAAGGCTGAGACAGGATCATCTTTGGGGTAATTCTTTTGCTCCCCACCCTGCATTGCTGACTTTCCTAGCAACTCCCACAACTCCTCAGGAATGTCTCAAGGCCATAAAGGATTCTTTTGGAGGGGGTTACAGCTTCTACCACCCCCTTCGGGGGCTGTTTGTGCTTTCTCCTACCATGCTCTCTCCCTATTCTGACTTCCAACTGTCTCTTCTGCTCTAAAGCTCTCCCACTTTAAGGCTAAAGTACGGTTCCTCTGGTCACCAGAACCTCAGCTTTAATAAAAACTTGTATTTCTTGTCTCTCTTTCATGGTAGCTTCTCTTTACTGATTGATCTCTACCTAACCTTACCCATCGTCCTCCATCAATTCCCCCAACCCCCACCATGGAAACACGCAGCATAAACATGTATACATGCATGGAAATATCACAAGGTACTGTCCAGTACGCTCAATATCTGTATTTTCCTGCACGTTCTCACACTGCGTGACCTTGAACTCATGAACTCCTGCCTCCCCCTCCACCTCAGGAATGGTTCTATTCCAGGCACGTTTATA
This sequence comes from Typhlomys cinereus, assembly GCA_023101885.1. Classification (NCBI taxonomy): domain Eukaryota; kingdom Metazoa; phylum Chordata; class Mammalia; order Rodentia; family Platacanthomyidae; genus Typhlomys; species Typhlomys cinereus. Next base: position 6,493,494 of record JALPQD010000047.1, on the reverse strand, counting down.
AGTCACTAGAGCCTCCCACACCTGAGCAAGCACTGTGCCAACCGAGTGTTCACCCAGCCCTCACAGACATACTTTCCAAACATCAATTTTTCATTCTGAGACCCCAAATAAATCATGAGGCTGCTTGTGAGAGTCAAGGTGAAATACCAATGAGGGGTCGCCTGGGGACTTTGGAAGGGGTATGCCCTTTGTTTCAAGTGTCAATACTCGAACTTAAGCACAGATGGAAAGAAGCTCAGCTGTGCCGGGCAAATTCATCCTTTGGTGCAGTACAGTGAACATCTGATCCCTCCTCAGCCATATCGGTCAGAAGCGGGTGCCAGTGCAATGATCCCACAAATTCTACAAAGAGCACCGCTTCCTCTGCCTGTGTATATGTGAAGGTGAGAGGTGGATGCCAGGTGTCTTAGATCTCCATCTTGTATTTTGAGACAGAGTCCCCAAATGACTAGATTAGCTGGCCAGGGAGCACACCTCTCTCCAGTCTGCCTCCTAGCACAGGGATGATGGGTAAATACCACCACATCCAGTTTCTTGTTTTCTCATGGGTGCTGGGAACCCATGTCCTCATGGGCCACCTCTCCTGGCCCAGAGAATTACCTCTTGGTACTGAAAGAAGGAATATTAAATAAAATGAAATTTAGCTAATGTGTACTTTAAAATAGGCTAATTAATGGAACTAATGTGGCTTCTACTTCTGTAACCCAGCTTGCTGAACTTGGCTTTAGAAAGAAAAAGTGCTAAGTTATTTATTTGGGCCCATGGTAACTGAAAGGAGGGCTAATAGAATACAAAGAGTAATTTAAATATTAACTTTCTGCTTCTGTATCTTGGCTGCTTGCACAGCATAAAAAAATTTTTTTTGTACTACTTCTAATCTAAATAGGAGATAATAGCTGTACCTGGATATGTGCTGAACACAAAGTTAAAAACAGACCAACCGTAACTGGGAATTTACTGCTAAGCACCGTTCTCCAAGGAAGAAAGAATCAAAAAACAAAAAGATGCCAAGCGTCTGACGTTTTTGCCTTTAAAAACTGTTGCTTATCGTCGTTCAGGGCTACACTTGGAGATGAAAGAGCTCTGAGGTGTGGCCCCGGTGCACTGGCTTCTGTAGTAAAGCTTTTCTTCACCCAATTTCTGTATGGTGAGTCTTTGTTGGGTGTGTCTGACCTCACAACAGGTAGAGGATTCCAGGACAGTTTCTAAAAAGGTGACTTGGTTCACGGTGACACGAAGAAGGGCATGTACAGCAGACTGAGGACATTTCTGCAAAGTGTCTCGAAATCCCTACAAGTAGCAAATGTGATTTCTGCCTGGGCGGGAGGGAGATCTGCTCAATCTTAGGCGCTTTCTCACCCTCCCCAGGAGCTTGGCTACCTTCCTCCTCTTTAAATGCCAGCTCCATGTAGGAAGTGGCTCTAGACTCAGACAACCTCAGCCCAGGCAGATGGGCCTCAGTGGAAGAGTCCACCCAGAAACTCTGCTTGTTAGTAAGTTAAACTCCACCATGTACCACCAAAAACACCACTTGCCCAGGCACATGTTACACTAGGCACTTTTTATTAAGGGTCCTGGCCATTAAATAGCACAAAACCCAAACTCCAGCACATTCTCATGTTCTCAGTACCTAAACCAATAACCTTGTAGTTAAAGTCACTTTTGAGATGCAACAAGGAAGTTCTGCCTTTCTCCCAAGAAGAGGAGGCAATCCCCAAAGAGTCCCAGGGCACAAGAACAACTCCTCCAATTAGGCGTCAACCCCCCCCCCCCAGGTAAAGCCAGTTAGGTTAGATTCTACTCTTCCTCCCACTGACTCTGACTATACAGTGTTCCCTCTCCAACACCTAAGCCATCCCAGGGAATCACTGGGTGAATCACTCTGGTGAACCCCAACGATTAAAGTAAAGGTAGTGTGGGTGTGTGGGGCAGATGAGAACATCTTTTCATCAACTTTATGACAGCCTCTTGAAATCTAAATTTCCCCGGGGCCCCCACAAAAAAACATCTCTTGTTCTGTCTGTACAATGTAAAGTCTACAGCTATTGTCCAGATGGTGGCTTCGCTCTGTTGAAAAAAACCATTAGGTGTGTGGTGGGGGAAAGGGGGCAAGAATCCCCTTCGGCCTTTTCTAGAATCCACCCTAAGCATATCACGTTCTGCTACATCTCCCTGCAAACACTGGGGATAACGCGGGCGTTACCGGGACCAGAGTAAGTCTGTTCAAGCCAGGATGAAGCACTTGCATGGACATTCGTACAGGGGACCACTTATCTTCACTTTGCAAATGACAAACCTGGGCTAGTGAATGAGTGGCCTGAGCAAACTAGCAAGCCGGCAAGGGAGGACCTCTCGCCTGGCAGTCCTTTCTACCGGCGGCGTCCGGCTGGACCCTGCCCAGGTCCTTTGTACCCAAGGCGTGTCTGCAGCAAGGAGGATCCTCCCTAGGCCTGACCCGGATGGCAAGAGGTCGATCGGCCCAGCTCCCCCTCCCGCCCAGGTCGCCACGCTGGGTGATCCAGACGCGCAGCTGATCGGCCCCGCCGGACGCGCCGGGACGCCCGGCTGACCCCGCGCTCTCGGGGATGCAGCGATCTGAGCCGGGCCCTGCGGCAGTGGAAGCCCCGGGGTCCAAGTGAGGTCCCCCGGGAGCCGCGGACCCGCCCCGGGGTGACTCAGGCTGCGGACGCCCACCGTGCGCTCAGCACCGCGACCCGCGATGCCTCCGCCGGTCCATCCTGGGTGCGCCCGGATCCCCCGCGCCCACGCGGACCAGCACGACGCCCACCCGGTCGGGCCCCGAGTCCAGCCCGCTCACCTCCCGCGTCACCCCCGGCGCCAGAAGGCCCGCGTAGGCCCGCTTACCGCGCCGGTTCCGCACCACGTGTCCCTGGCTCCGCCCCTGACTGCGGGCCCATCCCGCCAGCCAATGCCTAACCTTCTTAGACTGGCCCCGCCCCTCCGAGCTATCCAATTACACGTCTCGAGCGGAGGTCCACCGCCTCCCCCGCTGTAGCCACGCCCCTTCAGGCGCGAGGCGGGGCTTTCCGCGGCGGTTGGTGACCCGGCTTCCCTCGCTCGCCCCGGGAGTGCTGGGGTCTGTTTCTTCAGTCATTGGGGTCCCTGAAGTCTGGATCTTTGCAGTTCTGACGTCCGAACCTGGGGAGCCCACCCTCCATTCCTGAATTTCCAGGTTTTGAGGATCCCGAAGCGCTTCCCACAGAGGGAATGGACTGTGTGTGAACTGCATAAGTCCAGCTGGGTGCGTGTGATTGCAAAGATGGAAATATCCTAATATTTAAATCACGTAATTTTAAAAGTCCATGTGTGTTACAAGGATGGAAATGATCTGACATTTAAGTTTCGTAATTCTAGAAACTTTGGAAGATTTTTTTTTTTTGAGTGAGTGAGTGACGCTTCCCTTCCATTCAGCATCTTATGAGGGTCCTTGGGGTTTGCGACCTTTTCCCTGAGAGCATTTCGCTCTCTAGCGCAGGCTGCCTGCAAATTTGCCTGTGTTCTGAATATTAGGATTGCAGTTTGAGCCACCCTGCCGGCCGTTCCCCATTCTTTAAATAATGAATTAAATATAATTCCACACTGGTCATATTCTAAATCAAAATTACCGCCTCAATATTTGCATGATTTGTCTTCTCTATCACCATTCCCCCAGGATTTTGCCAAATATAACATTTTATACATTTCATATTTGATAGTCTATTTATTGGTGATGCCATATATGTTTGTATATTTAAGTCACACACACATATATACATATATATATATATATATATATATAATCACAATTCACTTCAAAAAAAATAAGAGGTGTTTATTTTGGAGTCAAATATGAGTCACCTTAGGAACAAAGATTTATGTTGCCCCAAATTCTGTATATTCCACTGTGGTAGGTTTTCCAGGGTTTTATAATCGCAGAACAAGGAAACCATGAAATGAATACATTTTCAAGTACATTGAAGGCAGGTCACAGCAAAGTGAAGAAGTCTCTGTGGCAGTCTCTAGCAATGCTGTCTAGTGACATTCTCTGTCTTTCCGATGGTGGAAACCAAGGGTCTGGTTATACACTCCACAGAATTTACCTAACAGTCAGCAGGATTTCAGGTTACATGCAGTGGTGGGTAAAAGATGACTGTTAAGGGGGCTAAAGATGACCCTGGCCCAAGGTAATCTGGGTCTGGACTTGTAACATTCCAGACCTTTCCACATTCCACATCAATCAATCAGCCTTGCAGGTGCAGTGACTTCTTTCCAGGAATTTATATTCTCCTGGGCCTCAAGCTTGCTAGTTAAGCACACTACTACTGATTATATAAACTTCTTATTTTTGGAGCATCTCATGTAACACAGGCTGGCCTTAGGCACACTTATGTAGCTGAGACTGACTGATCCTCCTGCATCTACCTCCCAGAGTGCCAATATTATACTTGTACCCATCTTTGCCTGCCCCAAAATATCCTGAACTAATTATTTTAGTTGCTGCATGGTGGTACCCTTGGGAGATGGGGGCAGGGAAATCAGATCATCCTCTGCTACATGGGGAGTTCAAGGCCAGCTTGGGCTTCAAGAAACCCTATTTATAAAATTAAAAAACAATTTTTTTTCTTCTGGATTAAATTCTCACTGAAATTATTATTAGCACATGAATGGTTTTAAAACCCCTGACTCACATTTTTGGTAAATAATTTTTGGTATTAAAAATAAAAATTTATTGGAAGCATTATCTACTGGGGTTTTAAGAATTTTCATGCAGTTATCTGTAAACAAAATTATTGTTAGAACATGACAGGAATTGGTGGAAAAACAGCAAAAGAGATGTGTGGGCTGTTGAGCCTGGGTCTCTGTGTAACAGAGGCTGGCCTCAAACTCAAGATTCTCCTGTCCCAGTCCAAGTGTACCACTGCCCAGCTGGAGTGACTTGGAGTTGAATCCGTAGCACACCACTAGTAGGGTTATCAATACATACAGGGGGAAAATAGACACTCGAGAAGAGAAGGTGTTGAAAGAAGTGAGTGGGAGGCTTGGGCACAAGTGAAAAATGAATACTTGTCCTCACGGTAGAACTTTCCAGACTGCCCCTTGAATAATGCAAAACATATTTTATCTTGACTAAGGCAATAAGACATCATCTTGACAAGAGAGTGCTGAATTTGGAACCGCACCTTGGGAAGCAACATTTAGGGCTGATAAGAGCTCTTGTAAAGACACCTGGCATTAAAGTTAGCAAGGACTCTTCTTGCATGAAGCAGGAAGGCTGCATGGGTGCCCTCTGCTACCGGGGACCACCAATCCCCAGATGCCCTGTGGAATGTGAGCAACCAGGAATGGAGGAGGCCCTTAGGGAGTTGTCCTGGCGGCAGGAGTCTCCCACTCCAAGGGTCAGGTCACTCAGCGGGCTGGTGAGCTGCCTGCGCATGGCTCTGAGGGTCCAGCAGGGGGCGCTGCGGGGCAGGGTCTTCAGAGGAAAGGGCGCTTTGCAGATTGCTGAACAGCAATACATGGCACCAGGAGCTAGACAGATGTTTCTATTGGCTTGGGGGGCACAGAAGCAGGAAAAGGGGGGGGCAGAAAGTTATAGAAAGGTATGTGGACAAGAGGCCAGAGGCTGAGTGCTTGGAACTAGAACTGAGAACTTAAGGAATGTAAGCGTGACAGACTTACTTTTAACCACTCAGGCACCACTAGTGCATGCGTCCTGGTGGTGCTATTTTTCAGTTCTCAACTTGAGACAAGAGTTCACTTACAGAATCCCCCTGAACTCTGGTCACACCATTTGAATTGAAGAGGAAGACAATGTCAGTGCCTCTCCAGCAAACGGAATTTACCAGGGCAGAGAAACCGCTTTGGAGACCATAGCTGCCGCTCAGAACCAGGGCAGAGGGGTCGCAGGTGACCAGGGCAAACCTGCCCAGTACCTGGGGTCCGATGGCAAGAATCCCAGGAGGCCAAGAGAGACGGCTACAACCTCTCCTTGTCAGCATGGTCGGTGGAAGAGTTCCTGTCCACCCAGAGCTGCCCTCTAGTCTCTGTGGCTCTCCAGCCTCACTCTGACCTGCAGAAGGACACCAAACCTCCCACGGGTTCTTCAGCACCCAGCGTGTGTTACCAGAAGGATACCACAGTGTGCCTGTTACACGCATGTCAGCCTTTGGCCTACTTGCAAGGTTAGCCTGCAGGAGACTGTTTCGGTTGATGTGGGAAGACCCGCCCCACAGTAGCTGGGCCCATTCCCTGGACAGGTGAAGAAAGACAGAGAGTTGGTTGGCTTTGACCAAGCTGGCAGGAAGAAAGCAGCGCTGGCCCTTGTGTCTCTGCTCTTGCTGTGGGTATAGCGTGGCCAGTGCCCTTGGCTCCTTTGATTAACTCGACTGTCATCATGATTAATGTAACACAAAATGGTGAGCATGAATAAAAATCCCTTGTTCTCCTGAAGACAGTACTTGGATTAAACTGTTTTAAATGAAAGAGCAATCTTAAATGTGGGTGGCACCTTCCATTAGCAGACCAAATAAAAGGAAGTGCAAGAAAGAAAAGTTCTCTCATTCTCTCTCTCCCTCTCTCTTTCCCTCCCTCCTCCTTTTCCTCCCTCTCTTCTTCCCTTTCTGCCTTGTGCAGGAATAGAATGATAATGCTGAGATACTCAACTCTTGAACTGCGCAGCTACAGGCAGTTGTTAGGCCATCTAGGTCTTATTTTGTAAGGCAATATAATCCCTTTATATATTTATATCCATAACATTGGTTCTGTTCCTCTAGGAAACCTAATACACATGAATTCCCTGTGGACCTAAGGGATGCTGCAGGCTCCTTGTGTATACAGTATATGAGGGCTACTGTGGTTCTCTATGTACCTGAGGAATACCGTGGTTCTCTGTGTACTGGAGGGACACCATGATTCTCTGCCACATCACTGAAATAAAGCAACTGTTTTCAGTAAAGTGAGTGAGTCACTTTTTGATTTTCCAGCACATTTAAAAGTTTTGTATTTACTATACTGTAGTCTATCAAGTGAGCAATAACATCACATCTTTGAAAACATGCACACATTATTTTAAAGAACATTTTGTTGCTTATCTTCCTATGATTGACAAATCTGACTATCGATGACTAATTTTTCCTCATATGTAATCTGTGTTTCTTGAATATAGTCCCATTTGACTTATGGTGAGTCCATGTTTTTAAAATATGATGCTTTGTTAGGTGTGATAGAGCATGCTTGCAACACTCAGAAGGGAGGTAGAGGCAGTAAGGTCAGGAATTCATCTCCAAGTATGTAGTGAGTTCTAGGGAAGGCTGGGCTGCCTGAGATACTGCTTTTAAAAAATAAAGATATATGGGCTGGAGAGATGACTCAGGGGTTAAGACTGCCTCATACGCAGAAGGTCCTGAGTTCGGATCCCGTATCCCACATAAAAATGCCAGGCAGAAACTGTGGTGGCCTACACTTCCATCCCTGGTGAGTAGAGCCTGGGAAATCCCAGAGTGAAGCCAAAAGGAGGTAGAAACAATCCAGGATGATTCCCAAAGTCACCCTTGGTCCTCCACAGGGACATACAGTGCCTAGATAAATATAGACTGAGGAGATAATTCAGGAGTTAAAGCTTGTGTTTTATAAGCCTAAGAACCTGAGTTTGGATCTCCAGATTCCATGTAAAAATGCTGGGCAGATATGTTGGTGTCCTGCAATTCTGATCCTGGAAGGTGGAGCCTAGGAAACATCAGAGCAAAGAAATAAGGAGGTCGAGGATTATTCCCCACGTTACCTTTGGACACACACACACACACACACACACACACACACACACACACACACACGAGTGCAATAAATAAATAGATATAACTGTAAAAAGAAAAAAATTGCAGACTATAAATAAATATAGAAGTCTAGATCTGTGATGGTCATGGTGCTACCCAAATCAGACTTAATGACTTGTCTCTGAATTTCATTATATGGAAGGAAGTGCATCTCTTTATCTTTAAAAAATACTTTACTGCTTAAAAATGCTAAAGATCATTGTGGCAGGCTTTGACACGCCTGGCATGTTTGGATGTGTTCCTTGTGCACTCTGATACCTGCCTAGGGACTCAACCATTGGTTGTAATGTACTCATATTTCGAATATCCTTTCTCAGCAAAACACCATCCACATGGCCAAACTTACTGGAGTTCCCAGGACAAGATACCTCACCTGCACTACATTGACTATCTCAGAATTCCTGAAGTAAGGATTCAGATGTTGGAAAATCTCTGTCCTGTCACCTCCAGTCAAGGCAGCTCGAAGTTTAGCATCCAGCTCATCCTTCCGATGATCAAGAAAGTACACAGTCATTCCCTCCATCCCCTCATCAGTGCATATAGATTTTCAGCCCTCAGATTTTCTATTTGCTTTGGTGTCTCTCTGATCACTTGACTGGCCTGAGATCTGAGCTACTACTTGTGAGCTGATCAACCCAGAGCCCGAGCTCACGGCAGCACGCTTGGAGCCAGCACGTTACAGCTATAACCCACTACTAGAGTTGTGCATAGAGAAATTTCTCCACACCAGAGGCCTGTAAGCAAAAGTGGGGAAAAAACTAACTGATTTCCTTCCTGATATGGAAGGACAATTCCTCTTCATGTGTTTCTACATGTTTCTCTCCTTCTTCTAAGTACAGAACGTTCAGTGACAGGTCTCTGGAGGCGGTGTGCCTTTGTTTGTTTTCTGATTTTTTTAGCAAGCTAATGAAAGTAGCTACCAAATCAGTCAATAAGCATTAGTTCCAGAACCAACTTCCTTAGTAAATCCCCTTGCCTCATACTGCGAACTAGATACCGGAGGTCCTCCTTCTCCATCGAATGCACGTGTTCGGCCCCCACCAGGCGTGTCACACATGTGTGGCCCACATGACCCAGAGCAGCTCTGAATGCAGTTGGCACAGCACCCAAGCACACTTAAAATGCTCTGAGACTTCTTTGTGATGTTACGTGGTTCTACACACTCCCTCCACCCGTCTCCAGGGAATAGTTTCCAGGTGATGCTTCCAGCACACAAGGCAGAGGTGCAAGTGTAGGCAGGGTGCCAATTGTCAGCTGAGAGAGATGGGGACAAGCAGAGACAGTGAAGCCCATAGGGGCTTTGAAACCACCAGTGCAAGAATCTCAGGTCATTCCAGTGAGCAGCAGCGTGTGTGTGTGTGTGTGTGTGTGTGTGTGTGTGTGTGTGAGAGAGAGAGAGAGAGAGAGAGAGAGAGCAAGTGGTGGAGCAAGTGTGTGTGTGTCTGTGTGTGCATATGTGTGTGATGTATATTTCAGTGTGTATAATGTGCATAAGTGTGTAAGATATGTGTCTCTGTGTGTGCACATGTGTGTGATCTATGTGTCTGTATATGTGTGTCCAAGTGTTTATGATATCTCTGTAGTATGTGCAAGTGTATGTGTGATGTATGTCTCTGTGTGTGATATATGTCTTGTGTGATGTGTGTATGCATGTGTGTGAGATGTGGCTGTGTGTGTGCATGCATGTGCATATGGTATGTGTGTGTGCGTGTGTGCGCACGTGTGTGGTATGTGTATGGATAGGTGTGCCACAGCACACGTGTGGAGCTCAGAAGACAACTCTGTGGAGCTGATTCTTTCCACTTTCAGGTGGTTCAAGGGCTCACACTCAGGTGGTCAGACTTGTGCAGATACCTGACAGGCTGCTCCTTTCAGTTCCCTATTTTCTCCTTTGAGACGCTTCTCTCATGGGACCTGAGACTCGTTTCAGCTACACCGCTGGCCAGTGAGTCACCAGATGCTTGTCACCGTCCCCCAGAACCGAGGTTACAGATGTGCACTGCCACGCCTGACTTCTGTGTGGGTGCTGGGATCTGAACTCAGGTCCTCATGCTCAGGCGCAAGCCCTTCAGCTACCAAGCATGTATCCAGCAGCACCCACATCTTTTTTTCAAAAGCATCTCCTGCTTTCTGGTTTAGATCAAACATGTAGGTCCTTAACTGGATGTAAAGAAAGCATGTAAAGAAAGCCATTTTGATGAATTAGCAAAATCTCAAATTTGATGAAATCTACCTGAAGTATGCAAAAGATTTTCAAGTTCAAAGAGCTCAAGAGAATTTTCTGGGTGCAAAGGTGGTTGTTTCTCTGGATTTTCGGATTTTTTTTCTGGATGCAAGGATGGTTTTTTTTTTTCTCTGGATTTTCAGCTTTCTCCAAAGGCCAGCAAAAGCCTGGTGGAGCAAGTGTTAGACCCACTGCAGCTGTGGCTGCTGTCTAAACAATGCTCTTCAAAACCCACCTTACTCCTTTGTTTACCAAAGAAAATTCTTTAAACCTTGTTTTACATTACACCCTCTGAGCAATGCAACTTAGAAATCAGATGTAGCCATTGTGAAGACAATAGGATTGTCTGGCCTTGTGTTTGCCTGGGCCCAGGTCTAGCTTTCAAATGTCTCTGAATAAACTCTGTTTCATGTTAACTCCTGAAATTCCTTTCTAAACTAGTAGCTTAGAAAGTAATAAGCTTCCAAGTAGAAGCTAAGAATCCTGCATTGCCTGGACAGGGTAGCTAAGAGGGAAGGGGGCACCTCAGGCTGCTGTGGGCAGTGCGGGCTTAGTGTCTCCATCCCTGTTGCTGCTGGCATGCACCTCCTTTCTGACACACACTGACTTCTGCATGTATGTGTATGTGCTTGCACATGCGTGTGTACATCCGTGTGTGTGTGTGTGTGTGTGTGTGTGTGTGTGTGTATCTCCTTATGGGCACGAGGCTGACTTTCAGCACTCTATGTAGCCCAGGTTGGCCTCAAGTTTGAGATCCTCCTGCCCAGGACTGCTGAGTGCTGACGTCACAGGCTCGCGCCACCAGGCCTGGCCTGGCTCTTCCCTTCATGTCTCAACAATGGCATTATTCAGTTCCCACTTACAAAGTTTCCAAGTACTTGAGGATTATGTGTCCCGATCCATCCAGGAAAAAATGACATTGAGCTGCTTTCTTCCAGCTCCTCATCTCACATCACCCTTTGCAAAGGCACCAGGTGCTGAGATTAGTCACAAGACTCCCTGCGGCTTCCTGCAGCCGAAACACACAGGGCTTAAGCACGGTGGCCACAGGAGTGCTCGCCACACTGACACGCCTTAGCTAAAGCAAAGGGAAAGTTGCGGCCCAAGCAGCTCCTCGTGCGCTGTGTCTGATGGGCTGTGATTGCCTTCTACATCTTTACTTACATCTAAACTGGGGCAGTCTATTCTTCATAGGAAACGATGGTGAGAAGATGAAAGCTTCCATCTGACCTTCGTGGTCTGCTTTCCCGGTCGCCTGCCCATTGTACCTCTGCCCTCTCCCTCTTCCTCTCTCTCTCCCCCCCTCCTCTCTCATACACACACACGCGCACACACACACACACACACACACACACACACACACACACCTTCCTTTCTCTCTTCCTGTTTTCTTTTCTTGCGATTTTTTTTGGGAGGGTTAAATCTCTCTTATTACCCCGGCACAGACTTGCTCGATCTTTCCATTCCTCTCTCTCTGCCTCCTGAGTGCTAGGATTACAGATCGGCACCTCCTCACCTGGCTTCAGTTACTTTTCTTGTTTTTATTTGAGAAGAAATGAGTGTGTTATTGAAGTTCATCATTTGCATACATTTTATTGGCAGTTTGAAACTATTTCCTCTGCTTATTTTTCATGGGAAGCTGGGAAGAATAAAGCCAATATCCTATTTCAAAACATAAGTAGCTTTGAACTCTTCATAGACAAAGGGAAATTGAAACCACCTAATAATGTTCTTGCAGATATCAAGGAGCATGTGTTGGAAGAGATAGCAATCTGTCCGAGGCTGGGGAAAAGGAGAAACCAGGGAGAAGGCCCAGCCTGCAGCCAAGTCCTGAATGATATGTGTTTACCACACACTGAATTCCAGTTTCTTTGGACTCAGCATGATGACCAAACTCAGGGCATATGATTCAGAGTTACATGACTGAATTTTAGATGTGAGGGTTCCCAAATGGTACTTGACCTGGAAGTGTCATTTGCTATTACTCTCTAAATAAAAGCAACATATTACTTTACCAAGCCGCATTTAAATATATGCATATGTGTGTGGGTGCATACACATGCATATGCATGTTTGTCTGTGTACAGGGTGTATGTTCATGCATGCATGTGTAGGCCTGCGGTTCCTCGATCACTCTTCTACCTTATACTTTTTTTTTCTTCTTTTTTATTTATTTATTTATTTTTATTTCCATTCATACAAACTTAACAGGTACACCGGTCCCTTCCCACCCTCCACCCCCCACCCCTCTGTGCCCCCCTCCCCTCCCCTTCCTTCCCCATCTCCCAGTGCCTCCCCCTCCCATCCCTGGAGCATCCTTTAATGAGCATGCCAAACTCTCCTCTGGGTCCTCCTCTCTGATGAGGTGCAAGGACCCAGTGGCATTTCCCAGAACCATTTCCTGTGTTCTCCTTAAGCATAGGAACACTACTGTGGCTGTCAATCCCTTGCCGCCAAGGATCCTAATGCCTTTAGCAAACGCTAGACTTTGTGGGGTCAATAGTGTGTTGGACATTGCGCAGGGCATGCAAATTCTAAATGTGATTGCTTCGGCCCTAACTTGTGTGGAGTATCTTGTATATTATTACTCCTGCCATCCTTGTGCTCTTACAATCTTACCGCCACTCTTATGCAAATTTCCCTAAGCTTCAGGATGGGGAGAGATTAGGCTGGCCTAGTTCCAGGTGGTTGATACAGAGTCTCTGATGTTCTGGATTATGGTTTGTTGATTTTTTTTTCAGTTTTGCTGCTCCTGCAATGCCCTTCACTCCATCCTGATGGATATTGGATATCGCCCCTTGGCTAGAGATAAAGACCTGTTAAATTACAGTCCTGTTATAAGAGTATATTCAAAGGTAGATATAATAAAATTAGGAAACCGCGGTGAGGGAGGGGTCAATCACCCATTTGCAAAATGGTTACTTTCTACCTGCCAGACTATACGCCCTCCCCTTCTGGTAAGATCATACCCCATCCGTTGTAAATGATCAGGAAGGAAAGTCTGTGAACTTAACCAGATGTCTTACCTTATACTTTTAAGACAGGTTTCTAGTCCAACCTGGGACTCCCAGATAGGTCTAGTGTGGCTAGCCAAAAGTGGACTGCCACAGATGTCCAGCATTTTACGTGGGATCTGGAGATCTGAATTCTGGTCATTTGACCACTGAGCCGTCTCTGTGGCCCGTGGTGGGCCTTCAAAGGTGGCACTGGTCTAGCAGAGATCTCTGTTCCTGGTGGGCCTCCTGCTAAACAGCTCTGTCTCACACTCCCATTGCTAAGGGTTCAGCTCCTCCTACCCCCATGTCTTCCCACCACGATGACGGAAACTCCTGAAACTGTGAGCAAAGGGCCAGCGAATATGATTTTGAGAAGAACAAAGCAGAAGGCTGGAGGTTGGGTACATCAGTGAGAAAGAGTTTGTCCTGGGATCAGCCCCCTGTCTGTGGCTCCTAAGTTTGCTGAGGTTCTGCAGGAGAAAGTCAAATCTGCCTGTGCTAGGGGGACATAACTGTAAGTCACCTTCTCCCAAAGCTCAGTGGGCAGACTGTTCCCTCAGGTAAGATGAAGTGTGCATTCCTGTGCTACTGGAATGAATCGATTCCAAAGTAGTGACTAACAACATGGGAGGCTCAGTCTCTTCTGAGGCATCAGACAGACTCTAAAGTCAAGAGCATAGGCAGCAGGACTCCTTCTGGAGGCTTCAGGGGACATGTTCCCGGCCATCCCAGTCTCTAGGGACATTTCACATCCTTTAGTACATGGCCCCTTTTTGGAATCATGCCCCAAAAGCCCCTTTTGCCATAAGGCGGCACATTCAGCTGCTCTGGGGACTAGGGTCTGGATGCCTTTGGAGGGCATACAGCATCAGGTGTGAGGCTCTAATGGGAAAATCAGGGGAAACCTTGACTTATCTTGCAGTACCTGGAAAGGCCGCCTGGGGGCCTCCTGCTCCTGTGCAGAGGCTTTCAGCTCTCAGAAGGCCCTTATTTTCACTTTGCTCCTATCAATGGAAAATATTCACTTTTTTCTTTCCCTTCCTTGACCTATTTGGAGAAGCCCACAAGTAAATGAGATGATAATGAAGGTGATTTCTTTTGAGGACTCAGACCCTTTCTCGGCTGGAAAAAGTGCTCCTGTAGGAACAAGCTAGCTACAGCTTCACGATTTCCAACCACAAGGGCCACTGTCAAGGGACATGTGCAGCGGTAAGGTGCTTCTGCAGGCTCTCAGTGCCCTCGCATCCAACTCCTTTTGCAACTACTCTAGCCTCATGATGGAGCTCATGGCTGACAGCTGACGAAGACATTTGTTCTCCCAGGGTTAAGACAGCCTGCTAGTTTTAAGAATGAGGCTTCGGCAGGTGGAAAGACAGAGGCCTGAACTTCTGGCACTGATAGGTCAAGCCTAATCAATCCAGGATGATTCTTGAAGTCACCCTTGATCTTCCACAGGGATACACAGTGCCCTCTGATACACCCACACCTACCCCCCCATACACACACACACACACACACACACACACACACACACACGCATGCTCACACTAAATAAATAAGAAAGAAAGAAAGAAAAGAAAGAAAAAGAAAGAAGAAAAAAAAGAAAAAGAAGAAAGAAAAAGAAAGAAAGAAAAGAAAGAGGGGTGAGGAAGGAAGGAAGGAAGGAGGAGGGAGGGAGGGAGAGAGAGAGGGGGTAGGAGGGAGGGAGGAAGAAAGGAAGGAAAAAGAAAAAGAAGAAAGAAAGAAAGAAAGAAAGAAAAAAAAGAAGAAAGAAGAGGAAAGAAGGAAAAAAGAAAAAAGAAGAAAGAAAGAAAGAAAGGAAAGAGAAAGAGGAAGAAAGAAAGAAAGAAAGAAAGAAAGAAAGAAAGAAAGAAAGAAAGAAAGAAAGATAAAGAAAGAAAAGAAAGATTGAGGCTTTGGACCAGTGAGATGATTCAGCTGGTAAGACACCTCCTGTTTGCAAACCCAGAGACTCAAGTTCAATCCTGGAAGCTCTCTCTCTCTCTCTCTCTCTCTCTCTCTCTCTCTCTCTCTCTCTCCCCCCCTTCCCTCCCTCCTTATTATAATAAATAAAGGAAATGGAGGTTTATCAAGAACGCTAGAGTCCATCTGTTTTCTGGTAGCGTGCCAGCCTGTCCAGCAGGGTGCGGGCCTCACAGGACTCCTCCTCCCACCTCCACTGATCACGACTGTCCTCTCTGATGGCAGCAGGGTTGGTGGCACCTGAGGAAATCCTGCATGTACTGCATGCTGAGGACAGCCAGCAGCATCTGGTGATGGACCACACTTGAGAAGAGAGAAAGAAGTCGACGACAACATCAGTGACTTTAGCCTGAATCCTGGCAGGAAGGCGGTTGATAACCAAGTGGAAACTGAGCACGTCAGGACCTGAGACAGCACTGCGACACTCATTAGTCACATTGGAGACCACTGGCTAGGAGCTCAGACCAGAGGTCAGGGCCTCAGACACAGATGTGCATTCTTCATCAGCACACAGCAGGGAGTCAAAGCCGGGAGTACGAGCAGAAAAGGAACGTCCACAGACTGAGTCTGGGGCACTGCAGCATGTAGAGGCCAAAGAAGTGAGAATAAATCTCTGTTGCAGTCAGCCCACATCATTGCCAATGAGCTCACAACCAAAACAAGGGAACAAGAGGGTTAATTTTTGCTTATGATAGTCCAGTTACATGTCCTTGAAGAGCTTGGCAGGAGAGCTCATACCAACACCAATGGCCGAGGAAACTAACTACACCATATTCATAGGACTGCTCAGAAAGGGACGATCCCTACTTGCCAGACCGGGATATCTGGCCAAGGATACTAAAGGATGCCAATTTCCTTGCCCAATGTCCTCCATCTCATCCACCCGCCCAGGGCCTAGCCATACCCAACCCACCATGGGCTGGGCCTCCCCATCAGTCAATCTCTTGCAAGTTTATTTGGGCCTACACGAACCCCTGCTTCTTTACAAATGTGCCCAGAGCGCAGAATCCTCAACCATCCAGTTGATACCTGTATCTGACAATCTGCAAGTGGATGGAGCAGAAAGGAAGGGGAACCCAGTCAGGTTATATCCTGGACAACAAAGAAAAGAGAGCTTCTGGCAGGAGAGCCCTTCACTGCGTGGGAATGCTGCTCTTCATTCGAGTCAGATGTGAGCAAAGAAGTTACCGCGAGGTGGCCTAGGGCTGGTGGAGTGATGGAGAGTGGCGGGTGTGTGTGTCCACCCTGGATTCAAGAGGCCATGCTGAGAGAATGGGCGACTCTCTAGGAGCTTGGCAAGATGCAGAAAAAGATTAGGCAGAAGAAGGGGCGGAGAGTTTTCATTATTTGTTGTTTGTTCAGGAACAGAAGACATAGCAGTAAGCTTGGATGTGGGAGGAAATGGTTAGAAAGAGGAGAAACTGCCAGTGCAGAAACATTGCTGAAAGGCAGTGTGAGCTCACCCCTCTGGAAACAGTAAGGACACTGGCAAAGGGAACAAAAAGGTGATATTAACTTTTAGAACTCTGGGATAGGATTGCAAGAGCTTGGCACTCAATCTAGAAGTTTCCTTTCACCATGAAAGGTGTTTGATACAGAGAATCGCAACTGCTTAAAGTGCAGAGAATAAGTGACTGAGGCCTGTGACCCTTAAATAAGATATCCAAGTCATCCTCAACCCAGGACTCAAGAGAACATCGTGAAAGAAGGGGCCATTCACGGATGAACCCGCTGCAGCTGTGTGTACTCCCACGAGCCCTGGATAGGATTTGCTCCATCAGTATTTCACCATGGAGAGGAAAGCTCTTAAGAGACTCCTGCCGCCTGAAGAGACTACTGATGGTTAATACTGCATAGTAGGGAAGGGAAGTCGTTTTCCTCAATGGTATACTTACTGATACATGATTCATGCTCCAGCAGTGTCCAGACATATGTCACTAATGACAACCCAGATGAAACCCAGTGGGCCCCACACGCAGAAAGTCATGCGAGAAGGAGGGAGGCTGGCGGGGAAGAGGGTGTGTAACAGAAAAGGAACAGGATTGGGATTGGGTAAGAAGGAGTGAAAGGGGCACAAGTTCACTGTATTCATATATGACACCCTAAAATAATCGAGAGCGAAACCTTTGGAATTTGACCAAAGGTGACTTCAGTCCTAGAAGCATCTCTGGAGAGAAGACTGGGTATCAGCATGAACAGAGGGCATGTGGCATTCTACCTTTCGCCATGCCCACTGCCCTCGGCCAGCTCTGTTGCAGCCTGGAAAACAGCTCAGTGTGGGAGGCACTGAGGACCCGAGGTCAGCTTCACAGCCCATGTCGAAAGTCCGTATGGCAGATTCACCTGTAACCTCAGCACTGGAGAAGAGGAGGCGAGGGTAGGGGGAAGGGTGGGGTCCTTGGCCAGCCACTCTTCCTGAATCGAGTTTCCAGTTTCGGTGAGTGCTTGTTTTAAAAAATACGTTGGGAAATAATTGAGGAAGACACCTGATATTGGCCTCTGGCCTCCACAAACACTAATACACACATACCTACCTGTATATACACATGTTCACACATACAACTGTCCCATCCCCAGAGAACCATATCACCCGAGCTCTGCACCCTGCAACTTGGAAGAGCTTCTCTCTCTCTCTCTCTCTCTCTCTCTCTCTCTCTCTCTCTCTCTCTCTCTTTCTCTTTCTGCTTGACTCAGCTTGTCTCCGTCCGATCTGATTCAGCACTCACTCAACCTGAGGGTGTTGGTTAAACCCTGCTTAGCACTTCATCCAGCCAGGGAACATTAACAGTTGGGATTCACAAGTGGAAAAGCAAACATTGAACAAAAATTACCAAATAAAGTGACAAGAGGGGGGTCTTCCGAATGAAGACCACACACACACACAGACACACACACACACACACGCACACACACACACACACACACACACACACGCGCGCGTACATGCATGATGACCTTGCATACCCTCAGGAAGGACCTGAAAACCTGAAAAGGCTTGATCTCATCTCTGGCTGATCTAGATGTTTCGCACAGTTGGCTAGTGAAAAACCAAGGCCTGAGCTGTAAATCGGGGCTGGAAAATGTGACCCAGCAGTGGCCATTTGTGATTACTCATAGACACTTTGAAGAATTAGCCCAAGAAATTTACCAAATAAGCAACAGCAAGGAAGCAAGATGACAAACTTTGGGGACAAGGGATATGATTTCCAGATTTTTTTTTTATTTTGGGGGGGGGTAGTACCTCTCTGTGTGTCCCCTGGCTGGTCTTGAACTCATGATCCTACTATCTTAACCTCCAATATTCTGTAATTATAGACATATAATACCATGCCTAGCTCCATATTATTTTAAATGTCCAGATTGTTTAAAAAGATGAAAAACATGGAGAGAGACAATTATGGCGCCCAGAGAGGAACATCTGAAGAAGCTCAGATGCTCAGCTTATTACGAGCTTTCAGCTGTTCTAA
Source organism: Typhlomys cinereus (assembly GCA_023101885.1). Classification (NCBI taxonomy): domain Eukaryota; kingdom Metazoa; phylum Chordata; class Mammalia; order Rodentia; family Platacanthomyidae; genus Typhlomys; species Typhlomys cinereus. The sequence continues at coordinate 6,474,992 of JALPQD010000047.1, read as the reverse complement.
ATACAGTCAAGGAACTGTGAGGAATTAAAAGAACATAGGAATATCTCACCAAACAGGATGTGAAAAGAAATAAAAATGTAAAAAGAAGCTGGTGGAAATTCTGATGCTGGAAAGCAGCCCACGGGAGGGTAAGTTTTACTGCAGAGAAATCCTCAGGGGCAGACCTGGAAGATGTCAGTGAGCGGGAATATTTAGGTCATTGAGATTATCCAGTCTGAAGAACAGAGTCTGCACTCAACCTAGAAGCTGCCTTCTGCAACGGAAGGTGCTTATTAGAGGAAAACACAACTGACAAAAGTGTAAAAATTAACTGCTCAGCTCTAAACAGGGCACCTAAGCCACTCCTCACCCCAAGTCTTAGGGAACATTGCAGAAGAGCAAAGGATGATAAGATCGTAAGAGCCTGAAGGGGCCAAAGGTCAAACATTATCTCCTGGACATGGCAGAGGTGTTACATCCATGAATTTATGACAGCTATGTACTTTTACATAAGACCTGCACGGGCAAAGAACCCAGAGGCCCCCACCCTTCCCTGAGGAACTGATGAGGTCTGTCTTGATGGGAGAAGATAGGGAAAGATATTTTCCTCCACGGTATATCTGCTGATATATGATTCATGATCTAGCAAATGCTGACACATATGCTATCAAAAGCAACTCAGACAAAATTCAGTGGACCACGCATGCAAAAACCCATGCAAACAGGGAGACTGGCAGAGAAGAAGAAGGGTTTTAAATGCAAGCAGGAGTCCTCACAGTCACTAGACAGTAATGCAAGGCTGCTGATAAGAGCAGAGCCTTGGGCATCTCAAGATGTGTTATCCAAGCAGCCCGTGACGCTTGGAGTTTGTAAATCCTCTTTGCTCCTCTGTGCTTTGGAGAACAAACATATGAAGGCCCTAATTATAAAACTGTTGATGGGCTTATAAAATGGAAAGACATCATTCATATGATGGAAATAGCACAATGAAGGAAGAGGAGAAGAGAGTGAGATGTTAGGACAGAGTTTTTAATATACATATAATGAAACTGAGTTGATAGTAATTCAAATCTGACTGTCTTAAGATGTTAATTAAGGGCTAGGGAGATAGCTCAGTAGTTAAAACCTTGCCTCAAAAGCAAAAGGACCTGAGTTCAGATCCCCAGATCCCAGATGCCCAGGAGGTGTGGTGGCCTGTGGTTCCAACTATTCTCTAAATACAAAAAAAAAAAAAAAAAAAAAGCCAATGATGAAGAAACAGCCAGTCTTTAAATATTAAATGTAAATGAATTAACTATTCTAACAAAGGTAGAGATGAGATGAGGAGGGTGGGTAAACGATCACCCAACTATGAATCATATATGTCTATACAAACCTCAGGGCTTCGAGAGGCTCAGTGGTTAAAGCACTTATTGCACAAGCAAAAGCACTAGAGTCCTGATCCCAGATACCATGTAAAATGTCTGCTGGGTGTTCAGCTCACCTTTACTGCAGCCTTGTAAGCAAGGCAGAGACTAAAAATCCTCAGGGCTAGCTGCACAGCTCGACTAGCCAAAATGGTGAACTCTGGGTTCAAAAAGAGACCAGCCTCAATAAGTAATATGGGGGTCAATGGAAGAAGACATCTGACATCAGCCTCTGACTTCTGCTTGCACATGCACCTATGTGCATTCTCACCCGTATGCCCACACATGCGTAAAAGTATATGTACATGAGCCTGGAGGGATGGCTTGAGGGTTAAAATCTTTGTCCTGAAAGCCAAAGGACCTGAGTTCAGATCCCTAGATCCTATGTAAAGGCACCAGGTGGAAATTGCAGCAGCCTGCACTTCTGGCCCTGGAAGGTAGAGCCTGGGGAAACCCTGGAGCAGAGTAATAAGGAATAATCCAGAATGATTCCTGAAGTCACCCTTGGACCTCCAGAGGCACACATAATGCCCTTCCCCCCACCCCACACACATACACGCACATGCACACACACAGGCACACACACTTACAACCAAAAATATATGTGCACATATACATACCACACACCAATGATAAATAAATGCTCCTAATAAGTTGTTTATTTTCTTCTGTTGCACAAGAAACAGATTTGATTTAATCTAAGGGGGAGGAAAGAAGAAAGGAATAAGATGCAGATGCTTACACAGTAGCCACTAAATAACTTGTGTTGGAGTTTCAAAACAATGGAAGACACAAGAACTAGAAAGAGGGAAATAAAAACATCATTATTTGTAAGCAAGGGAAGAGTGGAACCAGAAACTAGAGCAGAAACAGATTTGTTGCGCCCCTTCCCTGAATGTGCTCTGGTCTGGGGTTGACCTGAGTCCAGATAAGAGTGCATTTGTAAACCAGCTCCGGACTTGCAACATCCAGCTGGTCAGATGCGCCCATCTGAAACGGAAGCCCTCGTTTAGCACCGAGTGCCTGGGCTCTGCGCTCTGCCAAACAAACCAGGAGCCGGTAGCATTGAAAACAGTAATGTTATGGGAAAAAGGAAATCTGCTTTCTGATCGTACTATAGCGGGACAAGCCAGTTTAGTGTGCCAATAAGAGGTCTATCCATTCCCCCCCCCAAGGCCAGGACTCCTACTCTCTCATGTCCAGGTCAGGCCATCCCCTGTCCCCCCACCCCTCCCCGCCCAAGGACTTCCATCCTGGTGTCCTTCATGTTCAGTCACTCAATACCTGCCTGGCCCTCTGCCTTTCACACCCCAGGCAGTGCCATTGTGAGACTCTACACAGCCGAGCAAGTCTGCCCACTGAAACCCGAGTCTGCTCATAATGAGGGTAAGTGCATTCAGCAGAGACAGACAGGGAGGAAGGAAAAGAATGACATGACAGAAGGAAAGGAACTTGGGGCAAGGCTGGAGAGGAAGGTGCAGCCTGCTGGAGGACACTGAGCCTGGGGGAGGGGGTGAAAACGGGGTGAGGTCAGGGAGACAGCGGAGGAGACTTGTCTACTGCAGGTCTTGGGCGCTCTATGCCACTCAGCTCTTGGGTTGGGAGAAGATACTGGTCTACTAACAACCTAATTCATACGTTCAGTCAGAAGGATGTTATGGCACAGACAGAGGTTGGTGACAAATGGCCGTCCTGAGGCCTAAAGACAGCTCACATTGAGTTGGCTCCTAATCCACGACAGCCTAACTCCCCACAGTCCCAGAATGACCTGTCAAGCAATTGCCAGAATCTTCGATGTAGCTATGTTTTTATTTTCAGGACTGTTTTTTCACACAGTCAAAATGAGAGGAATAAGGCAGAATGGACGATCTCAGGGCTGCCAGAGGAGGGAACAGAGGACAGCTTCATGGGAGCGCGAGAAAGACGGATGGCAGTGCTGGGCGCAGCAAGAGACTAGCTGTGCGCTGCGAACCGTGTATATAAAAATGATAACGGATTTGCATTTTATAATAAGAAGCAATATCTCTTTCTGGCACTTGTTTTATCTTTAAAAATTAATATCAGTGAAGAAGAATGCATAACACCACTAATCCATTCGTGGGCACTAAGTCCATCTTTCACGGACTGTTTCTCCTATGTTCCTCTCAGTGCAGATTTGGCATGGGTGTAAGTGCACTCCTCTGACTTCCCCTCCTCTGCATTCTCTTTTCCTTCCTTTCCTTCTCTCCCCTCCCTGAAAGTCAAACCCAGAAACTTGCACAGGACAGTATGTAAGCATCTGTCAGTTCTCTCTCTCTCTCTCTCTGTTTTTTTTTTTTTTTTTTTTGAGACAGGATCTATGTAGGCCAGACTAGCCTCTTAGCCTCTATTTTATAATCCTCTTTCTTGCAGTTCGCCTGCATGGCTGCTGATAAATCACCATCAAATGCCTCAAGGGAACAAGGAGTTTATTTTCTCTTATGATTACTGGTTACAGTTCTTAGTCCAGCTTGACGGGAGAGCTCACACCAACACTAGGGCCGAGGGAACTGGCTACACCATCACTGCATAACAGCTGAGAGAGGGACAATCCTTACTTGCAAGACCAGCATCCTTATACAAGGATGCCAACTCTCTCTACCAGCTCTCTGTATTTTATTCCAGGGCCTAGTCCAACCCACCTGGGCCTTTCCCATCAGCCAGACAATCTCCTGAAGGTTTGCTCTAGGCTTAACTCAACAATTCTCTACAAATGTGACCATAGCTCAAACTTTTAACTGTCAAGTTGACACCTATGACTAACTATGACAATCCTCCTGCCTCAGCCTTCTAAGTGTTGGGATCACAAGTGTGTGCAACATGCCTTGTCAACCATAATGTCTCTTGAAGCAGTTGTTACTTGCCTTCATCTTTTGGGTGCTATCTTCCGTAATTTGACCATCTGTTCTAAATACCCAGAAGTTTGAGGCTGGGCCTAGTGGACACCTGCAACCTCAATGCTCAGGAGATAAAGGTCAAGGATCAGAAGTTCAAGGTTATCAGTGAGTTAGAATTTCAAGCCAACTAGGACTCCGTAAGACCTTGTGTCAAAGAGAGAAAAGCAGGGCTGGCAAGATGGCTCAGGGGTTAAAACTTTGTCCCTCAAGCAGAAGAACCTGAGTTTAGACCCTAGATCCCATGTGAAAATGCTGATTGGAAATGTCAACACCTTTCACTTTGAGCCCTGGAAGATGGAGCCTGAGAGCAATAAGCAATGAGGAGGCAGAACAATCCAGAATGATTCCCAGGGTCCCCCTTGATTTCCCACAGGAAAACACACTCAAGTGACTTCTTATACACATTCCCGTACAGCCCACAGAAAAGACAAAAACAACCCCCCCAAACCCAAATGCAAACCAAAAAGAAAAAATATCCCACCCCCACCCCCATGTTGAAAACAAAATAAACAAAAATATGCCCTGGTGGCTGAGACTCAGCTGGTAAAGGTGCAAGACACCAAGCCTGACTTCCTGATTGAATCCCCAGAAAACACATGCAGAAGGAGACGGTTGACTCCCATAAGATGTCTCTGACCTCCTCACATGTGATGTGGCCCTTACAGGACCCCCAGGATCCCCCAACACACACAAGATCAAATACATGAAGGTTAAAAGCAACAACAGTCCAGACACACCCAATGTTACGTCATGGGAAAGGGGTAGGAACCAATCACTTTGGGTTGAAGAAATCACCTGGGGACTGCAGTGTCCATGGAGACTTTAGGGGTTGTATAGCATGCTGAGTGACGCAGGTAGAAGCTGTGTGAGAGAGGAAGGACTCCTCCTGGGAGCATCTGGAGCACAAGCCCTTCTATAGAACGAAGCAGGCTTTTTATGCTTAAGACCAGCACCTTTTTCCAGCCATTCTTGCAGCTCCCAGGCGAACAGGGGGTAGAGATGGTGGCGGCACATTACCGGCTTCTCAAGCTGACATCCAGTGACCCCCCTTGCTTGGGAGATTGAGTTAATTCCAAAGCTGTTTCCTCACCGAGTTCACTTGCCAAGGGGCTGCGGCTGGAGTGTTTAGGCTTTTCCGATTATCATGTCCCAGCCCCACGGGACAGTGGAGGGCCATCATGCACCGGGGGAGCAGCCCGGCTGTACATTCGTCAGACATACTTCATGGTTGAACACAGACCTCGGCAATGAGTTACATGCTATTTGCCAAATGGGAAATGACAAATTCTAGGATGTCATTTTTTCCAAAAGACACTTGTTTAAGAGTTCCAACACCAAGTGGCATGACTCGGTTTTTCCTGTGCAGCATTGAGCCAAATGGGCTCTGTGTGTCTCCAACAAGCGCTTACATGAAAACGCCTATGTAAGAGGCGTTAATAGGACAGTGATTTTTTTTCTGTCTCTTCCTAGTGTTGGGGGGAGCTTCCAAGGAGCAGCTGTGTGCTGAGTTAAACTGAAAACTTGCAGTTGGAAACTTCCAAGTCAAGCTTACAGAAGGGAGGACAAAAAAAGGATATGCATTTTCTAAAGTTGAGTCATGAAGAAATACAATGCAATTGGGTGGTTAGAAACCCTCAGACGCTTAGGAACCAAGCCAAGCCTGAGCAGAAGTGATTTCTTTGTACAAAGCCTTCTGGCTCTAAGACTCCAGGCTGTGCAGTCCATCAACCCAAGAAAAGAAACAGCAGTGACTACTCGCACTTCTGCAACTCGTGGGCCTTCATCAGTATTGCTGGCATTCTGACCAAAGGGCCCTGTGTGTTCTAAAGAGCTGGTTTAGCACACCTATGTTAGGTAGATATGTAAATGTCAATTTGACAATGGAAGTCTGAACCCTAGGCATATCTGTGAAGAATTGGTAGTTAAGGCCAGCCCTGAAGAAGCCTGTGGAAGACAGTCTACTTGATGAGGGAAGATTCAGCTCATGATGGTAAGACCAGTCCCTTGGCAAGTGGATAAGATGAAAAGAGTTGGTCGGTGGTTTGGCATACTGTGACAGACCTGTCTGACAGGTGAGGTTAGTTCCTCTCTCAGCAATCTCTGTGGCTATAGTGTAACTAGTTCCCTCGATTCCTGACGTTGGTATTAACTCTCCTGCCAAGTTGGACAATAAACTATAACAGAATTGTAAGCAAGAATAAATAAACCCCTTCGTTCCCCCTAAGCTGTTTGACCATGAATTTATCAGCAACATGCAGACAAATGACAACATTTGCTTAAGCTATTTGGCTGTGAATTTTATGGGCAATATGCAGACAAACTGCAAGGACGCCTCACAAGTCCACTGCCAGCCGGCGCTTCCTGTCCCGAGCCGTCTTACCTGTGACAAACATGACCTTGCTTAACAGGCCAAGTGCAGTTCTGTCACAGAAGGACAGAGCTGTGGGTTAACAAAAAATAGCTGTAGGAATCATGGTTACAGAAGTTGTTTTTCAAATTGTGTGTTGGGGGGGTGGATGTGTGTGTGGGTGTGCGTACGAGGGCACTGTGTGTCCTTGTGAAGAACCAAGAGTGAATTTATCTGGATTGCTTCTGTCTACTTTTTGTTTCACTCTGGGATTTCCCAAGCTCTGCTTTCTAGAGCCGGAAGTACAGGCCACCGCCATTTCCGCCTGGCATTTTTATGTGGAATCTGACATCTTCACTCAGATCCTTCTGGTTTCAAAGCAGAATCTTAACCCCTGTTATGATTTGAAGTGTAAATTGCCCCCCCCAGGCCCATGTGTTTGAATCTTATGTTGTTTGGGAAGGTCATGGTAAGGTGTGGCCTTGCTGGAGGAAGGCAGTTAAGGGGTGGGCCGTGAGATTGGTTAGTCCCATTCTGCTTGAGTTACTTAATCTGCTCTCACAGTTTGCAGTGAGCAGTTTTGAAGCTTATAACCTCCATGATGGGTGTGACTTAGGCCTCCTCCAGCTTCTGCTAGCAGCCACACCTTTTCCACCAGGAAGGACTGTATCACCCCTCTGGAACCATAAGCTGAATAAATATCCCTTTCTCCCTTTAGGTTGCTTAACTTAGAGTGGTGTCTCATAGAAACACAAGAGTGACTGCTACAACCCCTGAGCCATCTCTCCAGGCTGGTTTTAGAAGTTGTCAGCCCTCTTCTGACCTTTGGAAACAAAAATAATGATACTTTTCAGGGAAACGACATTTAAAAATCACAAGGAAATACCACTTCACATCCTCTGACATGTCTATTGCCAATACAATGTCTGTTGGCAAGAACACAGGAACCTGTAGGTATCCAGCCGCCCACTGGAACGTGAGGTAGTGAGGTAGCTCAACCATTTTGGAAAAGCAATCTGGCAGTTTCTTAAAAAGTTAAACATAAATTTCCCATAAGACCCAGCAATTCCTGGAATCTGAGAGAAATGAAAACTTGTACCCACTCGAAGACTCGTGCACGTTCACTGCACAGCGCACTGCATTGTGAGGAGCATGAAGTGACGGGTGCACACAACGACTGCAGGACTGGAGCCATTCACCATTCTCAGCTTGATGTTCTCATCCTATGTCGATATGAAGTGACCTGATCTGGAAGGAGGCATGGAAAAGATTCTAATTAGTCATTTTCCATCAGTAGGACAGAACACCTAAGCAAGTCAACTCAAGGGAGAACACACCTTTATGTCCTGCTGGAGGGAGTGTAAACTAGTTCAGCCAGCCACCATGAAAAAGTCAATATGGAGGTGTTCCCTTAAACAAAACAAAAACAGCAACAACAACAACAAAAAAAATTAAGGGGCCTGAGAGATGGAGCCTACTGGATACGTAGAAAAAGGAAAGAAGTCCTGGACTGGTAACAATGTGGAACAACCTGGAAAATATCCAGCGAGGAGTCTGCAGGAAGAACATCTGCTACTTGTGAGGCAGGATATAAACTGTTAAGTTACCGCTAGGTAAGAATTAAATATGAGTTAGGAAGTTACTGCTAATGGAGAGTTAAATGGAAAAGTTCCTGAGCCCCCTCAAGACGCTGCTCATGTCTGTCACCACCATCATGAGCTCCTGCAGCCTGCACCTGTGTTACTTATTAATTATTAAGAGTCAGGTAGAGTTCTGAAAAGTCAGTGGTCAAGGCCCCTGGCTGTTGCTAAGTCACCATTGTATCTGCTTCTGAAAGATTCTCTTTGCTTGCTCGCTTCCCCGGCCTCCCTCTAAAGTGGAAATGCAGACTCAACTCCTTGCTGGAGTTTCGGACAACGATCTCTGCTCCAAATCACCGGTGAAATTAAAAGCTACTCTCCTCCACCCTAATTGGCATCTGAGAAATTATTCCAGTGTAACTCCTATAACACTCCACTCTAGCTGTACCAAAGATCTGGGTAAGTACAGAAGCAGGAGGTGGGGCCTTGTTGGAGGAAGAAGGTCTCTGTGGTGTATCCTTGAAAGGCTGGACCTAGTTCCAGTCCTTCCTTCCTCTCTCTGCTTCCTGGCCACATATAATGAGAAGCTTTACTCCATATACCTGCCATGATGCTCTGACTCACTTTGGATCCAAAACAACAGAACCAGAACACCATGATCTGAAATCTCTGAACCGTGAGACAAAATATTAATTAATCTTTCTGTGATATGTCACCTTGAAGTCCTTCAGGTAAATACTCAGAAATGGTAGATCCATTTTGTGTGTGTTAATGTGTGTGTGTGTGTGTGCGTGTATGTGTGTAGAAGAGGAATCACTATGGATTGCTTTACCTTCTTATTGTTTTGCAGTAAGAGGTCTCTGAAGCTCTGCCTTCCAGGGCTGGATAGAGTGCTGCCATTACTGTGAGATCTGGAATCCAAGCTCAGGTTTTTTTTTTTTTTACTTGTGAGGCAAAGACTTTAACCCCTGAGCCATTTCTCCAACCCCTTAGTTGTTTTGTTTTGGGGGGGTGGGGGAGCGTTTCATGGTGGCTGGCTGAACTAGTCCACATTCCCTCCAGCAGGATATAAAGGTGTGTTCTCCCTTGAGTTGATTTGCTTAGGTGTTCTGTCCTACTGATGGAAAATGACTAATTAGAATCTTTTCCATGCCTTCTTCTAGAGCGGGCCATTTAATATCAACATAGGGATGAGAACATCAAACTGAGAATGATGAATGGGCCCCCCCTCTTGTCATCAGCACCCGGAGACCCACCACTCCTTTAGTCATGCATCCAGGTCTCCAGCAACAATGAATAAGCAAGAGTCCTGTTGTCAAAGTCTCTCAAGGAGGAAGAGTATGTTTACAAGCTCATACAAATTTAGGAATGCTCACTAATAACCTTATTTGTCTAGAAAATGTCACAGTTTTACTTTTTTCTTTCAATAATGGCCCATGAGCAGCATGTTCATCTCCTGCCCTAGATGACAAGCGCAGCTGTCAGTGGATGAGTTTAGACCCAGAGGATACATTCAAATGTATCCCTTCCCCTGTAATGCATCTGTACTGTTCAGCCTCCAGAAATCAAACAGAAATACTGATGTGTTAGAAACTCTTTCCCAAGAAAAATTCCACAGGGTGCACAAAAGTTTTCTGATTTTCTGGAGGAAATGCCAGCATCTACCTCCACTCATCTGTGCAGCTACGTGTAAGGGGCTGCTGCATATTGGATACCATATTCATGCCGGGGCACAGAATACAGTGAGATATGGCCCCGCCCCAGCTTTATATGCATTGCTAGCTAAGCAGAGGCAAGCAAGTAGTCAAGCATGCACTGGTCCTCACCCACTGTGGATATGATGTGACCAGTTCCTTCAAGTGCCTGCTGCTGTAGCTTCTTGGCAACGATGAGCTGGAGTCCAGTGGCCATGCTGTAGTCGAGGTGCAGTATTTAAACACAGGACACTGGGATGGAGAGATGTGCTCAGCTTGCTGATGTTAGGGTGATTCATCCCCATTCAATTTGTATACCTACATACTTTTAAGTAAATTTAAAAAAGCAAGTGTGATAGTTAATATTATCACCTGTCCTCCAGTAAGTAGGTCTCCTGACCCACCCCAGAGGTATTATTTTCTACATTAAGGTTGGCTTCTGGATATGACTGTGAGGGACTGTTGGTTGTGTAATTGATGTGGGAAGGCCCAGCTTATTGTAGATGGGACCATTACCTAGGCAGGTGGTCCAAGATGGTAGAAAGACTGAAAGAGCTGAGCACAGGCAGGCAGGCAGCCATCCAAGCATTGGTTCTTGTGCACTGCGGATGTGATGGGACCAGCTCCATCATACGCCTGCTGATGCAGCTTCTTGGCAGCGATGGACCGTAGCCTGGAATCATGAGCTAAGTTGTTTGGGTCAGGTGTTGGGGTGAAGCACTGTCTGATGAAACTAAGTATTTTATTTTAGCACGCAGAGAAGTTTCCTTAGTGTAAGTTTATACTTACTTGGTTTCCCCCTCACCTACCCCTTCCCTCCTCATCTCCCCATTTCCCCATCTCCCTGCCTCTATCTCCACCTAACCCCTTTCACTTCCAGTACTCTCCTTTTCTCTTTCCTGTACCCTTCTTGCTGCTCTCCCTTTAGGACTTTTATTCCCTCTCTTCTTGAGCCCCTTTCTAGTTTCTTAGGATCTGCATAGGAGACAGAACACATAGTATTCGTCTTTCTGAGCCTGGGTCACTTAATTTAATATGATATTTTCCAGTTCCATTCATTTTGCAGTAAATGGCATAATTCCATTTTTCTTTATGGCTGAATTAAATTCCATTGTATGTATGCGATTATGGCTTGTGTACGATGTGCATGCCAAGAGGCTCGTATGTTGAAGAATTGGCTCCCAGTTGGCAGCTCCAATCACTGAGATGGGAGTAGGTCAAGATGCCTGTGACCTAATCAATGGATTGATCCAGGGATGGGTTCAGGATCCAACGGCATTAGTAGAATATGGTTAAAAGGAGGGCTGAAGAGATGGCTCAAGGGTTAAGACTCTGCCTCATATGCAGAAGGTCCTGAGTTCAGATTCCATGTCCCACGTAAAAACACCAGGCAGAAACAGCAGCCCACACTTCCCACCCTGGTGGGTAGAGCCTGGGAAATCCCACAGTGAAGCTAGATGGGGTAGACGCTATCCAGGAGATTTCCAAAGTCACTCTTGGTCCTCCACAGGGACACACAGTGCTCTCTGATACACACACACACACACACACACACACACACACACACACACACACACAATAAATAAATAGATAAATAAATAAATAGTAAAATATTAAAAAAGAAGATGGTTGAAAGAGACGTGGGGCTGGGCTGGAGAAGTAGGTGACTAGGGGTGCATTTGCTCCCCCTCCCTCCTTGTCTAGCCTTTGCTTCGTGGCTGCCTTGAACCAGACAGCCTCCTCAGTCACCCATTCCTCACACAGTGACGCTGTGTCCCGTCATGCCCCTGAGGCTAATGAGCAGTGAACCAAAATGAATCCTTTCTCCTTTAAATTCTTTCTCTTAGGGTATTTGTTGCAGTGGTAAAATGTCTGACTAGCTCAGCAGGTAAAGCTGCTGGCAAACTTGGAGATCTGAGTGTGATTCCCAGAAGACTGCATGGTGGAAGAAGAGAAATGGTTCTGACATCTGCCTATGCGAAGTGGCATGCCTTGGCTGCTTCGCCATCATCTCCCTCTCATTCATAAACAAACAAACAAACAAGTATTTTTAAGAGGAAAAACCTGAACAGGTAATTGATGGAGACTTTGGGCAGGGGTTACTGGACTCTGGAATCTTGGGGGGGGGTGTCTTCTAGAGTCTTTCATCTATCTGCCCATAGCACTTTTTCTCAGTGATTATACAGACTGAATTTCCCTTGAGGTGAAGGAAAATGACTTTGTGAATAAAGTTTGATATTATGACTCTGGGGAATGTGTTTCTTCCTCTTTTTAAAAAAATTTTTTTACATTTATTTGGGGGGGAGAGAGAGAGAGAGAGAGAGAGAGAGAGAGAGAGAGAGAGAGAGAGAGAGAGAGAGAGAGGAGAAAGACAGCTTGTGGGAGTCTCTATCCACTGTGGGGGCTCCAGAAACTGAATTTAGAATGTCAGACATGGTGGCAAACACTTCGCCCACTGAGTCATCTCACTGGCCCATCATTCTTAGGCTGTGTGACATTTTGCAGGAAGATATGAAGAAACATCTTTTCCCCCTGGATAGGGTGCTGCTGCCAGATTAAAGAAACCACCCATCCAAGTTCAGTTTGATGAACTAACGTAAGTATTAGGATCACATTCAGAAACATGGGTCATTTATTGGAGTGTGAGTGACTTGGGCCAGCTGCAGCACCAGAAAGGACTCTGAGTGACATCTCAGAGAAGCTGCCTCCCTGGAGCTCAAAGGCCATCCCAGCCTTCTGCCCACTTCCTCCCTCCTCCCTCCTTTGCCCCTCCCTATTTGCTTATGCAGCCTCTGAAGAGGCCTCTTGAATTTCATAACTCTCTGAAGTCTCCGAGTATTGAAAGCTTGGGATACTTTCTTAATCCCACGAGTCCCCTCTTTACCCTCCAAGAGCAGTGTTTCAATGAGGAAGAAAGAACTAGCAGACAGTGTCTCAGTACATAACCCCCATTCTCCCCTGGGTTAGGCTGACCCTTCACACCACACCACAGTTTAGGGAAAGGGAACAACCTCATGCAACAATAAGTGCTCCAAACCATCCTGAAATGAGACAAGTTTCCCCTTGTGAGAACATTCATGTGCTTGTGCCACCTGGGGAGGGCGGAGAGGGTGAGGGGTCTTATGAGGAACGCTTCACAGGCACTGCTTGTGATTGACTGGGTGGTCCCTAAGTCCCCAGAACCGGCTGCATTTAGAGGATACTCACTTGTGGTGTACCCAAAGTTTGCCTTAGGGCTGAGCATTTAATTTGATGTTTTGAAATTCCCGGAGTCTTCTGTCTCATCTTGGAGCCCGATGCAAAACAAAGTTCAATTAGAGAGTCGCGGAGTAGACACGGTTAGGAAGCTAGTCCCGGGAGAGCCGCAGGGATCGCTCATCAGAGGAAGCGATTCTGCTCTCCCTGACCTCCAGATTGTGGTCTGGGAAATCTGGACACCAGGCGCCGGGTGGGGGGAGGCCGCGACTGTGACCGGACTGCGAAACTAAACGCGCTGAATAAGCTTTTGTTGGTTAAATCACCGAGTTAAAGGAGCGGATATCTCCTTGGGCGACAGGGCCAGGCTCTGGGAGCACCTCCTATCTACTCGCTGTTTCTTGGAGAATGGTGTGGGGAGTACGCGTGAGTGGACACATTGCTTTCAGGAAGGACTGCAACCGGGCAGCTTAGCCTCATGCAGATGGTGAGACGCCCCGAGATCTTCTCCACGTGGGAGAGCAGGGTCTCCCCTTCGCCGACCAGGACGCCCGCGAGGTTGGGGCAGCCTGGAATGTGGCGGATGGTCTCAGGAAAGGATGCCTCTGAGGGTTCCTGAATGTCCCCGTCCAGACTCTCCGCTGGGGGGACCCGGAGGGACCCAAATTGCGGTCAGGCTTGGCGAAGAGGATGACGGGGTCCAGCGGGATCTTTAGAAGTGCTAGTCGTAGGTTCCAGCAAGGGGATCCAGGGTCAGTGGCAATTATGGACAAGCAGACTTAGGGACCAGCGGTCCGAGGAGGGTGACCCCACAAGGATTCTGTATAAACGGAGAGCTGATCTTCTGGGGCGGGGGGCGTGGACAAATAGTGGAAAGGCGTCTGGGGAAGGGTGCACCCCAGAAGCCCCGCGCGGCAACGCGCGCGGTACCCGGCTGCGGCTCCCCTCCTGCCGCCCCTCCCCCTCCCCGCCCCTCGAGCTGCGGAGGGGAAACTCGGGAGCCTGGCGGAGGCGGCGGGACCCGGGGGGACCTGGCTGGCCATGGCGCGCGCGTCGGGCGCCCGGGGCCGCGCGGCGGGTTGCGGGCGCTGGCGGCGGGGCGCGCTGCTCGCCTTCGCCGCGTGGACCGCGGGGTGGGTGCTGACCGCCGCGCTGCTGCTCCGCACGCGCCCGGGCGTCCTCTCCGAGCGCTGCACGGACGAGAAGAGCCGGCGCATCCTGGCTGCGCTGGTAGGTCCCGCCGCGGCACTGCCCCGGGTCGCGTGTCGGGCCAGGGGCCGGGGGAGTCCGCGTCCCACGCGATGACGCGGCACCGTATCGGCGCCCGACCTCGGGGACTGGGACGGCGGGGACGCCCTCCTCCAGGGGTGGGAGGTCCCTACACCCGTGGGCAACCCGGGGCGCGGCACCTGGGAGTCTCAGCCAGAAAGTCCTGTGTAAGCGGTGCTTCGGGACCATCCCTCTTTTCTCCAAAATCTTTGTCCCAAGACAGCGTTCTGCCAGACACCCTAAGCTGAGCTCTTGACAAAGTTTAGCGGCTCGCTTCCCGGTCTCTAGTGCCCACATTCAGGTTAGGTGGCAGGTTTGGGAAGATGGCCATGCAGGGCTGTGAGCGAGGGGACATCGCTTCTGCCCCTTGGCTACTTCGGCTATCCTTAAGCCACTACCTTTCTGTGGTTCACCTTGGGCTGCCTGGTCATCACTATCCGGTCCTTTCCGGTGCAGAGGACTGCTAAAATTGGGTCATCTTGTGCTCCAAAGCCTAGTCCCTTGGTCGCTTGGGTCATGAGGAACTCGAGGCAGAGTGTGCGTGGGAAGGTCGGCGTCCACCCTGCCCTGGTCTACTGCCGTGGTCCCCTAAAACAGGCCAGTGAGATCTCGCGCCTTGCCAGCTGCTCCTTAGACAGGCTGCTGGGCAGTTGGGAAAGAAAGAACCTCGCAGTTGGCTAAATACTAGGTGCCCTGGGCCTCAAGCCCTACAGCAAAATGCTCATCTTTCCTGGACTCTGCAGAGGGGAGTATGCCAGCTAGATTGAATGCAAGCAGGCCCTCCTGCCTCTACAAAGGAGCTGCCATCAGCGACTGGCTTCCTTCAGTGGCTGTTCAAGTCCTCAAATAGTGACCATCTGAGTATTTGGTCTGAAAAGTAATCTATTTTCTAAGTAGTGTCCAAGACACACGGGAAATTTTTTCATTTTGCTTACATAGGGGTGGAGATCTGAGACTATGTTCCCCGAAACACTCAGTATAGTTTTTTTTTTTTTTTAATGATCTTTGAAATCATTTTAGAAATCAGGCACTTGACTTGATGCCGGGTTATTTCCTGGACTGCTTCTGTCCTCCTTCAGTGCTGCACTCAAGTTCTTTCCAGTTTTAAGTTGCAAGAGCTCACTGATTTTCTGTCAGTATTACCTAATATTCCTTTCACTGATAAGAATCTGCCCCTCCTATTTATAAAAGCTGGTTACGACAAACTAGATTAATAGTTTGGCTAAGATCCAGGCTCTATTTACAAACTTAATACAGTAATCATTTACATTATAACAAAGCATGAAACTCATTTAGTTACCTTTGACCTGCAGAGAAAGGTCTAATGGAAATTAAGTCATTTGATCTATTTTAAGTCATTGCTAACCATAACTTTCTCAGCACTCCTGATTGTAAATTAGAACCAATTCTCTCTAGAAGCTTTAACAATATGTCTTTGGTGGCAGCCACACATGGGACTGTTTTAGTTTGACATAGAGCTAAGGAGATTGAGTCTGGCAATCCTAACTCTTGCCAAAAGAATGATTCATATTCCTTCACCTATCTTCCCAAAGTTTGTCTGCAGATGTCGCAGGTGAACCTCTGGGTCAGAGGTGCAGTAGAAGCCCTGTGTGGGTGCTTCTCCTCTTGAAAGCAAGCATCTCGTTCTTTACCCATGCTACCTCCTCCTCTGCTGCTGTGATTCGGAATTTGCTGGTGGGAAGTTGACACATTGACCTGGCTCTATTTCTACCCGGACCATAAACTAGGACAGCCTTAAATACAAGTCCATCTAGTCAGCTGCCAAGCAAGGATTGGCATTGTGGCTTCTGGGCTGGAGCTGAATCGGTCCTCTGTGTGCCGGCTCCTCGGCTCCTCGGCACTTCTCACTCTGCCTGGCTTTCATCCTACATAATAAACCCGGCTGTTATTTTTCTGACTGGCCTCCAGGCTCTCATTAGCTTTCACTCTGAATACTGGAGCACAGAAGAAAATTGGAGCCAAAGGGAGGCCGTCTCTGGCAGAGCCAGGAGTCCTGGTGAATGCTCCGTGCTGGCCGCCAGTGTTCCCAGGCCCGGCCTGGCAGGTAACATTGCAGGACTTACCTATGGGATTCAGCAGACAGGTGATAAAGCTTAGGAGCTGGGTAGGGAGAGGGACAGAGTTTACAGGTCTTCCAAAGCTCTCTATAGACTTCACAGAGACAAGAGTCCCTGAGAAAGCCAGCTTGACTTGTTCTGGAAACTTCTGGCTCTGGATTTCCACTGGCTCCGTTCTCCTCTTTGTGTGCTTTTTAGCACACCCTGTAATCAAGAAAAGAAGTACTGTCTCATGAATTTGTTGTGAGGTTGTCAGGGCTCTATGGGGAATCTCTGTCACACTAGGGAGCCGTGGTCTTGCTTGGCTCATTCACATGTCTGTCTTTAGCAGGGAGAGCACTTCTCAGGTCTCAGCTGCCTGCTGCTGGCATCTGTCGACATCTCCTCTACAGGTACCATGCATCTCTTTCCATTTAATTCCCTCAATGAACTCTGTAACGTATTCGCTTGTAGCATTTGCAGATAGCAAAACTGAGCTCCAGTTCTTTTGCTTATGCGGCAAGCTCCGTAATCTCTGCTCCATCTGACCAATCCACTCTTAAGAGGTTAGGCTTGAGGAAGAGGGGATAGAGGGAAGCAGGGATAAGTACTCAATATACTTGTAAAACTAGAAAGATAAAATAATAATTTAAAAAAAGAGATTAGGCTTATCTTTCTTCGTAGTGATGGGAACTGTCCAGGCTCCAAAGCCTGGGCCTATACCCAGAAAGATTTCGTACAGGTGGGCAGCTCTCACAGAGGCACTTCAGCTGTACTTGTAAAGAGGGGTAGCGTGCAGAGCAGCCACTGGCTGAGATTCCACAGCGCATAACACAGCTGCAAAGTACTCGCATATGGAACGTGTATGCTGCTAACCTCGTGGGAACTTCATGCTCCTCAAAACAAAGTAAGCAGATGAAAAGAGACCCCGTCAGCATTTTGCTAGGCTAGAGTGGACAGGTTTTGGTTTTGTCTGAGAAACATGATATACATTGGAATGAAACTGAACAACATTGAAAACATGGCTTCTGGCGAGAGCTGTGGCAAAAGTGACAGGTGTGTGTGTGTGTGTGTGTGTGTGTGTGTGTGTGTCCACTGCAAATTTCACTAGATTAAAACTATGTCAGATACTGGATAGACAGCTCAGTTAGTAAAGCGCTTGCTACACAGCCATGAGGGCTTGAGTTCAATTCCCTGCAGGACAACAAAATCCAGGCATGCTGGCATGCACTTGTTACCCCAAGGCTGAGAAGAGCAGATCCCTGGAGTGTCAACCTAGCCAAATAATGAGCCTCAGTCCCAGTAGAAGGCCATGTCTCAAAAAACAAAGTAGTGATGGGCTGGAAAGAGATAACTCAGGAGTTCAAGTCTTGGACTCATAAACAAAAAGACTTGAAGTCCCAGATCCCACATACAAATGCTGGGCAGAAATGGTAGTGGTCTGTACTTCCGGCCTTGAAAAGCAGAGCCAGGGTAACCCCAGAGCAAAGCAATCAAGAGGTAGAGCAATCCAGGATGATTCTGGAATTTCGCTATACCCCCCCCCCCCGCCTTCTCACACACATACACATCCAAATCTACATGTGCAACAAACAAAGTGAATGGCTCCCAAGGAAGATAGGGACCCAGGACTGACCTCTGGCCTCTGTACACATGTACATACACATACAGGTGTGTCCACATAGACATGTACACACATGTACAAACATGCATACACAGAAGAATGAATGAATGAATAAAGTTATGACAGATGAAAGGACTATGAGATCTTTCCTTCCCTCTAGTTTCTTTTAAAAATCAGGTAAGGACATTGTAGACACACATTTGGTTCGAGAAACTACCATCTTTAGCCAGGTAGTCAGAAACTCTCCTAAGCAGAAAAAAGTCTGACTTTAAATACAGACTAAACCCAAACATCTTTTTTTTTTAAAGTTAAAAACAACTTTTTCAACAGTGTATGCTGCTACTAAAATAATCTAGCTATTGCCTCTCACATAAGTTTTAGTTTTCATAAACCTGCAGTTATATGTTGATTGTTTTTTTTTTTCTTCAAATTGCTAGGTTAAGTCTTTCTCTGCATCCAGTAGGCACAGACATGCCTAAAGTTCCAGAGAATGTAGTGTAGTACTGGTAACTAGCGCCAGTGGATAGATGGCTCATTCTACATTGGAAGAGCATGAATTGAGATGCCAAATGCGCTTTATCAAGAATGACAGCTAGGACAACCCACAGCAAGTGCAGGTGTTTGTACTTCTGACAGATAAAACTCCTAGTCAGAAGCCTGTAACCTCACCTGTGGTAGCTGGCAGGCTTGGTGGAGGGCCTTGGTCACCTCACTTCACAATCTGCCCTTTCTGACATTGCGCTTTCCAACAAGAAACCAACAGTCTTATAAGTCAAGGTGCTGATATTCAGAAAACAGCCAAATGATCGCTAGCGTGCAAACCTATTGACTGATGTCAAATTCAGTGATTAGACCACTGTTCAAATATTTGGAGACTGCCTTCCAAGCGTGCTGGAGTAGAATTCATATTCATTTCCATTTGGTTTTTGTTTTATTTCATTGCTTAAGTGATTTATCTATCTAGCATCTGTCTACTTATCAATCATCTATCTATATTTATTTCTATTTATCTATCTCTATCCATCCATCTATCAATCTGTTTCCACCTGTTTCTTTCTATCATCTATCTATGTATCTTCTATCTATCTATGTATCATCTATCTATCTATCTATCTATCTATCTATCTATCTATCTATCTATCTTCTATCTTCTATCTGTCTGTCTGTCTGTCTGTCTGTCTGCTGGCGGTCCCAACACACAGCACTGTTTAATGAGAACTCAAGGTAGAGAAGGGACATAGAATTTCCCCAAAAGGTGAGGTGGTTTTCTGGGAAAGGAGCTGGGTGTGAGCGTGTCTATTAAGAGACGGGACAATGCCTTGTTTGTTGGTTTGTTTGTTTGTTTGGTGCAGTGCCACACTCTGCAGCCCAGACTGGCCAAGCTCACTGTGATCTTCCTGTGTGCCCACTGACAAGGCCATAGTTGTGAGCCACCTCACTGAGCTGGAAAGGCATTTTTTGCTAGAGTGTTCCTCTGTCAGCAGGCACATGCATTGACTGCCGTCGCTCTACAGAGCCCTAAACACCCGGGCTCCTCCGTGACTCAAGCTGAACCTTTGCACATTTGCTCCCTGTGACAAGCCCCCAGTCAGCTTCTGTGCTCTCTGTCAACACTGAGCTCAGACCCCATCCTCTCATGACCAGGGAGGGCAGGAAGGGAACTAGCAAAGTGCTAGGCTGCCCTGCTGAGAACTGTGCTTCTCTGATCTTGTTTGATCGTGCCAAGTCTCCTGTGACACAGGGCCCAGACTGAAGGGGCAGAGCCCAGGGGTGAACCTGGACAGTCCCAGGCTAGGCTGCTGTGTGTCTGCCCTCTCCACATGGTGCTGATGTCACTGGGCATCTCAAAGGTGTCACCTGTCACCCCTGCTGTGAACTGAGCCTGATGGCTGCAGAGGAAAATGAACCCCGGAAGTGCTCACTCACAGCTGGGCTCACTCTGGAACCTGCTGTTGTTCATTTTCTTGTGGTGCAGGGCAGAGGAAGCCTCAAGTCTTGGCTCCTGGCCAGTCCCAGTGAATGGAGTTTGCTCCTGAGCCTGCAGGTGTAACTCAGCGTGTAACACTGACGGCCCCGGCTTATATGAGAAGTGTATGTTCTGGTGGCCAACGGGGACACTCCTCAATCCCCACCCCGCCCACCAGTTGTGCAGTCTGGAGGATAGCCAGGATAGCTACCCCCCGCCCCCACGCACCTTTGGTCCTCACCTGTGCCTTTCATCTCTAGACTGTCTTCCTCCTTGTCTCCACAGCTCAGCGGGGTTTTGCAGCTCTCTGCTTGGGTCTCTTCCTTTGCCACACATGGGGTTCTGTCACCTGCTACTCAAACATTTTCAGGTCTGTGCAGTTGTATCTTCAGTCACTGCTGCAGCCACTGTAGAGAAATTCTCATGGCTCATCAGATATCAGGCAGGTTTCCTTTGTAAAGCGTGAAAGGACAGCAAGAAAATGTTACGCTTTCTTAGCAAGTTTGTTATGGAGACATTAAATACCAGTAAATATCAGATAAGGTAGGTGGAAAGACACACACACACATACGCACACACACACGCACATACGCACGCACACACACGCACGCGCGCACACACGCACGCGCGCACACACACACGCGCGCACGCACAAGGCATATGCCACTGTGGGGCCACATCTCCTCATTCCTTGGTTCTTCTGACTGTTCCCAGCTGTGCAGAAAGGCCTCTGGGAAGCCTGACCTGCTGCTCCTTACCAGAGCATCATGGGAACAAAAATGAGCAAACAGTGGTCAACACAGAGGCCCCACCCTACCCACCCTCACTTCCTGACCCCATGGCTTGGAGAGAGATTCCAGAGTTGAGTCAAAGCACAGCACTTCATCACACACTGTTACATTCCAAGAGCACAACACACACAAACATGACTTCAAGAACTTTAAACCAATTTTGAGGGAGTGCTCATTTCCAGAGATTAAAAAATAATCCAGTCCCAGGAATATGTTGTCATTCTCTAGCTGGGGGTCGGGTCATATCTGCAGAGCTCTGTGGCTTGTAATATGGTGTTTGGCAAGTGCGACCCCTTCACTCACGCTGTGCTGTCCCACGAAGGGCACTGTTGGCAAGACCTTTAGAGCAGGAAGCCTTGGGTGGGGACAGCTCAGACTGTGTGGCTTTGGTCTCAGGCTGTTATCCAGTTATTGCCTGAAAAGTGCCTGCACATCTGGGGGCTTCTTGTAAGCACTGACACGCTTCTGTAGCAGATATTCGGAACAATTAGCCTCTGCTATTGATAAACATCTACAATCTTTTCTTGGCACTTTGGGTAGGGCATGCCCTGAAATTCTGACCTTTCGGATGTTATAAAGATAGTATGATGCATACACACTGTATTTGGCATGTGGACCGCACCAGCCTTCAAAAACAAATAGCCATTCTGCAGGCCAGCATGTGTGAATTCACATTGGGCAGCGTATATAGCACAGTAGCCCTAGAGCCTCCCAGTCTGGGCTGACATGTGGCCAATGGAGTCCCGGAAGCTTGTGGGTTTTCAGAGCATTTTGGTTTCAGAATTATTTGTGTCTAAGCACTATATGCTCACTTTCTGATTTTAAGAAACATCTGTCAGTTTGATGAGCACGTGACATATCCAGCTGTTGTTCAAGGGCATCTTGGAGGTCGAGTCCCGCTGCATGCGTCACACCATTGCAGTGCGTTTCTCACTCGATTGTCCAGTCACCGTGCGAGGGGGGCAGAGCAGGCAGTGATGGAGGGAGGAACACAAGGCCTGGAAGCCAGGTGGCACTCGGGATGTGTGGCATGCTCGGAAGCCTGTGTGCTCCTGGCGACTGGTCCAGTGACTTGTTCAGTACCCACGCTGCACACGGTCCACAAGTGGGATCACTGGGGGTGAAAAGACACTTGACAATTCTGCTCTTATCCCAGGACCTACTAAGGATGAAGATGACGCTGGTTTTGTAGTCGTGGAAGTTCCCAAAGAGAAGAGAGGACTGGGTTTGATGTTGTGGAGGGAAGATTCATTTGTCAGGAAAACAGATGGTCTTAAGAAACATGATGAATCTCTAACAAAGATGAGCGCAGAGATTTGTGTTCCCTGAAAACAACAGGGAAGGAACAAAAGTGTACTCCTATGACTTTCCTCTGTGCCTTTTCTTCCTTTCCTGTCTTCTGCAGGGCTGTTAGACTAGACATTCTTAGGGAGTTAGTTCCTCCTGTCACCAGTGACTCCATCCTTAGGTCCCCTGAAGTTTAAAAGAAACTTCCTATGCTAGGATCTTGGGTGGCCCTTCTCACTGTGACCGGGGTTTCAGACAGTTCCCCATCTTCCCAAATATTCATCTTGGCACCTCCTCTCCATTCCTCCTGCCCAGAGACCAGCTCTAACTCTTACATCCTCTGAGAGTCTTCTTCTAAAAGTCCTTCACGGTTATGCAGGCCACCCCCCCCCCCATGTTCAAAATAGTCAGCATAAGGGATGAGCCTGCTGGAAGGCACCATAGCACTGTGATCGGTCTGTGGGAAGGGGAGGGGGTCCCATGTGATTTAACCTCTGGGAAGGGGGGTTAAAAGCTGCTTGGTGGAGCCTTTGCTGTGTAGCCAGAGGAAACCATGGTGTGGTGTGGGCTAAGACCCACCCAGCGGAACCAATAAAGACATGTTTCCAGTTTCTAGACGTCTGCTTGGCCCTGTCCTCAGCCCAGTTGAGCGTTGTAATCATGGCAACATTCTTGTCTAACTCTTGCCAAATTAGGGTGTCTGTGGGAGCTTGATTACGGACCCCCACGGGTATCAAATCCCAATTCAGGGCTGCTCTAGTCCCTTATGTGAGAGAGTGCAACATCACCTATGCATGCCTTACCGATGCTTCAACTCTTCTCTGGGTTCCTTATGGTACCTGCCACAGTGTAAGCAGTTGCTGAACTGTATCATGTAGGGAATGATGGTAAATAAGGAAAATACCCGCACATGTTCAGTACAGATGTGCTATTTGAACACTGTCTTCAGTAGAGGGTGAGTTGGGGAACCCACGGGTACAGAGGGTCACCAGTGATAAGCCCCTGAGCACAGGGACTGACCTATGCTCTCCCGGGTCCCCAGTCCCTTCCCTACTGTGACCTGGTCTTCCCTTCTTTCCAGTGTCAGGACTACCGGGGAGGCTGGCTCACGGGGGCCTTGTGCGAGGACCTGTGTGTGGCCGGGGAGCTTTTGTACCAGCGCTGTCTGTACTATGAGCGCGGCAAGAAGGTGCTGCTGGCCCAGTGGCGGGGCCGGCCGGTGGTCCTCAAGGCCAGCAAGGAGGCCTTCTCCAGCTTCCCGCCCCTCCGTCTGCTGGAGGAGGAAGCAGGGCCGGGCGCCCAGGGCCTTCCTGACGCTGAGCTACTCCTGATGGTGGCCAGGGAGGTCAAGAACACGCTAGGCTTGGAGCTGCCCAACAGCAGCAGGGGGCCCCTGTGGCCAGTCCAGCAGGGCCCTGGCTGGCGGCGACAGCTGGCCAGTGCGTGGTCGCTGCTCCAACAGGAGGAATACGTGTACTTCAGCCTGCTGCCAGACCTCAGCCCTCACGTCCTGCCTGTGCTGGGCTCCTGCGGCCACTTCTACGCTGTGGAGTACCTGACTGCGGGCAGCCCGCGCCACGGGACCCTCTTCCCTCTAGACTCCACTGCCTCCAGGACTGGCCAGGCTCAGGCCATCAGCCACATCGCCCTCAGCTTCCTAGACATGGTGAGCCACTTCGACAACGACTTCTCCCACCGCCTCCACCTCTGTGACGTCAAGCCTGAGAACTTTGCCATCAGGAGGGACTTCACGGTAAGTGGAAGCGGACTGGTGTGGCTGGAGGGGGAGAGGTGCTCTTTTGGTCCGAGTGGTGGTGGGGAAATGAGGTCCTGGCTTTCAGAAGCAAGTCAGTGAATCTTGGGACAGCTTTGTGGCCTCAGATCACTTCCGTCCAAGTACCACTTTCTGGATGGGTTTGACAGAGGATTTAAATAGATCCATCTTCTGCCTCTCAGAGTGGAAGTCTAGTGGAGGAGCACTTAGAAGAGGGGAGGAGGAAGGAATGAGAGAGAGAGAGAGAGAAAGGGGGAAGAAAGAAAGAGAGAGAGAGAAAGAGAGAGGAGGCAGAGGACTGGGAGGCATCTCGTCCTCCTGGGGACGGCTGTGGAGACTCCCCACGGCTTCTTGATGCTAATGGACGAGCTATACTAGTGTACTTTCTAGGATCTGTGTGGAATCAGAGGGCAGGCAACCTGAACTTCAAGGATTGGTGAGGATAAAGACTCCCAGGGCTGTTTGTGTAGCTGAGCATCCCAGGTAGACAGTGCATGTGTCTAAATCCCAGGTATATAGACCATAGGCAATGCTTTTCAGTGCTGGTTTTCTGGAGAAGTTCTAGTTGTTTTCCATCTGCGTGTAGTTTCTACAGGAACATGTGGGGTCTGGTGTTGTCACCAGGAAAGACCCTCAGGGACCTGCACCATCTGTGACACCCATGAGCATACCGCTCTGGGTCATGCAGCTGTGCTAGAGAGACACCGAGATGGAGAAAACGTGCATGCATGTGGGACATGCGCGTGTGTATGTGTGCACATGCACCTGAGTATGTACATACTTGGCACATGTGTAGAGATCAGAGGACAACTTTCAGGAGTCAGTTCTTTCCTTCCACCCTGTGAGTTCTGGTGATCAGATTCATATTGTCAGGCTGACACACAAAGTGCTTTAACCCACTGAGCCATCTTGCTAGCTCCTCTTTTTTAGTTTTATGACACCCTGGACTTCTCTCTCACCAGGCTAAAAGCAAATATTAAACTAGTGACATTTTACCTAACACTGGCCCATTTCACCTATCTGCTCAGGTACTGGACTTCCAGTGAGAAGAGCTGACAGGTCTGCCTGCGATGTGGTGGGCAGGGGACCCCCTGAGGCACTTGGGAGGGGCCCCGCTCTGCTTTCCTGCTTCTGTAACCATTGCTAGCACTGGTCCAACAGAACTGCTCCTTGTGGGGACTGGCTTGTGGTGAGTGACGCATCTTGGCTAGGGCAAAGAAGGACAAAAATAAGATGGCTTGTCACAGTTTGCTGCAGGTCACCGATAAATCCACGACCTCACAGCTTAGAGAAGCAAGGGAACAAGAATCTTGCCTAAGATTCTCAATTACAGGTCCCACTCCAGCTTGGCAGAGTGTTCAGACCAACCCCAGGAGCTGAGGGAACTGGGTCTCACCATGCCCACAGGCGTTGCTGAGAGAAGGGCAACCTCATTTACCAGACTGCAAGTCTGTCCAAATACGCTGAAGAATGCCAAACTACTAAACCAGCTCCCTCCATCTTGCCCACCTGCCTAGGGAACGGTCCTACTCACGATGGGTTGGGTCCTCCCTCGTCAACTAGACGCCCTCCTGCAATCTTGTTTAGAGCTTGCCTTAACTACCAGATCTTCACAGATATGCTCAGAGCTCAGCCTTCTATGTATCTAAGTAGCACATGCTATTGGGGCGGGGGTTTCTGTGGCAGGCAGAACAGGAATGGTAGAGCCTTCTTAGAGCAGTCTGAGATCTGGAAAGCTAACTCTGCCATTAGTGTGTTGTCTAACCAAGGCTCTGTGCCTCAGAAGGACAGAGGCATCTGGCCCTCAATATGTCATCTCAATACCCTGTCCCTGTTGACCTTAGAGGGAATGAAAACCCAGGGGTGGCTTGAAGTGTGGACTGTTGGTGCTGAAGGGTTCTGGAACATTCTAGAAAGTTCCAGGATGGTTCAGAAGGATGTTTAGGGAGCTACGAGTACTGCTTCAAATTCCTTGCTGCCATAAGGGAACATACCCCATGCTGACCGGCTTCTATCTTACAGCTGAAGTGGGATGCCTGTCCCAGCCAAGGCTTCCTTACTTGGTGAGCAGAGGTCACACAGGAGAAAGGTGGACTGTTGCTTTGTACTTCAGAAAAATCTTGGCCTATGGTCACCTGAGGCATGGAAATGGCCACCCTGAGCCCTAGGATGTAGTACCTTGAAAGTGGGAGTGGGGAAGGTATGGATGGGAGGAGCGGCTACTCTTTATTTTTATAGACACTGAGGTACCAGGAAGCAGGTGCCTTACCTGAGAAGTCACAGCTTTAAGGGAAGGCTGGCAGCATCCACGCCACCAAAGCTGCTGGCAACGTAGATTCTTATTTTGCTGAATCCCTGACTCTGGGAAGGGGTGGGATGGAGAGCGCCTTCTAGCCAGGCACTGTGCACCGTGCAGTATGATCCTAGCACTCAGGAAGATGGAGCCGGAGGATTCTGAGTTGGAGGCCAGCCTGAGATACATGGTGAGATCCTGCCTCGAAAACACGAAACTGAAGCACTGGGTGGTTCTGGCACGTATTCAAGCTTGAGAACCTCTGAGCTCAAGAACCCACAAGGCTGACCCTGCCTTTGAGTCCAGACTACCCTGCTGTCCTGAGGACAGAGGGGCTTCTGATAAAGGGGGTACAGGAATGGAAGGTTCCATGGCTCCCAGCGCAGACCTTGGGGCTTTATCTAGTGGCTACAAAGGAACAATCAGGAAATGAAGACCGCCCCAGATAACAGCCAGCAAACACACCTTTCCAGTTGAGGACGCCTCTGTTCCTAAAGGCAAGATGAAGACAAGGCCAGGGAACAAGTCATCCCTGGAGAATGAGATCATTCTCCGTGATCTTTCGAATCTGAATTATAAAGGGTCATTAGCATAGCTCTCTTATCGCAATTACTCTTCATGTTGCCAATAAAGTCATGACCAAAACAACTTGGGGGAATAAAGGGGTTTTATTCTTGCTTATAATTTTCCATTACAGTTATAGTCCAGCTTGGCAGGAGGGCGCATAACACCACCAGGAGCCGTGGGAACTGGGCACACTATCTCCACAGGAACTGCTGAGAGAGGGACAAACATCCTCACCTGCCAGACTGAGTCTGACAAGTTTGCCAAACATGCCTCCATCTTACCCACCTGCAGGTTATGGTCCTGCCCGCTATGACTGGGTTATTTTGCTCATCAGTTAGACAGTCTCCCAAAGGCTTGCTCGAGGCTGCCTTACCTACTAATTCATCCCAGATGAGCCCAGAGCTCAGGCACCTTTACCTGCTGAGCCATCTCTCTCTCTCTCTCTCTCTCTCTCTCTCTCTCTCACACACACACACACACACACACACACACACACACAAATAAATAAATTATATCAGTGGCCTAGCATGTGGAAGGTCTCTGGGTTCCGTCCCTAGTACTACAAACAACATTAGCAGCGACAAATTGCTTACCAGACCTGAGTTTGTTATTAGGCAAAGCTCTTGCCATAGAGAGAAATCCTCTGTGCTTTATTTTCATCTTTCCTGCACATATTTTGAAATAAAATGAGGTTCCCTCCTGCCCGATTCTAACAAATAGCCCCCAAGAAACTTAGTACTGTCTACCACTATCAATATCAAATGAAAAAGAAAAAGAAAGTCAAAAGCGAGCAAATGTGCTTCCAAACAGAAGAAAGAATCAGGCAGGACGCGAGGGCCAACAGGTGAGTCCTCTTCTGAGCTGCTACCTGGGGGGCAGGGGCAGCTGATTTTTCCAGGCTGGCTTGCGAGGGCTTGTGGGACACCACCAACTTCCTCAGCAGGGATGAGTTTTCTGCCGGCTTCCTCATACCTCTCAGCGACCAGTTGCCCAGCTGCGGGACTTGGCAGGGTCCCGGATTTACAGGTTGGAGCTCAACTTTATTGTCCGCCGCATCCAAGTGGTGGAGGGGAACCTACAGCATCTGTCAGTTATTCTTTCTGCCCGTCCAGGTGGTGGAGAGGAGTCTGCAGAATTTGTAACTTCTTTTTTTCTCCTTCTGATTTTGAAGCCTGTCTGGTTTGAAGCCAGAAAGATAAATCTGAAGTTCTGAGACTGGTGAGGGGGCGGGGGGGTCCTCAAGTTCTCACTCTGACGGCTCAGTAACTGATCCAGTTGGGTGAGGGTTCATATATACCTACCCTAATTCCAGCTCCTTTGGTCCATCTGGCTGGTCAGTTGGGAACCAGGTGTCCAGAGTAGCATCGAGCCTAGGTGTTTCCCACCCATATCTACTGTCGCTCCACCCCTGAATCAGCCTTTGATTCGTTGCAGTCATGCAGCTAGGTCACCTGCCTCTCGGGGTCTGTAATTCTGACTCTGTAAGGTGCGAAAGGAATGTGAAAATTGCTGGGGTCGAATGGAATTGCCGACAAGAAAACCGCAACAGAGTGGGAGGTGCGATGGAAGGGGGCCAGGCATGCTTGTCAACTGTCACACAGACTCGGCCAGAGCTACAACATGCCCAGGAGCTACCACGACCTAAGAGAGAAACAGAGAGAAAGAGAGAGAGAGAGAGAGAGAGAGAGAGAGAGAGAGAGAGAGAGAACACACGCATATACTCCTGTGTACAACCTCAGCCTTAAGTGTCATTCAGAGCTGCTTTATTTTATTTTATTTTAACCTTGCCGAGATATTAATCTCTCACTGGTCTAGTTTGGCTGGCCAGTGGATCCTAGGCACCCTCTTCCAACTTCCTGTTTTGTTTTTCATTGAACATGTGTCTGAGGAAGGAATTTTTAAGACAAGCACTTTATGTATTGAGCTGTCTCCACAGCCCTCTTAGTCTAGTGTGTCTGTAAAAGCTTCCCCTTACCATGATCTCTCTAAGGCCAACCTAAGCCTTACCCGGTCAGGTGTCTCTCTGTGACAATGCACTGCTTTTCCTAAGTAAATATCTAATCATTTCTCTTATTTGGATTGACAAATGTCAGAGCCATAGCCACAAAGCCACAGAAGGGACAAAAATCATTTTTAAGATATTTCATAAAAACATTTTTAAAGTTAAGAAAATATCCAAAGGTAAAAAGTGGTACACGTGGGTAAGTTCCATGTCTTAGATCCTATGTAGTAATAATAAAGGGTCTTTTGCAGCTAGAGCCTTGTAACATAATCTATGATGATTGCTTATGTCAACAAAAACATTGTGGGCTTGGGAGACAGCATAGCTCAATAGGCAGAGTGCTTACCTTGCAAATATGAAGACCTGAGTTCTATTCTCAGCATCCAGGTAAAAATCCTGGCATTGTGGTGCATGCTGGTAGTTCCAGTACCAGGGAAGCAGAAACAGAAGGGTCCCTGGCAGCTCAGCAGTCAGCCTAGCTGTGTCCACAGTGTGCCAGGGCCTAGTGAGAGACCCTGAGGCAAGGCACATGCACCTGTACACACACGTGCACCCACATAACTGTAAATGGACAAACACACGTATACATACATACATACATACATACATACATACATAATACATACAATACTTGTGGACTCTCAGGGGGGAAGCAAGCGGGGCAGGGTCTGGACTTTTTATCTTGGCAGGCAGCGGACTGTGGTGACTCAGGGTCCAGGATGGGACCAGGAGCCTTGACGGGCGTCCTGCTGGGTTCATGCACGCTGACTGCGCGTGCTCCTGTGCCTGCAGGTGGTGGCTATTGATGTTGACATGGCCTTTTTCGAGCCTAAGATGAGGGACATCCTTGAGCAGAAGTGTACGGGGGATGAAGACTGCAATTTCTTTGACTGTTTTTCCAAGTGTGACCTGAGAGTGAACAAGTGTGGAGCGCAGCGGGTCAACAACAACCTGCAGGTAAGCTGACATGAGCACGGAGCTGGGGAGGGGTCTGCGCTCTAGGGTCGGCCCTCCACAGTGCCGTCCTGCGTTGGCAGGGCTCAGGGCCAACAGTCAGACCGTTGGGCTCAGTATGTTCGCCCAGAGCGGGATGGGGACTTGTTTGTCGCTCTGTGTTGTCTTCTGCATGTGCTGGTTAGGTGGCCCTGTGGGATCAGGTGGATAGAGGCTCTAGTATGTTCTCTGTGGGACATCCTGTTTCCTGTAGAGCCCTCTGAACTGCTCTAGAGCCCTGGTTTGGAGGTTCTAGAAGGGATCTGCAGTACGTGAATCCCCCCCCCCCCAAGATACATCCTCTTAGCATCTGATCTCATCCATAGGCTCTTGGTAACATCAGGAAGAATGCACATGGAGTGTTGGCTAAGGGAGGGGGTGCCTACCAGCCAACTAGATCAGCTGCATCAATTCCATCCCTGAGGATGATGGATGGGGTCTGCACATGGAGAAGAGCTGTTTCTCCTGGGTCAGTGTCTGCTTCCATGTAAGCTCTGTGATAACCAGAGCCAGATCCCCTGAGACTGACCTCAGGCAGCCTGAGAAGAGAAAGCTTTATCAGGGCTAGACAGGGCAGGAACCAGTCACTTACAAAGTCCCATCTAGGAAGTCAGCAACGAGTAGGAACTGATTCTAGCTTTGGGCAGTCCACAGCTGAATTGCTGCCCCATCTGAAATCACCTCTCCGGCAGAATCTCCCCTTCCTGCCCTGAGACTATTAGGTGGGTGAGGATGAACCTAAACCCACAGATGCTGATGATAACCAGTAGCTTCAAGTTGCAGTAGAGGACCAGGGCTACCTCGCTGCTGTCTGGGCACGCTCATTCTCGCCTCCCTGAACCATTCCTCCTGTCAATTCTCTTGCTGACCACTCCCCAGCCACACCTCGCTCTGTTCCACTCTCCAAGGGGCTTCACACAGTGGGTCTGACTTGACTCCAGAGCACATCTGCTATGCAGGTGAGTCAGAGGTTCCCAGCGTAGGGCTGCCATCCCTTGAAGGGATGTGCTCTTGACCTGGCGGCTCTAGAACAGGCCAGATAAAGGCCCTGGCTCTTCTGCCACAGAGTACACAGACTTCTAGGTCAAGTTGCAGAACCAGGAGTGTTTCTCCTTTATGGAGGGTGGGGGGTTGTCCTAACTGTCTTCATGCAGAGGCACCTTTTGTTGTTTGCGTCTGTTGGACCATCTCTGCCCTTGAGCTATGGGGACAAAGTGGCTTTCCCCCAAATGCCCACCATTTTTGAACTTATCTATAGACTTTGCAGCATAAAAAGAAAATCAAGTTACATCCTTAGTGCAGAGAGGCCTCTAATAGAGTCATTGAGAATCACATAGAAGCCAAGAAAAATGCAAGAGAGGATAGGGTTGTGAAACATGTAAGGGTCAAAATGGGCAAAGAACTTGAGAAATTAGTTCAATTTACCATTCACAGATAATTAAAATGCTGCAAATTGAAGTTCAATGATAATAATGTTCTCTTGTCAATTGGGACTAGTCATTAGGATGCTATTGTTTGACAGATGTTAATGTGACTCTAAGTCGTGTACCATAAGCTGTGACTTCAGTGGGGGTGTGGCTTTGAGAGACGCCCAGCTGCCCGGCTGAGCACATGCACTTGTCCGTGTGCATGACTGTTGCCTCCGACTGCAGTCCAGAAGTGAAGTTACATGATTATTAAGAATCTGACCCGACATGAAGCCTTCAGTGGGAAAACACAGGACCTAGTCAGGGCTGACTTGACCTAATTTCACCAAATGGTGTGTTACTGCAAGGATATATGCCAAAGTGTCAAAAGAAACTATTTCCGAATGATAGTACTACACATTGTTTTAATTTTTTTGGATATTTTTTAAATTTTCTGCTTTTCTAACTTAAATTTTACTCAGAATTCCTCCCAGGCCTACGAAGATTGACAAATTCATAGACTAGAATTTAAAAAGTCTCAGAAACAGGTACCTGGTGAGATTTAGTCACATGTACAATATGAAAATAGCACACATATGCACACACATGCACACACACACACACACACTTTCTCTCTCTCTCTCTACTTGCTTCAGTATTGCTGGCAATATAAGAATTAACAAACACCTGCGCAAGGATGACACGCAAATTCGTGAAGCGTTCCATATTTTTCTGAAGATTTCAGTCTCATATTCTGAACCTATGGAGTTTGGCATCTGTTCCATCTCATCTTGTCAGTGCAAATTGCATCTCTTACATAATAAAAGGGGGAACCTCACAGAAATCTTACGGCTAAACAAAACACAATTTTCCAAGCTTTATGGAGGTCTCATAGTACTTCCTTGCCCAACTTAGTGTGCCTCTCCCTTTAAAAAAAAAAAATATATATATATCAAGAGAATTATGGTCTTGATTGTGAGTAGCATTTATCACTTTTCCGTTAAACATAGTATGCTGCGTCAAAAAAAAAAAAAAAAAAAAGAATTAACAAACACCTTCTCTATCCAGAGGGGACTAATTAAACAGTTCATGTTGTAAGCATACATTAGGGATGTGGCCATTAAAACGAATAGAGTCCTTATAAGAGCTGATTCAAGGATCTTTCTCGTAAGTATAGGACGTTTCAGACCCCCAAGTTTAATATCTGACTGTTCATATCAAATGAAAGGAAGGGGAGGGGAGTCCATGTTGCATGAGCTGACTTTTACCCAGTCATGTTGCATGAGCTGACAAAATAGCCAATCTAAACAGCTAATAAGGAGGGAAGTTTTATTTGGGGGTCAGAGATTTCATTTGGCTCCTATGAAGGTTGTGGTGAATATCAGAGAAAAGGTGTTCACCTCACAGAGACAGAGAAGTTGAGAGAGAGAAAGAAAGAGAGAAAGAGAGAGAGAGAGAGAGAGCCCATCACCTCAATGTCCCTTTCAAAGGCACACCCTGGTAACCTAAGTCCTTGACACTAGGCCAAATCCTAAAGACCCACCACTTCCTGCTAGTGCCAGGCCTGGGGCCTTCAGCATGTGGGCCGTTGGGAGAACATTTAAGATCTAAACTTTAACCATGAATGGGGAGGGAAATTGAGATTACAGAGGTTCTCGCAGGACATTTTAGATTCTGCAAATGAACATGGTTTCTGCAGTCAAAACAGAAATAAAATTCTTCTAAGGGGTTGGGGAGTGGCTCGGTGGGCAAGGGTGCTTGCTGCATGGGCGTAAGGACCTAGATTCAAATCCTCAGCACACACGTAGTTGCTTATGCCTTTAGCTGGAGTGCCTTGGCGGGTGGGATATAACTTCAGCGTTGTGGTGGGTGGAGATAGTAGGATTCTGGGACTTGCTGGCTGACATCTAAGCTTCAGGTTCAGTGAAACCCTGACTCAGGAATGAGGTGGACAGTGGAAGAGGAGGATACCAATGTCCTCCTCTGGTCTCTGCATGTATGCACAAAGCGTAAGGCTCAGGGACATACACGGCATATATACACATACATGCACAATCATATGCACATGCACACAACATATTTACACGTACGCTATTTTACAATAGTGCTTGCCTTTGCAAAGAATGGGAAAATGAAGTCTTAGTTGCTTATTGAGTGTGAAGCAGTAGCTCTATAAAATTAAGAAGTTTGGTAAATGAGACTCATAGAATACATAATACAGAAAAATAAAGAAGTGTACAGCCCCCAAACCAGCATTCCCCCCCCACCCCGAGTGAGTGTGAGACTGCAAAAGCTGTAAACAAATGACCTGTTAGCTGAAACTTTGAGGAGATCTTGTAGCACCAGGGAATTTCATGGCCTCTCAGTAGTAAGGCTTAACTTTTTTATTTCTGTTCAAAAAGTCCTTATAAGACCCTTGTGCCTGCAAAGCTTTCTCTTGGAAAGCCCCTCTCCTCTTGACCTCCAAGGATTACAGCTGTGATAGTTCATATTTGCACAAGGGCCATAATAAAATAGCTCATACTGCATAATAGTGCACAATTGCACAAAGGCTATAATACAATAGCTCACGCCTGCATCTATGCTTCGCCAACATGGGAGCGACGCTTGGGACACTTGTGCTGGCTGGATGTTCCCGCAGCCGTGATCCCTTGTATGTTAGGTGGGGAAACAAGGTAGACATATGGACAGAGCAAGCCCCACTGCCCTCAGACCTTCAGGCGGGGCATCTCTTTATGTGCCATTACGGCTTATGGCCTATTCCACTTTGTCTTGGGAAATGTGTTCAATCCTCTCTGAAGCATCACCCAGAATGTTCCCCCCAGTGCTCTGGGGCTGGAGAGCAGTGGTACATTGTCACATATCACCTGCTCCCAATGTCACGTGGTTGGAGGTTAGAAGGGAAAGCCCCTGCTCAGACCCAATGTTTTCCTGCAAGAGATTCCTGAGAGCAACGGGGCAGTGCGCAGAGCCAGCTGCAGGCCTAGTGCAGTCAGGATGGCTTGTTGTTCTGTGCTAACGTCTCTCTTTTCTGCCCAGGTCGTTTGTGACAAAATATTTCGGCACTGGTTCTCCTCCACTCTCAAGAGCCCCCCTGTCTCCCTCCAGCTCCGAAGGCAGCTGCAGCAGACAGTGCAGGAATGTGCAAATCCACAGAACCCCTCTGCCAACTCCTGGAGAGCTGCCTCTAGTGTGTTCTGGAAGCTTCGCTGGCTCCTTCAGGCCACCCTGAGGGAGCTACAGGAGGTGGAGAAAAAGTCGCTGTCTGGCCTGGGACATCTCACACAGAGGCAGTGACTGCATGTGACTTCTGCAGTTGCTTGAAGGAGGAAATGTCGTGATGCAACGGAGCAGTCTCTGAAATAATGTGGTCTTCTGAAGTAGCCGGGGCTGCTGTGGCCGTGGCTGCAGTTCTCTTTAGCTCAGTGATGCCTATCTCCCTTGCTCCAGCCTGGCTTGGTTCACCTGTGTTTGGTCCTGATCTCTGCCCCGTTACCTCTTCAGAGGTGAACCAAAGGAAGAGAATCAGAGCACTAGATTGGAGGGGTTTTCAGACAAAAAACACAAACTCAGCGTACCATTCTCTGTTGAGTTCACTTGTGTCTGAGCATCAGAAAGGAGGGGCAGCTGCTTCCCTATTTGTCTTTGCCAAGCTAAAGCATGAGTGGAGGCACATGAATGGGCATGTTTGTAGGAGATTACATGTATGTGAGCATGGGCCTGCACAGCTATATATAAGCATGTGTGTACATGAGTGTGTTCTTATATACATGTGTGTGCTTGCATGTACACAAGTATTTTTTTTATTTCCACTCGTACAAACTTAACAGATACACCAGTCCCCCCTCCCTCCAACCCCCTATCCCCTTGTGCCCCCCTCCCCTCCCCCTTCCTTCCCCATCCCCTAGTGCCTCACCCTCCCATCCCCGGAGCATCCTTTAATGTGCATGCCAAACTCTCCTCTGGGTCCTCCTCTCCGATGAGATGCAAGGATCCAGTGGCATTTCCCAGAAC
Source organism: Typhlomys cinereus (assembly GCA_023101885.1). Taxonomy (NCBI): domain Eukaryota; kingdom Metazoa; phylum Chordata; class Mammalia; order Rodentia; family Platacanthomyidae; genus Typhlomys; species Typhlomys cinereus. The sequence continues at coordinate 6,439,833 of JALPQD010000047.1, read as the reverse complement.
CCTTTCGTGTGTTCCCATTAAGCATAGGAACACTACTGTGGCTGTCAATCCCTTGCCTCCCAGGATCCTAGTGCCTCTAGCAAATGCTAGACTTTGTGAGGTCAATAGTGTGTTGGACATTGCGCAGGGCATGTAAAGTCCAAATATTGCTTCGGCCCTAGCTTCACACAAGTGTGTTAATGTGTGAATACACACATGTGATTGTAAGTGTATGTGCATGCATGTGGTTGTGTTTATGTATATTTGCATATGCACAGGTATGATCATGTGCATATACATGTACGCGCTTGTATGCGTGTGTGTGGTTACACATGTGCTTATGATTGCGTGTGTCATGAATGTTCTCAAGTCAGTCTGAATGTGATTCTATGCTCATGGGTGAGTTGATGAGAATGTATGTGAGTATGTGTATGACTATGTGTGTGTCTATAATCTGGTGAGTGAGTTTGTGGGCGTGTAGAGCCTATATGTAGGCTTTCGAATGTGTTCTCTGGAGAAGCTTGCCTAGCTGGCAGAGAAGTGTTAGCTTCCTCTTGCATCTCTAGAGGATACGATTTGCGGGGAAAGCCAGTAAGAGTTCAGTGTTCTCGTCTTGTGAAATCCACGGACCGCATGAACTGTGTTCTAGGGAGTATGTCACCACTCCTCCCTTCTGTAGCCTGCCTCCCTTCTGAGCAGTGGGTCTACTGAATGCACCGTGTCTTGCCACTCAAGGGCCAGTTTAAGCAGAGCCAGGGGTCAGCCATGACCACAGGAAGATCCAGGACCAACTCCTTTCTGCTGACTGACTGAAGAGCCACCCGTGGGTGTCAGATGGTGCTGTTGTGCCCCACATGCCCTAGTGTGCATCAGATGAAGGTCTTCTGCAGTGAACAGACGCACGGGCAGCAAGCTATGTGCTCTGCTGCTCCCCAACATAGAGAACCAGGGGAGCCAGTGGTTCCTTAGGTCATTTATGCTGTTTAGAGGATTTGGAAAGCACTCCAGCAGTTTACAAATCGGAGGCTTTAAAGATGCATGAATTGGCAAACTCCAAACTGCTTCTCTTTCCCCAGTTCTTTCTCATCATGTGGAGCACATGAGCTCTGCTCATTCTTTTGGATCTATTGCGTGGAGCCATGCCCCGGTGGGCCTGTCCCGTTAGCTTGAGAAGAGACAAAAAAGACCCATGCAACCAGAGGGCCCGATCACTCTGATTCTGTAATGCCACAGGTCCGAGGCCCAGTTCTCTGCCTTTCCCTTCCTCATCCCATCCCAGGAGCAATTTCAGAGATAGAGCTGAATCTCCTAGAGGCTCTCCTCTACTCTATACATGAAGACTTGTTTTGTATTTTTTTTTTTTTAGTTTTCATTTTCATGTGTATATGTGTGTGTTGAGTTCATGTACATATGACAACACACATGTGCATGTATATGCCTGCATATGGAGGCCCAGGGTTAATAGCAGGAATTATCTTTGATTGCTCTTCTACCTTATTCTTTAGAGACTTGGTATCTAATCAGACCCAGAGATCTTCTGTTTGGGACCCCCAGGCTCTGCCCTCTAGGGCGGGAATTACAGTTGGGCTGCCATACCCAGCCAGCATTTTCACATGGGATCTGGGGATCCAAACTCAGGTCCTTTTGCTTGTGTGGCAAGCACTCAACCATCAAGCCATCTTCCATCCCCTTGCTTTGCATTTCTGTGCTGTGGCTGGAAGCCACATGGGGTTCTCTGTGGCAGAGGCAGGACCTCAGGTAAGTGCCTCTGTGCTAGCAGGGCCTCACAACTAATAAGTTGTCTTGTCCAGTCTGCCAAGCAAAACACCCATTTCCCAGGGCAGGGGGGTGTTTGAGAATGGAAGGTTCACACAAAGGAAAGGAGACTGTGCAGTTCCGTGGGACTCAGACACTCATGTCCTTCTGAAGCTTGGTCCTTGTCCAAGTGGGTTCTAGTGGGCCCGCCCCGAGATGTCAGTCCTGCATTGGTGGCTCTGAACTTGCTGGCCAGACTAGCATGGAAAAGGGAAGATGCCAGTTTTCATTTCAACCCAAATGGAAACAAATGTTTTTGTTGACAGTAAAGAATAAAATATACACAGTTGGGCTGGAGAGGTGGCTCAGGGGTTAAGCCTCTGCCTTGCAGGCGGAAGGTCCTGAGTTCGGATCCTAGACCCCACATATAGACGCCGGGCAGAAACGGGAGCGGCCTGCGTTTCTGATCCTGGTAGGGCGGAGCCTGTGAATCCCTGGGCAGAGTAAACAGGAGATGGAGGCGTCCATGGTGGTTCCCGAATTCGTCCGTGGTTCTATACACACACACATACATACACACACGCGCACACACATATACACACACAATTGAATACATAATAAATAATAATAAAAAAATACACACAGTTGCCCAAGACAATGGCATCTCCCTTTCTTCCTATATATCACTACCTAGTTACACACACACACACGCACGCACACACACACACACACCCCTGCTGATTCCCTTTAAGGCAGTGACTCTTAAACTGAGGTGAAATTCAGTTTTATTTCTTTCAAACCTTTGCAAATACTGCTTTTATATAATCCAATAAACATATATGGTAAATCTCAGTTTTGAGGATTTCCTTTTGTTTCATGGGTCTGGAGGCTGAGCGTAGGGCCCTGGGCAAGCTCGGCAGGTCCCTGCCACTGAGATTCAGCCACAGACCACACTTAATATACTTAATGTGACAGATGAAACTGCATGTCGTTCACCCAACTAAGCAACACACATACTGATGAGAAAAGATTTCTGTTTTGTTTTACTGGCACTCGTGGCAGCAAAATACTCCAAAGACTAGGAGTGGACACAGATCTGTTTTATTCTGTTCCACCCCTTCGCCAAAAGTTAATTTTCAAAACTTATCCTGATTATAGCTGAAACGATCTTTTGATGAGGGAACAGGCTTCTGGAGTCGAATGCCCTGTTGCCTTTACAGCTGACACACCTAGCCAGGTTTCATGAGGTTTTGTGACAGGGAAACCAGAAGCAACCCAGGCTGTTGCCTTCATGGTCTGAACTGGCCAGGGAGGTGGGGGCGCCCGTGTCACAGAACACCGTGCTCATTCCAGACAGCACCAGCGCTGCAGATTCGCAGCTCTCCTCTCCTTCTATTGGGAGGAGCTGACAACTGGCAGTAGGCCTCCTCCTGGAAGTTCAGCAGGCTTGCTGGGGACCAGCTTGCTGAGCCGGTCGAGAGCAGCCAGAACAAGACCTTAAGTACTGGCAAAGTGGCTGGTTTTCATTTTAATTTTTTTTATTCTTTCAGAGTTACATACATGAATATGAATACATACAGAGAATTTATGATATTTGTACACTTTAATCTCCAATCCCATCCCCACTCCTTCCCCATTATAACCCTTCTTCCCCACCAGTCTCCCTTCTGTTCATGTCTTTTGCATGCGTGACCCACTGAGTTTCATCTGGGTTGCCTTTGATGGCATGTGCCGAGCACTTGCTGGAGCATGGGGCATCTTATCAGTGGGTGGAGCATTGAGGACAGCATCTTCCATTTCCTCCCTATCAGCATTAACCTGCGTCAGTTTCTAGGGAGATGCTCACGTCTCTTGAGATCTTTCCCTCTCTTTTCCCCTTGCACGGTGAAATGTTGATAGGTCAAATCCCCGTGTGTGGAGGAAGTACACACAGCTGCAGTGAATTTGTGGATTAGAGCAACGGGCTTTAAACCTGACCTGGAAGCTTTTTGCACAGCCTGAGGTGGTGGGTTTGCTGAAAATGGTAAGGCCAGTGACCACGTGGAAGGCTCACGTGGGCCGCGCTGGCTCCCGCGCTGGCAAGCAAGCATTGCTGTGGTCCTGACATCCAGGAGGGGCCCGTGGAAGCCAGTCACGGAAAAAACGTGCTCATCTATGACCCACGTATGTGGCCTCTGCTTCTGCGCCTTGGAAAAATTTGACAGCTGTTTGGTAGAAAAATCTCTCAGGCAGCTTTGCTGGTGCACATTTGTGGCTCCAGCATTCAGGAAGCGGAAACACATCAGCCTGGGCTCTGAGAGAAGCCGTGTCCATGGTCACTGAGCCTGACTGCCTTTGGGTCTGTCCTGAGGCAGACATCATGGTGGGAGCATGTGGCAGAGAATTTTTTTTTTTCTTCATGAGGACCAGGACTTGAGGGTAGGAGCAGAAAGAGAGAGAAGGAGGTTCCCATATATCCTCTAGGGGCCTCCCCTAGGAATCTGTTCCCCTCACCAGGCCCACGACCTAAAGTTTCCCCTCCTTTCAGAACTGCCATCAGCTGGGGACCAAAACTCCAGCATGAGCTTCTGGGGACTCTGCAGATGGGAGCGATCACAGGCCACTTTCATGGTTTCTTTCCATAGGGCTGAAATACAGGCTGTCGGCCTCCTCTGACTGTTGGATCCTAAGTAAAAGTGCCTCTGCCTGATCCGCCCAACTTCTGGATTTCAACGCATGCACAGAACAGCTAATTGGAGAATGGGTAATTGCCCCTGCTCCCTGGCTCTTCCGGGGGAGGGGGTGCTTTTCCCTCTGTAGCAATAGCAATGTCTACAGATGTTTTCTAAGAATGGGGAGGGGATGGCTCAGTTCCTAAAGTGCTTGCTGCACAATCGTGAGGACCAGAGTTCAATGCCCAGATCTCATGTGAAAAGCTATACATGACATGGCATGCACCTGCAATACTACTGCTGGGAAGGATGACACAGAAGGATCCCTGGGGCCACCCATCAGCCAACTTTGCCTAACTGGTGAGCACCAGGTCCCAACAAGGTCCGTGTTTCAAAACATTAGGTGGATGTCACTTGAGGTATGACATCTGAGGTTTACCTCTGGCCTCCACAGGTAAATGCACAAATATGCACCAGAACACACCCTACAAAACACACATCACATTCGGACGATTCAGACATGCATAACTCTCTCTCTCTCTCTCTCTCTCTCTCTCTCTCTCTCTGTCTCACACACACGCACACACACACACACACATACATACGCACACACGAGCAGAGAGAAAGCATTTTCTGGGTATCTTGGGGGCAGCTGATATGACCAGGAGCTCAGATATGAAATGATATGCTATTCTATGATGTATGAAATGATATGATATGATATGATCAGGAGGGACTTACCTCCCATATTTAGGCGTCTCCATACTGTAGAAACGGGTCACCATGTTATGCCTTCCTTGGGGTGCTCTGGGTTCAGCCTTCATCACCCTCCTCTTCTGGGTGGTCAGCACCCATCCGGCAGTTCACACACGAGTGCTGGGGTGACGACACACCTGACACAGAGCTCAACAACACTGTTCTTCAGTTTTGTGACATTGGACACATTATCCGTCCTCTTCGTGCCTTAGTTTCCCCGCTTGCATTTGCATTGTAACTGTGCTTTCTCATGGGGCCATTGTGAGGACTGCATGAAAACGTGGAGATAGTGTTGGCTCACGGGGTGGTAATAGTCTGTGGCGTTGCTTTGGTGTAGGAGACAGTCTGTCCTGTGTCTCTTTGACCTGCTCCCTTACTGACCCCCCAAGCCTCCCTGTGCCTAATGCTGCTCACTGACCAAATGCTGTAAGTCCCTCTCCCATTATCCCTCCTGCAGCCATATCACAAGAGCCCAGACACAGGGCCTCGCTGAAGCGCGGGTTCCTTAGCCAACATCTGAAGGAGCTGACTTTCACGCAGGCCCAGAGGTGTCTTCCCATAGCTCTCCTGCAGGTGCACCCGAGCCCCTCACCTGTAGGGCTTCCGGGTCGCTGTCCTCCCTGAGTGACACTGGCAGTACAGTAGGACTCATAGAGGGAATCATGAAGATGTGAGGGTCGCACCTGCATTAGCTTGGCAGCTGGTGGGGCCAGGGGCTTCCCTCAAACAAGGCCGCAGCAGCGTACTTGTTGGAAACATCACTAGCTCTGTGGAACATCTGAGCACCAGGACTGGAGGGCTTGTTTTCAGGGTGCTAACTCCCTGGTCTCAATTTCCTCCTCTGCAAAGTGGCAACAAATGTGGTCCGGGGGAGTGGAGTGGGGTAAAGAAAGTTTCTTTATGTATTACTGCAACGAAATCCTGACTGCGCAACTTAGGAACGTGTTGAATGACGTGTTCTCTCTGCTGCTGAGATGACACTCACATAAGCAACCTAAGGGAGATTTATCCGACTTACAGTTCCAGAGGGGAGAAATAGTCCATTATGGCAGGAATCTTATAGCAGAAGGCGTGGCTTGGAGTTAGAGAACAAGCTGCGAACTGCAAGAGGAAGTCAAACTATCAAAACCTCAAGGCCCGCCCCCCTGTGATGTGCTTCCTCCTAAAGGCTCCACCTCCTGAGTGTGCCTTGACCATTCCAAACATGAGCGTCAGCTTAGGATTCACACATGAGCCTTTGGAGACATTGAAGAGAGAAGTTTTAAAACTACAGGTCACAGTCAGACACGTCAGGGGACTCCCCAATAGCAGGAGCTCGAGAGAACTGGTCGTATTCGTCCACTGTCAAGAGCAGAAAGCAACAGGTGTTTGCTTGCTTGCTTGTTCTGTAGGCCGTCTCTCTCTCTCATTCTTTCATGACCAAAGCTAGGATTAACCTAAACGATTCTCTGATCCTGACCGAGCAGTACCCCAGCACATCACAGGGGTCGCCCTGAATGCCATACCCTCCCCAACCCTCAGGGCCTGTTGCAGTCATCTGCATAGTTGCTGAAAAATAAATGACCATCACACAGCTTAAGGGAACAAGGAGTACAGTTCATAGTCCAGCTTGACGGGAGAGCACACACCAACACCAGGGCCGAGGGAACTGGCCACACCATCACTGCATCACGGCTGAGAGAGGGACAATCCTTACTTGCCAGACCAGCATGTCTGGCCAAGTATACAGAAGGATGCCCATTCTCTCAACCAGCTCTCTGTGATTTATCCAGAGATAAATCAGATGGGCTGGGTCTTCCCCATCAGCTAGACAATCTCCTTCAGGTTTGCTCTGGGCTTAACTCAACATCAACTCTCTACAACTGTGCCCAGAGCTCAAACCCTCAACAGTCCAGTTGACACCTGTGCTTAACTATGACAGGGCCCGTCCAGTGGCTGCAGCATGTTCTCACCTCTTCCTCGCCCAGTGTCTCATTCCTTGCATCCTAGAGGATGACAGGCATTTCCATCTGATCGCCTAACCGCTGACAAACGCTCAGAGCCCTGTGTGCTCCGTGTATTCTTGCCTCTGAGTTGGACTTTCTGCTCATATGAATCGGGATTTTTCACTGGATCAGGGTCACAATTTCCCTTCCATAAAAGCAAGTTTCCCAGATTTCCAACTCCCAGAAAACACAAAGTAGTGCAGAGTTCTGTGCAGATGCCTCCTTCAGGCCCCGCCAGGGTCTCTAGCTCTCTATGGTCATGTCTTCCTCTCTTTAATCAAGCTCCCTTTCATCCTGTCCAGTGCCCTGACATTTCTTTGAGTTCATAGAGGTGAAACTGGAACGAACAGTCTAGGGGGTTGCAGAAGCCCGAGCAAACTGCACCATTCTTCAAGTCAGGGCTTTTGATCAGTGCCCAGCTTATTGTTAACATCCCTCTCTTCTGCTGAATTTTTAACTTGTTTATTCTTTATCTGGAATCATCTGTAGACTAACTTTCTCCAAATCTTAGCTATTCCACCTACAGGGAATGTTCCACTGAGCTCTCTCCCAGCCACCAGGTGGGATCATGGGATATCTCAAGTCTGACTTCTCCAGGTGGCTCTCAGTGGGAGGGACATGGTCAGTGCTGTAGGTATAGCATTCCTCAAGGCATCTGCAGCACCTGGAGATGCTGGAGCTCCACGGGGCTCATCCTGAGGGTTCCATCCCACTTCCAGCTCCAGGCAAGCAACTGAGCTCATGGAAGCCATCTACGACTTATGGCCTCACTCGCTTAGGGAGTTGTATGCATAAGGGACTTCACCTTGGGAAGATTCATACAAGGGGCCAATTTCTACGGCAACCATTGGGAAAAAAGGAGATGGAACAGAAAGACGTGTTTGAAGCGTGAAATGGGTGCAGCCTACGTTTCCTTTCCTTGTGGTAAAATACCCATGACGCCAAGTTCACTGCTTTCCCAGGAGACTGGGAGGCACAAAAGGAAGCTTCCTGGAGACCAAAGAGACTGGCCTCAAGGGGAGACTTTTGGTGGCAGCACTGGGGAGGCTGCGACAGGCATTGCAGCTGTACTCGCTCGCCTGAAGTCACTAACTCTAAGTCTCAGAGGCGCTGGCCCTGCACACTGCCTAGCGCCTCTCACAGACTCAGGCATGGTTCCTGCAAGTGATGCAAAGACAAAGGGGGTGATGATGACTCTGAGAGGTGTCACTTGCCCGAGGTCACAAATAATCATCTTGGGGTTTCCCTACAGTCCAGTGCCTCTGTCCACGCTTTCTCCAACCAGTTATAGACAACTGCAGAGATTCCAACCAAGTGCTTTTAGTTCTGAGTCTTGAGTCAGAGAACCTGGGGTTTCAGGTGCCCTCCACCACTTTTGAGGGTTCCTGCTTCATCTGCTTCCCCAGTGACACCAGTCAGCACTCTCTAGCCCTGCCCCTTCAGAGAACAGAAGAGACTCTGAGAACAGCACAAACATGCCCCTATTTCAGCTGCCAGGCATTGTGCCCTGGGTACCAGAGTAGCCAGACACCTTGAGCATAGAACATAGAGCAAAGCACCTGAAGGCTGAGAGAACCGAGCTAGGGTTGAAACTGGGGAAGATGCTTCGTCCCCAGATTCCAAATCATCACTTAAGGAATATGTGGAAGAGGTCCCAGGATAGGGGCAGGGCGGGACACGTGGACCAACTCCTTGACATGGGGTGGAGTTGTGAGTGGGCGCACGGATGCCTGATGGATGGAGACCTGGCTCTGGATGCTCAGCCCACTGCTTTCTGATTCTATGTGGAGAAGCTGAGCTGCCCAGAGCTGACGCCACACTGCAGTGAAACCTTGTCTAATTAGGAAGGGGCCATCCCGGAAAGAGAAATCGATCTCTTCCAATTCAATGTCAAGTAATGTCACAAATATTCATAGCAAGAGGCTCGGGCTACCACAGTACCTGGGAGAAGGGTGGATGGACAAACCCATAAAGGAAAGTTAACTAGTTCTCCTGAGTAGTAAGGAGCTATGAACTTCCTTTACTTGTAGGGGCTCAATAACCAGGCACCAGAGCATGTCACAAAAGCCTATATCCCTTCTGGAAAAGACTATACTGTTCTGCTTTTTATGATGTAATTTATGCAGCTTCTTGAAGGCAAATGGCCAAACCCAATTCTTTAATCACCTAACAAGACGCAATGCATCACTTCGTGAGTGCAGAGGCTCTGGACTGTTAGGGAACATTTGTAACCCACATGGCTAAGGCACAGAGCACTGTCTAGGCCGGCCTGCCACTGCTCCTTCTCTGAGGAGAGGGTGTCTTACTGCTGGCAGGACCGGGGAGATGATAAGTAACCAATATAACAAATGGTGGATTGTGCTTGAGTAGGAAGGGATGCAGGTTAAGACAGGTGGGTGCTCCGGGGAGAAGTAGAACAGGGTATCTGGGTAGGACGCTGGGCAGAAGAGATTGGAGCAAGCAGAGTCAGGCAGGAGGAGGACATCAGACAGCCAAAGACAGTAATGCTGGACCACCGTAGTATAGAGGCGTGGTGGGGAGCTTGCAGGTGGCGAGCTGGAAGTGGAGGGTATTGCTGCAATTTGTCTGTGTGTTCCCAATAAATTCACAAGCAAGTGGCATAAGGGGGGCATAAGAACTTTCTTTTGGCTTATGATCATCCAGTTATAGCCTTAGTCCAGCTTGACAGACAAGCTCTTACCAATACCACATCCTATCCACAGGATTGCTGAGAGAGAGACAAACCTCATTTGTCAGACATGTATAAGTCTGTATCTGTACATAGAAGAACGCCAATTTCCTGAATCAGTTCCCTCCATCTTATCTATCTGCCGAGGCAAAAGCCCCACCCGCCGTAGGCTGGGTTTTACCTAATCAGTTAGAAAATCTCCTGCAATCTTCACAGATGTGCCCATAGCTTAACCCTCAGTTATTAAGTTGACACCTGCATCTACAACCGAGGGCAGCACACTGAGAAAGCTCTTCCATGTCCTGGGCTTCGGTGAGAAGCTGTGAAATATGCTTGTGTTGAAAATAAAACTTGGGGGGGGGGCACTAGGAAAACGGCATTGGGTTCTGTAAGACCCCCCCGAATATGGCTGGACAGAATCTGCTGCCCACCTGGATATGGGCAAATGAAGGTTCCAGAAACTCTGCAAACTTTCCAGACAATGAAGCTGAAAGATGAAGTTGTTATTGAGACTTAGGATTGGATGGGGCGGCAGCCAGTGGAGTTTCCCACAAGCTGTGTGGCTGACTGTCCACATTCAAGTAGAGATGGTAAGAAATGATGTTCTCTGAAGAGGGGCTCTGGGACGTAGGCTTTGTGGCCAGCAGAGGTAGTTTCTTGGCTCCTCCAGTTTTCAGTTTCCCAGGGAATCTTATTTGGAACATTTAACAAGATTATGGCCCAGACCTTGGAAAAAATAGTAGTCTATAAAAACCAAGGATATTTTTTGCTTCAGTCCTCAGTGCAGAGCAATCCCATGTGGGAAATCAAAAGCCTGCTCTCTGCCTGAGCTGGGTACCTCGCCCCTAGTGGCCCTCGTAAGTGCTTTCTACGAGGAGACTGGTTGCATGTCTTCTTGAAACCTGGATCTTGTGTCTGTGGATAGGACCCTGCAGAAATAGATGCATGCTTATGGTGCGTGAGAAAACCTGCCATTCTTAACCAACTTCACAAGTCATTACTCACCCAAACATGTCTGGACAGAATTTGCCCGGACTTCAGATACTTTATTCACTTACATTTAATTTTCTGAAGTGCTTGACCTCTCTTCTTTCTTTTCAAAAGAAAAGTAGGCAACAGACATGAATGGGACCTTACACTAAATATATGTTAAGTGTAAGTAGAAACACATGGCATAGCTTTAAAGCTCTTTCCTCTGGCTTCGAAGGGACAAGCTTGTGGTTTGTGATAAATTGATCAATAGTGAGATCTGTGGCCTCATCTTTGGGCTCTTAAGATACAGGCAGAAGATACACAGGGAGTAGGTGTGGGATGGTTGTTTAATCCAAGCATTGCTGGGGTTTCTGCTGCTTCCTTGGGTTTCCTGCCTGAGGACTTTTGAGACAGTGTATTGATTTCCACGTTGGGAACAGAACTGTGACCTCAATCTTTCCCGTATCCTTTTTGGACAGATGACCATACAAATCCTGTGGGGCCCAGCAGGAGATGCTGTGGGAGGGTCTGCTGGACGCCTGCTCTAGCACATCTGTGTCTTAGCCTACCTTTGTTCTTGGATTTATCCTTCAAGTGTGTTCTCAAACTTCTCAAGGCTATAAGCTATGTGGGATGGACTTAGGGAGTACAGGAAGCAACAGATGGCAACTTGGACACTTTGGAAGGGTGGGCGAGGACCTCAGAGGGGAGCTGCTCCACCTGCTGCTTCCCTGGATCCACCAGGGCTCATAACAAATCTTAGTGTGGTTTTTTCCTTGGAACGCAGAGGTCTGAGATCCCTGATGAAGTTGTCAGCATAGCCATTCCCTGCTGGAAGGACAGCTGGGCCCCAGGAGGAGAGCTGGAGCCTGGAAATCTTGGACGCCTGCTCCAAAGGGGGGCCGTTCCAAGTGGGGGTGACTGCTCCAAGGAGGGGAGGACCTGCTCAAGAGGCATCTGCTCGGGGGGGGGGCTGCTCCAAGGGGGACTTCTCCAAGGAGGACCTGCCCTAAGGGGGGCTGCTCCCAGGGGGGAGTGCTGCTGTAAGGAGAAGGGATGCTTCAAGGGGGCCTGCTCCAAGGGGGGGGAGAGTCTGCTCTAAGGGGAGGACTGCTTCCCTCTCCAAGGAGATGCCTGCTCCAAGGAGGGCCTGCTCCAAGAGGAACCTATTCTGAGAGAAACCTGAAGCTTTGGAGACAGTAACTGTTAACTCTCTAACCATAGGCAGACAATCCATTCATCTACCTACTCAGCTGTCCATCATCTATCTCTATCTATCCATTAGGTTGTCTATATTAGTCTATCATCTCCATCTCTCTCTTTCTCTTTCTCTCTCTCTCTCTCTCTCTATCTATCTATCTATCATGTACCTAATATCTATTATCTTTAAGTATATTGGCTATGTCTATCATGTCTATATTATTATATAATAATTTTAATATATATTAATATATTATTAATAAATATATTATCTCTTCTATCTATCACCTATCAATCTATCATCTCTATCTTCTATCACTTATCTATTGTCCATCTATCAACCTATCACCTACCTGCCATCTATAGTTATTATTTATTATCTATCTATTTGCCTATCATCTATTTATCATTTACATCTATTCTTTATTATCTATTGATTGAGCTGCCAATCAATTGATCTATCCATCCACTATCCATCCTATAGTAACATTTCCTTACAAGGAAATAGCTTGTATAGAAGGCTGCTTTACTTTGAAAAGATTGAGTTGGTATTGTTTTGATGCATAACATCAAAAGGGTTGCCGAAGTCATCTGGGGCACCAAGATGTATGTTACAACATGACATCATGTTACAGATGCTCTCGGTCACCTTCAGAGCTATCCTGGGATATCTGCAGCCTAGGGATGTAGGCTGGACATGCCTGGCTAACTGGGTTAACACAGCAAGGGACGTCATCTGGAAGTGTGTGGCATGGGAGCTTCAGAAGGCATCTGTGGAGCTGGCAGCAAGGTAGGAAACAGACCCTTGAATAAGTGGCGCTTCACCTTCAGATTGTCAGACTCTTCCCTCTGTCCCCAGCTGAAGGAGGTGTTCTGGTCTTCCGAGCTTTGAAATCGGTCGTCTTAAAGCTTTCTTAGGTCCTTGTGAGGCCCAGGAAGCAAGCAGACATCTCAGGAAGGATCCTGTTCCTTCCAATTGCCCGGCCCCAGGAGACACAATTTAAAAGGGTTAAGGCTGGTTTTGAGGGGGTGGGCACAGAAAGACACTTGGCAAGATGAAGTGCTCAAAGTCCTCGGCAGATAGTCATGGTCTTGCCAACTACGAGGATACAGCTTGCGCTGCCGGCGGAGGTGGTCTGGACTGCTGCTTCTCTCCAGGTGGAGTTTTGGAGTGTGTCTGAGTGTGTGGGGCAGAAGAGAGGGGTAAGAGTATGTGTGTGTGTGGGGGGGCTTTGTGTGGCAGTGTCGCAGCACGTGTGAGCAGGTCTGAGTGTGTGCGTAAGACTGAGGGGATGTAAGATGTGTGTGAGTGCCTGTGTGTTCTACTGGCCAGTGTCATTGATGTTTGGATGAAAATTCATACCATGGAGGGCAGAACAGCCCTGGGGCATGCTAGGGAGAGTCCACCCAGTCCAGGGTACTGTAGAACCCCCAGATCCTGGTCTAAAGGGGACTTTGGCAGCAGGAAGGGAGTGTTGAGGACCCGATTATCTGCAGGTAGAGTGAGGCACACGGTAAGGTCTTGGCCTCTTTCTACTTAGTGCTTCCTTGATAAGCCTGCAAAGCTGGAAGCACCTTCTTCCTCACCTTCAAGTCTTCTGTACCCCTCACATTCGTGACATTGGTGTGGTGGGACTGAAGGGCTGCGGCCAAAAGTTATCCCTATCTTCTGCCACAAGGAGGCCCCGAAGCTAGGATGCAGCCCTTGCAAGGATCACCAGGCAGGAAGAGAGCTGGCAGAGGGGCACGAGGCATCTCCGGGGAGTCAGTGGGTATGGAAAAGAACCCACGTCTATCTTCTTGGTCAATTGAAGAGGGACCCCAGCACATCAATTAGCAGCCAGAAACAATTTCTGATGCTGTCATGGTTAGGCACAGGTGCCAACTTGACTGTTGAGGGTTTGAGCTCTGGACACATTTATAGAGAATCAGTCGAGTTAAGCCCAGGACGAACCTGAAGAAGATTGTCTAGCTGATGGGGAGGGCCCAGCCTATGGTGGGTGGGACTAGGCTCTGAACAGGTGAATAAAATACTGAGAGCTGGTTGAGAGAGCCGGCATCCTTCTGTTCACTTGGCCAGACATGCTGGGCTGGCAAGTAAGGATCGTCCCTCTCTCAGCTGTTATGTGGTGATGGTGTGGCCAGTTCCCTCGGCCCTGGTGGTGCGTGCTCTCCTGTCAAGCTGGACTGAGAACTGTAACCAGGAATTGTAAGAGAGAATAAACCCCTTGTTCCCTTAAGCTGTTTGATGGTCACTTATCAGCAACCATGCAGGTGAACTGCAACAGATGCCAAGTAAATTGGATGGACAGTGAAGTTGTGAACCAGGGAGAGGGAAATGAGCCCTGGATAAGCAGACGGCAGAACAAGCTCTTGACCAAATGGCCTCATTGCTGGGGAAGCGACAATGAGCTCAGCGGGGAAGGGGATGCAGTGGGAAGAGCCGCTTTCTGCACCTTGGCTGCTTGCTAACAGCCTGTCTTAGAGAAAGCGGCTGGTTTTATATCTATATGCTTCAGATCCGCCAGCTCCCGCTTCTTCCGTGTGAAATCATATGCCAAGTAATTATTAATTGCTCCGTGTCAAGTCAGGAGGGAGAATCGATCTGAAGAAAGCACTCTACTCCATGGCTACCAGCTTCGGGAACTGAAATTGACAGTAAGTCTTTGAATTCCTTACAAGATATAAATGGAAATCAATAAAAGAAGGTTTAGTGGGGACTGAACCAAAAAAAATTGGGAAGGAATAACTAAAAATATACATAGCAGTGGCAGAGATGGAGAGGAGGAGAGAGTGGACACGTGCCCAGAGCGACGAGGACAGCTCTGGACCTTTCTGTTGTACCCTGAGGTGACTCACACATTTACAAGGACGACACAGTCCTCGCCACTTGCTGAGGTGCTGCTGTTACAGATGCAACCCCGACACTGGAGACCACCTGATGGCATTTCACTAACTCAAAGGGGGGACCCGACTCGTGAAATTTCTATCTGAAGGCTGCTTGCTCAGGTCTCCAAAGGACCTCTGAAGTCTGTTAGGACAAAATTAGTCACCAGAAAAGATGGCACATAGCTTCCCTACGGACTGCCAATCTTTTCTAAGGACAGCTGAGCGGGAGCAGTAGGTAGGGCTAGGTTGTTAAGAAAAGGCCCCCTTACCATTGCTGAGACTTCATGACCGGTGTGGTTAACTCGCTTCTTCCAGTAGGTCAATGACTACTCCATCCATAAGACCCAAACAAGGTGCTCTGGTTCTTATGTGGCTTGGTGTGTCGATCCATCCTTGTGCACGTGAGTGACTTGTGTTCCCTTTGCCACAATCGTCATCTGACTCTGGAGTGAACTGATGGCGAATCCTGTACGTGGAGGAAAATAAGTTCCATCCAGTTCAATAGACATTTCCGATGGTGGCCAGAGAACCGAAAGCTGCTCTCTGGGCACATCTGTGAAGAATTAGTAGTTAAGGCAAGTCCTGAGCAGGCCCATGGGAGATTATCTTATTGGGGGACCATTCCCTGGGCAGGGGGGATAAGATGGAGGAAGCTGGTTCAGTAGTTGGCATATTTCAGCACATTGTTGGCATGTTGGTATTCTGGCAAGAGAGAAAGCACATCTCTCTCTCAGCTCTTTCTGTAGAGATGGTGTGGCCGTTTCCCTCAGCTTCTCATACTGGTATGAATGCTCCTGCAAAACTGGACTATGAACTGTAACCAGAATCATGAATGAGACTAAAGCCCTTGCTTTCTTAAGTTGTTTGCTCATGTTTTTCTCAGCAACGTGAGAACAAACTGCAATATTCCACAAGTGCTAGAAACACAGGGGCATAATAGCCATTGAAAAGTTTTCCTCTTCTTTCTTCAGTTTATTATTTTTCCTGGGGTGGGGGAGTACTAGAGATGAAACCCAGGACTTTCTTCACTCTGGGCAAATGTTCTATAGCACTGAACCATACCATCATTCAACCCAAAAGCTTCTTAAATAATATTCAACTCTCAAAAAAAGTCAGAGTTGCTGGCAATCATTAGAAGAAGAGATTGAGGGTAATAAGTCCCGGAGGCACCGGCCATCAACAACTGTTTCTTCCCGCCCTGGCCAACCAACCAGGATTGCTCCTCAGTTGGTCAACGACTTGACACTGAAGTGCTACCAGACAGAGATTGCTCATAAAGGGAAAAACAATTTCTGTTGGCTTGTTTTTGTGAGTCTTTCTTTTTGTTCTTGATTCATGGTTTTGGAGATTCCAGGCTATGATCAGTTGACCCCACTGCTTTACCCATGACTATACTATCTATCATGGTTGGAGCAGGTCGGAGGGGGGAAAATGATCAAATCACTCACTTCATAACCAGGAAGAAAAACAGTAAAAAAGCAGAAGAGGAAGGATCTGGGGTATATAATCCCGGTGAAGGCACATCTCAGTGATCTAAACCATCTGTGGACCTCACTTCTCATAGGCTTCCCAAGCTCCCAAAAGAACCTCCCCATGCACCAAACCTATTGCGAAGAACTTTGCAGGTGTTTAACATATGAACTATCATGATTGCCAGGGAGCTTTTAAAAATGCAAACAGACAACCCCCTTACCTCCTAAAAACCTCACTGGAATGTTTTGGGTGTTTCCACAACAGACATTTTAGAAAGGATCCTGTGTCAAACTAAGTAATTATGACAAATGTCAATGCAGAAAAGTTAAGTCAACTAAGATATCTTTCCAAAGCAGCTGATCCCATTCTGCTACGGGTGGTTTGTTTGGGAACAGTCCTCCCAGTGGTCTGGATGGGGGTGTCCCAGGAAACTAAGGCAGCGTTTGTCGGAAGTGGAAAATAATCTGTCCTTCAGTCTCAGGACTCAAGCTACAGGTTAATCCTGGGGCCCAGAGTCCTCTTTCCAGGAGGCACAAACCATCACACTACACTGCGCTGGCACCCTGTGGCTGCCACGGCCAACTGCCACACCATGCATTTAGCAGCTTCAAACACAGCACACCTGACAGTCCTGAATGCCTGGAGACCAATGTCAGCATCCCTGGGGATCCCAGGTCACAGGGCTGGCTCCTTTAGCAGGCTGCAGGGACACCCTCTTTCCTCACCCCAGCAGTTCCTGGTGCTGGTGAGTGAGTATTCTTGGGCTTGTAGTCTGGCCACTCCAAGCTCTGCCTGCATCATCACATGCCTCCCTCTCATTACCTTTAGCCATGCCCACTCCCCCACCCCTGATAACCTCACCTCATTAGAATACAAAACCTCTTCTGCCAAGTGCCTTCTACCATGTAAGGTTTGGCTCCCAGGGCCTCAGGGATTAGGACTCTAGCATCTTTGAGGTCAGCCTGCCACACATTAGTGTGAACTAAAGCATGAATGCAGCTTGCCGCAAGCTGGCTTCTCAAATATGTAACCAGGATCAGCTATGTGGGCTGGTCTGAGGGGGGGGAGAGAGAGAGAGAGAGAGAGAGAGAGAGAGAGAATCCAGAGTTGACTGAGCAGACAACCAAATTCTTATATAAAAAATAAAGCTGCTACATCGTCCCCCCAGACTTGGACTCCGCAGGACTAAAGAAACACAACCAGGAAGAAATAGTTGTAGGGACAGACAGAGGGTTCAGGGTGGCTGTTGTCTGAGGGAAAAGTGAGGGTTTATCTCCTGCCCTGGTTCCCTGTGTGTCTGATAGAGGCTTAGGGCATGACAGAGACCTGCATCCATTACTCTGTCATCTGTGCACCTGGCTACATTGGGATATCATGGACCAAATGGGAAATGCCCAATTTCCATGTTGTCCCCCCCCATTTTAGCCTAAAGCCATGCTGTTCTGAGAACCTTTGTTCTCCTGTTAAGTTCTCCCTACAGCGAAGCCCTAGGCGAGTCTCAGTCTCACAGCTGCAGATATTAAAAAGCAGACTGCAAATCACCCCAGGCCTTGACAGGGGCTGGAGGGAAGGTGGGAACGAAAGGGATGTTTTTAGAACGCTCCTCAAGATTATGAATAGAGAATTGCTGAACTTAATAACTGCTTTTTTAAAAGGCCATTTTTTTTCAAAGCAAGAGTACATAATAATGTCTTTGACACCAAATAAAATCATTTATGATGAAAACCCCCTTTGAGTTGCTGATGCTTAGAATGCTTTGGAAATGTGTCCCTGGGTTCCCTCCTCAGAGTGTGGGAATGTGCTCTCTCTCTTGTGAACTTTCTGGAGAGAAAATGAGCCTTGTGACTGGAGAGTAGCCAGCCAAGCAAGGGTCCCGCGGAGGGGCAGGATCTCAGGGAGGGGCTCTGTCACATCTGGCCGGAATGGGATCAGGGTGACATGTGTCACAGCCTCCTGCAAGTCAGCCCCCGTCCTGACTGCACAGTGCTGGTCTGAGGATTTTCAAAAGCAAATGTGAGCAGGCGTTTAAGTGCGGAAAATGAAAAGTTGGGAGACCAACCTGAGAACAGCAACGGAGCAGACCTTCCTTTGAGCCTTGGGAGGATGCACTCTGGCCAGAGCGACCAACAGTCAGGTTGGGGAAGGCACCCAGGCAGGGCAGGGGAGGTTGTAGGTTAGTAGAGAAGGAGAATGGGAGAAGATGATGGGCTGAGGAAACCGTGTGTCTCTGGCAACCAGCATGTCTGAGCAGTGTGAGAGGAGACAGTTGGTTAATTACCGGCCGTTGATATCTGCATTCTTTGTCAGTGTTCTGGAGCTGAGTGAAAGACTCCCTGGAGTCACCAAGTTAAGCATTGAGCTTCTCCTGCTCTCAGCTTAAAGTCTCGGCCTTGGTATGACGCTCACTGAAAGGCCCAAGGCGCAGATGACCTTGGAGACCACGGCTCCTCTGGCTATTGTTAAAATGTAGCCTCTCTCAGCTGTCTTTGGGTTGCTCTTGTTCTACCAAGGGGGCAGGATGTTCTTGTGCCCGAGACGGGTTCAGAAGCAACAAGCTAGAGAGCAGGGCTGGCACCAGGACTCCTGTGACCACATCCTGCGGGCATCCCTACGAGCCCCTGGCTGTGGACCAAACATGGCCGCCTAGCGGGAGCTCTCAGCACAAAGCTGGTCACTTCTCAGGGAGCGGAGACTAGATCTTATTCCTCTCTGGCGCCCAACACAATGCGTGGCTCAGGGTCTCTGCTCAGAAGCATGTTTATTGGATGTGACAGCGTTTCCAACTAGAGAGCTGTCTGACTAGAGAAAGGAGGATGATAATAATCCAGAAAAATGCTGAGGACACTCCCAGAGCTCGATGTCCTTCTTAAAATGACCACTGCTCTAATCCTGTCTCCCTGCTCGGTTGGTGGCTATGCTTCATACTGCACACATGTGAGAATGGGTATTGCACCCCAACATGCAGCTGTGCAGGACTGGCAAGTTACAGAGGAGCCCTTCTGACCTCACCACTGGTGACTCCAAGACCTGGCAGAGTGTTTTGGCCACACCCAACTAGCTGCCCGCCTGCTGTTGACCACTGGAGTGTCCCCTGGAATCATTTGCAGGGTGTCACAGGAGAGTTAGTGAGTCTTGCCTCCCTGAAGCCGCCCACACCCTGGTTCTGTGCCAAGGCCGTTTATCTAGAAATCAGCCCATGGCAGGACACCAAAGTCAACAACACGGAAGGCCTGGCAGGAAGCTTGGCTATTCCAGGGCAGTTGGGGAAATTAGGCAAGGGAGCCGAACAGGGTGAGGCCAGAGGGAGGTCACAGAAGAAAATAGGGGTTTCAGGGATCTCAGAGACAACAGGACTCTGCAAAGAAATCTAAGTCTGAGGACTCCGACGATTTCCATTTCCATCATCAGAAAGGAATTCTTACCACTAGCCAGTCTGCAGAGCTCTGCTGCGAGGCTTGGTGTGAATGCATTTAATAAGTTTTACTAGTGAAAAGCAGAGCAGTCCCATGAGGCTTAAAGAAAGCTCACAGGAACCTGTGTGCTGGGAAAAAAATCAGGTTGTATCAGAAGGGGAAGAGTCTGTCGGGCCCTGAGGCTCTGTCCGATAGGGGTTCCAGAAAGGTGAACCTTACCCCACTGGAGATGTTCACAGTGGACATGAGTGACATTTAAAGCAGACTCGCAGCCAACCTGACCAAGAATGTAAGGCTCAGTTTCCATCAATTTCAATATCGATCCTATCAGTGCACACACATGTGTGTCTGTGTATGCGCGCGCACGTGTGTGTGCGTGTGTGTGCGTGTGTGTGTGCACGTGCGTGCAGGATCGTGAGTGTGCATACATGTGGAGGCCAGAGGTTGATGCTAGGTATCTTCCTCAGTCACTCTCTACCTCATTTTTGAAGCAAGGTGTCTCACTAAACATGAAACTTGCCAGTTCAATTCTGCTAGACTGCCTGGCCAATGAGCCCCAGGGACCCTCTTGTCAGTGCCTCCTGGTGTGGGGATTATAGGTGACACATTATGCTTGGCTTTAACATAGGTGCTGGCTAACCCAGGTTACAGAGTGGTGTATGGCCAAAAGGAGTCGCTTGGACGCGTCAACTGCTGTCCTGAGCAGAGGACATTGCACGTGGGAGGACCCGGTGGCCCTAGAGACCATTAAGGAGCATCTATCTCTTAGAGAAGGCCGGGCTGCTGTTGTTTCTGAGCAGGATGAGAAAGAGTTAACAAGCCCAGTCTGCTAGTCTAGCTTAGGGGATAGTGACACCATCATAAAGAGCCCCATTCTTTAATGAGCATGCTCAGACCGCAGGGAATTTAACCCCTGGTGGTCCATGGTGCCTTGCATAGAGAGCCAGTCCCAAGAAGAGACAACTTAACCTTAGCTTGCTCCTAGGCCAGCACGGATGTGTCCCCCTGGTTGTCTAGCTGAGAGTTCTCATCACTGTCTTGCTGTGGAGACCTAAATAACCAGGGCACTGTCACTGAACTTCTGCCTGACCATCATGTAAAAACACGCCCTCCCCCATTTCTCTGCAACAGTCTCTTAGAATGCAAACTTTCTCTCTGCCATCTTGCTCACTGTGGGCATACTTCAGTGAATCTAACGAACTGCTTCCATCTTACTCTGGTCTGGTGAATTCTCTCACTGCTGGATTTATCCTCCAGGGCAGGGAAGGTGGAGACTGATTAAATCAGTGTGGAAACCTGAGAGAGGTCCCCCTTCTACTCGAAACCCTCCCCCATCTCTTCTTCCTGATACTACTGCCCACTGCAGTAGCAAGCCTTGTCCCTCTCCTCTCCCGGGAGGGAACCAGAGGATCTTCTTAAGCACAGCCCCCACCCCCTTGAAGGGTCATTAGAGGAGAGAAAAAGGTACTCGGTGTGTACACTGTAACTGGAGGCCCTGCTTAATGGGTTGGCCACCCGTGGAGAGAGCTATGTGGGTCATCTACTAGATCAAGTGGGGCATTGTAGTCCCCTGAATGACCTGCTTTGAATGGAGGGAAACACAGCTTTGTCCCAGTCTCAGACTGGAGGGTGGGAAAGGCCTCCCAGGCTCTGCTCTGAAAAGCCGGCATCACAAAGGCCCCACCTTCTAGGGTCCCCACTCCACGGCCTGACTCTCCCTGTCCCAAGACCATTTTTGTGTGCTTTCACTGGTGTAAAACTTTTCTTCCACGCCTCTCAACCTGGTTCCATTGGACTTGTGGGCATCCGCATCATTTGTACCCACATCACGGGGATGGTGTTAGGGGTGGAGACCAAGTCTCTCCGGGTGCTCTTCCCTGCGCTCACAAGAGCCAGCATTAGAAAGGATTCAGAGCTCAGCAGCAGCGACCGCAAAGACCAAATGAAAGGGATCTTGCTTAGGCAGGCGCTCTCTCTCTCTCTCTCTCTCTCTCTCTCTCTCTCTCTCTCTCTCCCTCTCCCTCTCTCTCTCTCTCTTTCTCTCTCTCCCCTCTCCGCGAGAAAGCCCTTGGCCCGGGAAACACACTCAACAGGGGTGTCCGCAGGACATCGAAAGGTTCAGTGGGGAGGGAAGGAGGATGACCCTCAGCCGCGCGACCCCCTTACTCCCACTTGCCCACTTGCCACAGCCAAGGCTACCCAAGGGAAGGGACGGACCCCCATCCAGTCTCTGCTGCCCCGCCCAGCCTGGGGCGGAGTCTGGGGGGGAGTCTCTTATCCTCACCTCAGGTGGTGGTCAGGCCCAGAGACTCATGCTTTTTCCCCACCAGGTCTACTGGCCTCCGAAAGCAATGAAACCCCACTTCTCATGGGGACCTACACAAAATCTCCTTTATAAAACCATCCTACAATTTGTTCTTTTGTATAGACTTTAAAAACCTCATATAAAAATCACTTTTTCCTTTATACAAATGTTAATGCATGCAGTGTCTCTTCTACTACAATTAATTCCTGAATTGTTTCTCTACCTTTTTCTTTTTTCTTTTTGAGAAGAATTCCACATTTTTTTATTATTATTTCTGCTCATACAAACTTAACAGGTACACCAGTCCCCTCCCTCCCTCCACCTCTCCGCCAACCACCCTGCTCCCCCCTCCCTCACCATCCCCCAGTGCCTCCCCCCCCACTCCAATCCCCAGAGCATCCTTTAATGTGCATGCCAAACTCTTCTCTGGGTCCTCCTCTCTGATGAGGTGCAAGGGCCCAGTGGCATTTCCAAGAACCATTTCCTGTGTTCCCTTTAAGCATAGGAACACTACTGTGGCTGTCAATCCCTTGCCTCCAAGGATCCTAGTGCCTTTAGTCCATGATAGACTTTGTGGAGTCAATAATGTGTTGGACATAGAGCAGGTCATGCAAAGTCCTATTTTGATTGCTTCGGCCCTAACTTGTGTGGAGTATCTTGCATATCATTACTCCTCCCATCCTTGTGCTCTTTTTTTTTTCCTTTTTTTTTATTAAAAATTTAATTATACATTTTAAAATTTTTTACCAGTTCCCTCCCTCCCCCCTCCTCCCCCCGAACCTCCTCCTCCCCCTCTCCTTCCCCCAGTGCCTCCCCCCCAATTCCCAGAGAGTTCTTTATTGTGTACGCCTAACTCTCCACTGGGTCCTCCTCTCCGATGACATATAAGGACCCAGTGGCATTTCCATAAGCCCTTTCTCTTGTTCCCCTTAAGCATAAGATCACTACTATGGCTGTCAATCCCTTGCCTCCAGGGGTCTCGGTGCCCTTAACAGATGCTAGACTTTATGAGGGCAACAGTGCGCTGGACATTGCACAGGGCATGCAAAGTCCCATTATGATTGCTTTGGCCCCAACTATTGTTGAGAATCTTGCAAATCGTTGCTCCTCCCATCCTTTTGCTCTTACAATCTTACCGCCCCCTCTTCCGCAAATGTCCCTGAGCTCCAGGATGGGGAGAGATTAGGCTGGCCTAGTTCTATGTGATTGATACAGAGTCTCTGAAGTTCTGGATTGTAGTTTGTTGATTTTCTTTTGCAGTTTTGCTGCTCCTGCAATTCCCTCCACTCCATTCTGCTGGGCACTGTATGTCACCCCCTGGCCAGAGACAAAAAGCTATTAAACTGGAGTCTTGTTGTAATAGCACATTCAAGGGTAGATGTAATAAGAGTAGGAAACCTCACTGAGGGAGGGGTCCATCACCCATTTGCAAAATGATTACTTTTTATCTGCTAGACTATATGCCCTCCCCTTCTGGTGAGATCAGGAAAGAACGTCTGTGAACTTAACCAGGTTTCTCATTACTTACTTGCAGACCTTGATGGAGGCCTATTTTCTCTGCTGTAACATGGTCCCCTCTCTCCTTGTTTCTGGTGTGGCCCTCCTAACCCATCTCTCTTGTTCATAATCCTTGCAATTACTGTGTTACATAGGTTTACTTTTGAGTGTCTCAATGTGGGCTAGGTGAGTTTGGTACTAGGAGCCACCTATTAGGGAGTACATACGGCGCTTAATTTTCTGGGTTTGGGATACTTCACTTAATATAATTCTTTCTAATGACATCCATTTCCCAGCAAATTCCAGTAATTCATCATTTTTGATGGCTGAGTAGTACTCCATTGTATAGATGTACCACGGTTTCCTTATCCACTCGTCAACTGTTGGACATTTAGGTTGATTCCATGACTTTGCTATTGTAAACAGTGCTGCTATGAACATGGTCGAGCTTGTGCTATCGAGGCGAACCTCTGCTGCATGGGGGGTTATTCCCAAAAGTGGGATAGCAGGGTCATATGGCATTTCAATCTTTAATTTCTTTAAGAATCTCCAGACGGCTCGCCAGAGTGGCTGTATGAGCCTGCATTCCCACCAACAATGTAGGAGAGTTCCCCTCTCCACATCCTCTCCAGCATTTGTCGTTGTTTGTATTGTGGATTTTTGCCATCCTGACCGGGGTGAGATGATATCTCAGGGAAGTTTTGATTTGCATTTCCCTGATGGCGAAGGAAGTGGAGCATTTTTTAAGATAATTGTTAGACATTTTAATTTCATCCCTGGTAAAGTTTCTTTGAAGTTCCAGGGCCCATTTTTTAATTGGGCCAGTGTTTTCCTTGGAGTTTAGTTTTCTAAGTTCTTTGTGCACTCTGGACAGTAGAGCTCTGTCAGATATGTGGTTAGTGAAGATTTTCTCCCATTCTGTGGGTTGCCTTTGAGCTCGTGTGACAATCTCTTTATCTGAACAGAAGCTCTTTAATTTCACAAGATCCCAACTGTTGAGAGTTGGTAGCAGTGACTGTGCCATTGGATGTCTGTTTAGGAAGTGTTGGCCTAGCCCAATCAGCTCAAGGGAGTTCCCTATCCTTTCAACTATGGTTTTTAAAGTCTCTAGTCTGATATCAAGGTCCTTGATCCATTTGGAATTAAGTCTTGTACATGGTGACAAGTACGGGTCCAGCTTTAATCTTCTGCATGTGGAGATCCAGTTTTGCCAGCACCATTTGTTGAAGATGCTGTTCTTTTTCCATTGGATTCTTTGGGCCCCTTTGTCAAAGACCAAATGGCTGTAACTTTGTGGGCTTATATCTGGGTCTTCAATCCTTAACCATTGATCTGTGTGTCTATTTTGGAGCCAGTACCAGGCTGTCTTTATAACTATGAATTTGTAGTATAGACTTAGGTTTGGTATGGTAATACCTCCAGCTGTGTTTTTGTTACTCAGGATTGTTTTTGCTATCCTGGGTCTTTTGTGCCTCCATATGAACTTTGAGATTGTTTGGTCAACTTCTTTGAAGAATTGCTTTGGGATTTTGATTGATATAGCATTGAATCTGTATATTGCCTTTGGTAGGATGGTCATTTTTACAATGTTGATTCTGCCAATCCAGGAACAAGGGAGGTCTTTCCACCTTCTGGTGTCTTCTGCAATTTCTTTCTTTAGGGTTTTAAAGTTTTCATTGTAAAGGTCTTTTACCTCCTTAGTTAGGTTTATACCAAGGTATTTCATTTTTTTAGGGGTTATAGTAAATGGTATGGTTTCTCTCAAGGCTTTTTCACTTCTTTCATTCTGGGCATATAGGAAGGCCTCTGATTTTTGCACATTTATTTTGTATCCGGCCACCCTGCTGAACTTCTTAATTAGTTCCAGGAGCTTCCTGGTGGAGTTTTTGGGATCCCTCAGGTATAAGATCATGTCATCTGCAAATAGGGATAGCTTGACTTCTTCCTTGCCGATTTGAATCCCTCTTATGTCCCTTTCTTGTCTTATGGCTTCAGCTAAGACTTCAAGTACAATATTGAATAGAAGTGGTGAGAGTGGACAGCCTTGTCTAGTTCCTGATCGAAGTGGGAATGATTCCAATTGTTCCCCATTGAGCATAATCCTTGCTGTGGGCTTGTTGTATATAGCTTTTATTATATTGATTAAGGTTCCTTCCATTCCCACTGTCTCTAGCGTTTTGATCATAAAAGGCTGTTGGATCTTGTCAAAAGCTTTTTCTGCATCTATCGAGAGTATCATGTGGTCTTGGACTTTGGACTGGTTTACATGATGAATTACATTTATTGATTTGCGTATGTTGAACCAACCTTGTGTGCCGGGGATGAAGCCTACTTGGTCCCCATGAATGATCTTTTTAATATGTTTTTGAATCCGATTTGCTAAGACTTTGTTGAGAATCTTTGCGTCTGTGTTCATCAGGGAGATCGGCCTATAGTTTTCTTTTTTAAGTGAATCTTTATTAGGTTTTGGGATTAAAACGATATTAGCTTCATAGAAGGAATTTGGTAGTGTTCCTTCCTTTGCTATTTGATGGAACAGTTTAAGGAGTATTGGTGCTATTAACTCCTTAAATGTCTGGTAGAACTCTGTGCTGAATCCATCTGGTCCAGGACATTTTTTGGTGGGAAGATTCGAGATTACTTCCTCAATTTCCTTATATGTTATAGGACTATTTAAATAATTCACAACTTCCTGATTCAATTTAGGTAAGTTGTGTTTACTTAGAAATTCATCCATCTCTTTTGTGTTGTCAAACTTCACAGAGTATAAGTTTTTGAAATATGATGTTATAATTCTCTGGATTTCTTGGGTATCAGTAGTGATAACTCCATGTTCATTTCTAATTTTGTTAATTTGGGTTTTCTCTATCTTGCTTTTGGTTAGTTTAGCTAGGGGTGTATCAATCTTGTTGATTTTTTCAAAGAACCAACTTTTTGATTGGTTGATTTTTTCTATCGTTTTCTTAGTCTCGATTTCAGATATTCCTCCCCTTATTTTGCTAATCTCTTCTCTTCTACTGCTTTTGGGATCAGATTGCTCTAGTTTCTCTAAAGCTTTAAGCTGCATTGTTAAGTTGTTTATTTCTGATGTTTCCATTTTTTGACGTGGGCATTAAGAGCTATGAACTTACCTCTTAGAACAGCTTTCATTGTGTCCCAGAGATTTTGGTAGGTTGTATTTTCGTTATCATTCACTTTTAGGAAATCTTGAATTTCCTTTTTAATTTCTTCCTGAATCCAGTTCTCATTCAGCATCATAGTGTTAAGTTTCCAGGAGTTAGTGTATTTTCTCTTGTTTGATGTGTTGTGGATGTCCAGCTTTAGGCCGTGGTGGTCTGATAGGGCACAGGTTAGAATTTCAACTTTCTTGTATATGTGTAGATTCATTTTGTGGCCCAATATGTGATTTATTTTGGAGAAAGTTCTGTGTGCTGCTGAGAAAAATGTGTATTCTTTGGTGCGTGGGTGAAAAGTTCGATAAAGATCTGTAAGGTCCATTTCTTTCAGGGTTTGATTAAGTTCCAAAGTGTCTCTGTTAAGCTTTTGACCTGTTGATCTATCCCATGTAGAGAGGGCGGTGTTGAAGTCCCCAAGAATTATCGTTTGGGGGTTGATTTCTTGCTTTAGACACTGTAGGGTTTTCTTAATGAATGTGAAGGGGCCCGTATTGGGTGCATATATGTTCAGTATTGTGAAATCTTCCTGGTGAATTGTACCTGTGACTAAAATGTAGTATCCATCCGTGTCTCTTATAATTTTCTTTGGTTTGAAATCCACTTTGTCTGATAGCATAATGGCTACCCCTGCCTGTTTTCTGCTTCCATTTGCTTGTAGAATTGTTGACCAGCCTTTTATTTTTAGAGCGTGCCTATCTTTTGTGGTGAGATGGGTTTCCTGCAGGCAACAGATTGATGGATTGTGATTTTTAATCCAAGTTTGTAATCTGTGTCTCTTGATCGGTGAATTAAGTCCATTAACATTTAGTGTTATAATGGAGAAACTATTGTTAATTCCAGACATTTATTATGTTTAGTAGCTTTTATAAGTATATTGCTTCGCTTTTAATGGTGTTATATTTGCCTTCTGTTCTCCTGGATATGCCTGTTTTTTTCTTCACGCTTGAGTATCATTTCTAGCAGTTTTTGAAGGCCTGGTTTGGTGGCCATGTATCCCTTAAAGTTGTCTTTGTGCTGGAAAATTTTTCTTTCTCCCTCGATCATGACTGATAGTTTTGCAGGGTAAATCAGCCTGGGTTGACATTTTCGCTCATTCAATACTTGAAGTATGTCTCTCCAAGCTCTTCTTGCTTTTACTGTTTCGACTGAGAAGTCATTTGTTATTTTAATAGGTTTACCTTTAAAAGTGACTTGTTTTTTCTCCCTTGAAGCTCTCAGCACCAGTTCTTTATCTTGAATGTGGAGTGTTTTAACTATTATTTGCCGCGGCGTGCTTCTATTTTGGTCGTATCTGTTTGGGGTGCGGAATGCCTCTTGTATATGAATGGGCCTCTCTTTTTTTAGATGAGGAAAGTTTTCCTTGATGATCGTTTGAAAAATTTCCTCAGGGGTGGTATTTTGAGATTCTTGCTCTGGTATTCCATGAATACGCGTGTTAGGTTTCTTCAGGGTGTTCCATATCTCTTGGATATTTCTCTCAAGTATCTTTTTGGCTTTAACAACCTCTTCCATTGAGCTGGTTAGTACTCCCACTTTATCTTCAAGGTCTGAAATTCTGTTTTCTGCTTCATTAGTTCTGTTGATAAGACTCTCTGTGGCATTCTGGGTTGAAGATAACTTGTCTTTTAGCTCAGTTTTAAACTCTGCTTGAGTTTGTTTTAACTGCTCTATGCCACTTTTTGTTTCTTGCACTGTTTTTCTCAACTCCTCCAGATATCTGTTGTGTTCCTCTTCAAAGCGATTGATTCGATTATGTAATTCCTCCCGGATTTCTTCTTTCATAGTATTGAACATGGTAATGATCATATTTTGGAAAACCTTATCCTGGGTGAGGCTTTCTTGGCCTTTTTCCGCGGGTTTGTTCTTGTTGGAGTCTAACATTATGGGATTAATTTCTTCAGTGGGAAATTTATTTACTTGAGTGTTGCTTCTCATGGATTTGCACTTTGACTTTGGCATTGTCATTTTAACTCTTAAGATCTCTCAATTTCACTAAACTGAATTATTTGGCCTGGGGTACTGGTGGGCGGGGCCCGAACGGGGACTTACCTGGGGCACAGGGTGAGGCCCGGCTGGACCGCGTGTGCGTCCCGACCAGCGGAGCGGGGTGGGGTGAAAAGGGAGGATGGGCGCGTTGGCGTGGAGCTATTTAACCCGAGGGCAGCTGGGGCGGGGCCCAGGCGCAGGGGGAGGTCCTCTTCGTCCCTCGGCCCCCGCGCGGCTCCGGCTGGATGGTGGGAGTTGGAGCCGGGTCCCTGTGGACTGACCTGGGGTCCTAGGGCGCGGGGTGAGGCCCGGCTGGACCTCGCGTGGGCGTCCAGACCGGCGGAGCGGGGTGGGGTGAAAAGGGCCCTTGTGCTCTTAAAATATTACCGCCCCCCTCTTCTGCAAATTTCCCTGAGCTTCAGGATGGGGAGAGATTAGGCTGCCTTAGTTCCTGGTGGTTGATATAGAATCTCTGATGTTCTGAATTATGGTTTGTTGATTTTTTTAAGTTTTGCTGCTCTTGTAATGCCCTTGGCTCCATCCTGATGGGTATTGGATGTCACCTCCTGGTCAGAGATTAAAAACTTGTTAAATTAGAGTCTTGTTATAAGAGTATATTCAAAGGTAGATGGAATAAAAGTAGGAGACCGTGGTGAGAGAGGGGTCAATCACCCATTTGCAAAATGGTTACTTTCTATCTGGAGGCCTATATGCCCTCCCCTTCTGGTGAGATCATACCCCATCAGTTGCAAATGATCAGGAAGGAAAGTCTGTGAACTTAACCAGATATCTCATTACTTACTTGCAGTCCTTGATGGTGGCCTATTTTCTCTTGTGTAACATGGTCCCCTCTCTCCTTGTTTCTGGTGGGGCCCTCCTTTTCCATCCTTCCTGTTTATAATCTTTGCAATTACTGTAGGTATTACAGAGATTTGTCTTTGAGTGTCTCTAAGTGGGTTTGGTAATAGGATCCACTTATTAGGGAGTACATACAGTGCTTAATTTTCCATGTCTGGGATGCTTCACTCAATATAATTGTTTCTAATTCCATCCATTTCCCAGCAAATTGCATCAATTCATCATTTTTGATGGCTGAGTAGTATTCCATTGTATAAATGTACCATATTTTTCTTATCCACTCGTCAACTGTTGGACATTTGGGCTGATTCCATGACTTTGCTATTGTAAACAGTGCTGCTATGAACATGGTCATGCTTGTGCTATCGAGGTGAATTTTTGCTGTATGGGGGGGGTTATTCCCAAAAGTGGAATAGCAGGGTCATATGGCATTTCAATCTTTAATTTCTTTAAGAATCACCAGACAGCTCACCAAAGTGGTTTATGACCCTGCATTCCCACCAGCAATGTAGGAGAGTTTCCCTCTCTCCACATCCTCTCCAGCATTTGGTATTGTTTGTATTACAGATTTTTGCCATCCTGACCGGGGTGAGATGATATCTCAGGGAAGTTTTGATTTGCATTTCCTTGATGGCTAAGGATGTGGAGCATTTTTTCAGATATTTGTTAGACATTTTAATTTCGTCCCTGGTAAAGTTTCTTTTAAGTTCCAAGGCCTATTTTTTAATTGGCCCATTTGTTTCCTTGGTGTTTAGTTTTCTAAGTTCTTTGTGCATTCTGGATAATAAAGCTCTATCAGATATGTGGTTAGTGAAGATTTTCTCCCATTCTGTGGGTTTCCTTTGTGCTCGAGTTACAATCTCTTCTTCTGAACAGAAGTTCTTTAATTTCACAAGATCCCATTTGTTGAGTGTTGGTTGTAGTGACTGTGCTATTGGATGTCCGTTTAGGAACTGTTGGCCTAGCCCAATCAGCTCGAGGGAGTTCTCTACCTTTTCAACTAAGATTTTTATAGTCTCTGGCCTTATATTGAGGTCCTTGATCCATTTGGATTAATTCTTGTACATGGTGACAAGTACGGGTCCAGTTTTAATCTACAGATACCCAGTTTTGCCAGCACCATTTGTTGAAGATGCTTTTCTTTTTCCATTGGATTTTGTGGGCCCCTTTGTCAAAGATCAAATGGCTGTAGTTGTGTGGGCTTATATCTGGGTCTTCAACCCTTATCCATTGATCTGTGTGTCTATTTTGGAGCCAATACCAGGCTGTTTTTACAACTATGGATTTGTATAGACTAAGGTTTGGTATGGTGATACCTCTAGCAGTGTTTTTGTTACTCAGGATTATTTTCGCTATCCTGGGTCTTTTGTGCCTTCATATGAATATTGAGATTGTTTGGTCAACTTCTTTAAAGAATTGCTTTGGGATTTTAATTGGTATAGCATTGAATCTGTATATTGCCTTTGGTAGGATGGTCATGTTTACAATATTGATTCTGCCAATCCAGGAATATGGGAGGTCTTTCCACCTTCTGGAGTCTTCTATAATTTCTTTCTTTAGGGTTTTAAAGTTTTCATTATAAAGGTCTCTTACTTCCTTGGATAGGTTTATACCAAGGTATTTCATTTTTTTAGGGGCTATAGTAAATGGGATTGTTTTTCTCAGGGCTTTTTCACTTCTTTCATTTTGTGCGTATAGGAAGGCCACTGATTTTTATACATTTATTTTATATCCTGCCACCCTGCTGAACTTCTGTATTAGTTCTAGGAGCTTCCTGGTGGAGTTTTTGGAATCACTCAAGTATAAGATCATGTCATCTGCAAATAGAGATAACTTGACTTCTTCCTTGCCGATTTGAATCCCTTTTATGTCCCTTTCTTGTCTTATGGCTTCAGCTAAGACTTCAAGTACAATATTGACTAGAAGTGGTGAGAGTGGACAGCCTTGTCTAGTTCCTGATCGAAGTGGGAATGCTTCAAGTTTTTCCATTGAGTATAATCCTTGCTGTTGGCTTGTTGTATACAGCTTTTATTATATAGATAAAGGTTCCTTCCATTCCAACTGTCTCTGGGGTTTTGATCATAAAGGGCTGTTAGATCTTGTCAAAAGCTTTTTCTGCATCCATCGAGAGTATCATGTGGTCTTGAACTTTGGACTGGTTTATATGGTGAATTACATTTATTGATTTGTGTATGTTGAACCAACCTTGTGTGCCTGGGATAAAGCTTACTTGATCCCCATGGATGATCTTTTTGATATGTTTTTGAATCCGATTTGCTAAGACTTTGTTGAGAATCTTTGCATCTGTGTTCATCAGAGAGATTGGCCTATAGTTTTCTTTCTTTTTTTTTTTTTTTTTTGAACTTCCCCCTCTATAGTTTTCTTTTTTAAGTGTATCTTTATTAGGTTTTGGGATTAAGATGATATTAGCTTCATAGAAGGAATTTGGTAGTGTTCCTTCCTTTGCTATTTGATGGAACAGTTTAAGGAGCATTGGTGTTCTTAGCTCTTTAAAAGCCTGGTAGAACTCTGTGCTGAATCCATCTGGCCCAGGACATTTTTTGGTGGAAGATTCGAGATTACTTTCTCGATTTCCTCATATGTTATAGGACTATTTAAATAATTCATCACTTCCTGATTCAATTTCGGTAAGCTGTGTTTACTTAGGAATTCATCCATCTCTTTTGTGTTGTCAAATTTCATAGAGTATAAGTTTTTGAAATATGATGTTATAATTCTCTGGATTTCTTGGGTATCAGTAGTGATAACTCCATTTTCATTTCTAATTTTGTTAACTTGGGTTTTCTCTCTTTTGCTTTTGGTTATTTTAGCTAGGGGTATATCGATCTTATTGATTTTTTTCAAAAAAGCACCTTTTTGACTGGTTGATTTTCTGTATCGTTTTCCTAATCTCAATGTCGGATATTTCTCCCCTTATTTTGCTAATCTCCTCCCTTCTACTGCTTTTGGGATTGGATTGCTCTAGTGTCTCTAAAGCTTTAAGCTGCATTGTTAAGTTATTTATTTCTGATGTTTCCATTTTTGTGATGTAGGCATTAAGAGCTATGAACTTACCTCTTAGGACAGCTTTCATTGTGTCCCAGAGATTTTAGTAAGTTGTATTTTCATTATCGTTCACTTTCAGGAAATCTTGAATTTCCTTTTTAATTTCTTCCTGAATCCAGTTCTCCTTCAGCATCATAGTGTTAAATTTCCAGGAGTTAGTGTATTTTCTGTTGCTTGTTGTTTTGTGGATATCAAGCTTTAGGCTGTGGTGGTCTGATAAGGTACAGGCTAGAATTTCAGCTTTTCTGTATATGTGGAGATTCGTTTTGTGGTCCAATATGTGATCTATTTTGGAGAAAGTTCCGTGTGCTGCTGAGAAAAATGTGTATTGTTTGGTGCTTGGATAAAAAGTTCAATAGAGATCTGTAAGGTCCATTTCATTAAGGGTTTGATTAAGCTCCAAAATGTCTCTGTTAAGTTTTTTACCTCTTGATCTATCCCATGTTGAAAGGGCGGTGTTGAAATCCCCAAGAATTATCATTTTGGGATTGATTTCTCACTTTAGACGTTGTAGGGTTTGCTTAATGAATGTGGGGGGCCTGTATTAGATGCATATATGTTCAGTATTGTGAAGTCTTCCTGGTGAATTGTACCTGTGACTAAAATGTAGTATCCATCTGTGTCTCTTATGATTTTTTTTGGTTTGAAGTCCACTTTGTCCGATAGCATAATGGCTACCCCTGCCTGTTTTCTGGTTCTATTAGCTTGCAGAGTTTTTGAACAGCCTTTTATTTTTAGGATGTGCCTATCTTTTGTGGTGAGATGAGTTTCCTGCAGGCAGCAGATTGATGGGTTGTGATTTTTAATCCAAGTTTGTAATCTGTGTCTTTTGATCGGTGAGTTAATTCCATTAACATTTAATGTTATAATGGAGAAACTATTTTTAATTCTGGACATTTATTATGTTTAGTGGCTTTTGTAAGTGTATTGTTTCGCTTTTAGGTTTTGGTGGTATTATACTTCCCTTCTGTTCTCTTAGATATGCTTGTTTTTTTCTTCAAGCTTGAGTATCATTTCTAGCATTTTTTGAAGGCCTGGTTTGGTGGACATGTATCCCTTCAAGTTGTCTTTGTGCTGGAAAATTTTTCTTTCTCCCTCGATCAGGACAGATAGTTTTGCGGGGTATATCAGCCTGGGTTGACATTTTTGCTCATTCAATACTTGAAGTACACCTCTCCAAGCTCTTCTTGCTTTTACTGTTTCCATTGAGAAGTCATTTGTTATTTTAATAGGTTTACCTTTAAAAGTGACTTGTTTTTTTTTTCCTTTGAAGCTCTCAGCACCAGTTCTTTATCTTGGATGTGGAGTGTTTTAACTATTATTTGTCTTGGTGAGTTTCTATTTTGGTCATATCTGTTTGGGGTGCAGAATGACTCTTGTATATGGATGGGCCTCTCTTTATTTAGATGAGGAAAGTTTTCCTTGATGATAATTTGAAAAATTTCCTCAGGTGTGGTATTTTGAGATTCTTGCTCTAGTATTCCATGAATACGCATGTTTGGCTTCTTCAGGGTGTCCCATAACTCTTGAATATTTCTCTCAAGTATCTTTTTGGCTTTAACAACCTCTTTCATTGAGCTGGTTAATACTCCACTTTGTCTTCAAGGTCTGAAATTCTATTTTATGCTTCATTAGTTCTGCTAAGACTTTCTGTTGAGTTTGGGTTGACGATAGCTTGTCTTTTAGCTCAGTTTTAAACTCTGCTTGAGTCTGTTTTAACTGTTCTATGCCTGTTTTTGTTTCTTGAACTGTTTTTCTCAACTCCTCGAAGTGTCTGTTGTGTTCCTCTTCAAAGTGATTGTTGCGGTTATTTAATTCCTTCCAGATTTCCTCTTTCATAGTATTGATCATGGTAATGATCATGTTTTGAAAGTCGTTATCCTGGGTCATGCTTTCTTGACTGTTTTCCGTGGGTTTGTTCTGATTGGAGTCTATCATCATGAGATTAATTCCTTCAGTGGGAGATTTGTTTTCTTGGGTTTTGTTTCTCATGGATTTGCACTTTAACTTGGGCATTGTTGTTTTAATTCTTAAGACCTTCTTTCAATTTTTGTGCGTTTGTCACTGAACTGAATTATTTGGCCCAGCACAGCACTGACTCCAGCTGGCTGGTGGGAGGAGCTGGGACCAGTGGGCTGCTTGGGGTTTGGGGATGGGCAGGGGGAGCTTACCTAGGTCACCGTGAGTCCTGGCTGGACTGCATGTGTCCCGGGCAGGTGGGGAAAGGGCTCTCTACTTTTTTCTACATCTTGTTAACTTACAATTCTTCCCACTTATACCTTTCTAAACATCTAACTTAAACTCCTTGTGTCCTAGATATTTTGATATTTTTGTTTTCTTCTTACAAAATGAAACTAGCCTTGTTTTTTATAGGTCCTTTTTATTTCACTGAGTACTGTTTTCTACACCAGACTTGGCTAATTTTGTGAATTTAATGCCACATGTTTCCTTTTCTGATTGATATGTTCTGGAACCCTTTTACATCTCAGAAGCAATTTTCTCTTTCTATGTTATTTCAGTTGTTACTCTATGGGACTCCTCAAGTCTGTCCTGATGATGTTTGTCCTGCAGTTGTCTTCCGGCTTCCCACCTGGAGGAGTGTCTGTTGAGCATAGCTGACCACCAGCCTGCTCCAGACACTTTCCAAACACCAATAAATGAAAACCCCATATCCCTGCTGAGCCTGACTTCCAGGGAGGAACTAGCCTCTAGTCCTCCAATTCCTGCGTTTTTATCATTCCCATTTCCTCCTTCTGACTTTATGTGGCTTGTTTTATTGCTTTCCTGACATTCAATGCAGAACTTTATCTCTGAGTACTTCTTCTTTTTTTTTTAATTTTTTATTGTTTATTATTTATTCAATTGTGCATGTATATGTGTGCACATGTGAGT
The DNA here is from genome assembly GCA_023101885.1 of Typhlomys cinereus. Classification (NCBI taxonomy): domain Eukaryota; kingdom Metazoa; phylum Chordata; class Mammalia; order Rodentia; family Platacanthomyidae; genus Typhlomys; species Typhlomys cinereus. The sequence goes on along the minus strand of JALPQD010000047.1, from coordinate 6,404,291 downwards.
GTGTGTGTGTGTGTGTGTGTGTGTGTGTGTGTGTGTGTGTAGAACCACGGACGAATTCAGGAACCACCATGGACCTCCTCCACCTCCTTGTTTACTCTGTCCCGGGATTCACAGGCTCCGCCCTACCAGGACCAGAAACGCTGCCCCCCCCCCCCCCCCCGCTTCCGCCCAGCGTCTATACGTGGGGTCTAGTATCAGAACTCAGGACCTTCTGCCTGCAAGGCAGAGGCTTAACCCCTGAGCCACCTCTCCAGCCCCTATCTCTGAGTACTTCTTACAAGTCCACTTACAGGATTTTTTACAATTTGTCATTTTCTACAAAATATCTAATGATTCCGACCATGGTCTAGAAGTATAATTGCTTCCTGTTCTACCTGTTATTAGTTCCAACTTGCCAGAAGATTTTGAAAAATGTCCACTGACATTTTATTGCTTTTTCATTTTATTTATTTAAAATTCTTTTTTTAAGCAAAGTATAACTTTTTTCACTATTTCTACTTCTATAGAGAGCCCTATAATAAAAACAGATAAAAATTAAATGCCACAACAGCGTAATAATGATTATGAAAAGTAACATTATTTGACATTAATGTTCTCCATTTACTAGTTTTTGTGGACAGGTTTCGGTTTGCTTTGTATAGTTAATATAGGAAGAGTCATGCTCAGGGAATGAATCAACCATAACTAGAATGGAAAATTCATGATTTTCTTTCATTTAAATGTGGTCTTAATTTTACAGAATAAATTTCATGAGCAAGTTTTCCTATTTAACAAAAAATGTTTATTATACAAAGATGAAATATACTTTACATTTCTCAAACTTCTTTGTTCTTTCTCTCTCTCCACCACCACCCTCTTTGTTCTTGTTGTGAGGCTTTTCCAGAATATGTGTAGAGGATTAAGGTAGAGTGTATTAGAGGAGGGAAAAGTTGGAACTCACGAGCTCCAGACGTGGAGTGCCATGAGGGGCTAGGACGCCCAGAGAACTCATGGAGTCCAGGCATGGAACGTTTTGCAGTGTCTTGATGGGCAGGTGCCAAAGATGGCTGCCAAAGCCAGGTACATTTACACACTTAAATAAGCCAGGGAAAAATGGCTTTTCCCCATTGGTTAGCTCACACTGGGGCCAAACCCAGTTGATTTTGGGCCCCTATGGGGCTGGAGATCAAGTTGTTTCTTTGATGGGCTTAGCTTGTTTGATATGGAGAGCTCATCTCCAAATCTTTTCATAAGGAAGCTGGCCTTCTTATCTCTGGGAGGAGTGGGGTCAGTTCCTCAGCAGGGGGGATTTCTTCAGGGTGATCTCAGCGGTGGGGGATGCCTTGGGGAATTTCAAAGACCTGCAGAGACTGCCCCAGCATAGCTGCTGTAGACCTGCCTTGTGGGTGAGCCTTCCTTGTTCCGGTCCCGGGACACATGCTCTGGCAGCTTCCCATTTCCCTCTCCTCCTGTTTTGGTCCTGGCTCAAGTTGAGTGCAGATTCCTTTCTCTCCCCCTATGGACATCCTCATAGCCGGGGCTTTCCATGGAATTTCTCCCTCTCTTCCTCTCTCTTCCTCTCTCTTTCTCCCTTTTTTCTTCTCTCTCTGTCTCTTTGACTCTCTGTCTCTCTCTTTGTCTTTTTCTCTCTGTCTCTCTCTCTCTCTCTCCCTACCTTCATCTCTCTCACCCCAACCTCCTTGCTCTCCCGGGTGAGCCTTTCCATTCCCTACTCCCTGGGTGTCTTTCAGCTGTCCCCTGAACTGATTCCCACTTATTCTCCTCTCTCACCTGTTGTTCTGGGCTCCCCTGGAGTTGCATCTCTTTCTGCTTCACGGGAAACCTCACTTAGATCCATCAAGTCTAGTCCATAGGACCAAACTATACCTCAACCTAGGGATGCCTGTCTCGAGGTCTTCAGTTCTCTGGCCTTCATTGACATTTTCACAGTGTTTGAGAGACACCCAACATTTCTGATAAAGCCGGGGACTACCGTGAGTCCTTTCTCTCTCTCTCTTCTCTTCTGCTCGCTTCTCCCCTTCCACCTCCCCTACTCTTATTCTAAAACTTGTTCTGTCTGTGCTTCTCACCTGCCTTCAAATCGTTTTGTTGTACATTGGTCCAATTTTGTTTTCACTTTGCTTCTGTTATTTTTGTTTTCCCTCACTCCTTGAATTTTAATCTTAAATTCTTCTCAGAATTCACATTATGGATCTTCAGCTCTTTTATTACAACTGCATGCCTTCATTTATTTCATCTCTTGGATAAATGACGTTTTCTGATTTAGGTACCATCAAAAGGACATCCACCTATTTTTTGGATTTCTACATTATAAAGCTTTGCTGATTCTTTCCTACCTGGTGACTAATGTGTTATTGTTGCTCTGCCCTTTGACTGCCATTAAAAAAGGAAACATACATAGATGGAGTGGTGCCAATAATGTCACACTAAGTCTGCTTTAAAAGGGATCATATGTGACAAATGTTTTCCTCGGTTAACTCCATCTAAACCCATCTGTTAACATATACTTAATCTTTAAAATATAAAGACATAAATTCATGTTCCTTGTTACCTCAACGTTTTCATGGCTGTCTTGTCATCTGTACTGTACAGCTATGGTATGTTTCTGTGTATTGCCTTATGATTTCTCTTTAATATGCTTCAAATATGAAGGTTTTCTAAAAGTTATTTTTAAGTTCTATATGTCATTGGTAATTAAAATAATTAATCACTGAACCAAATGCAACATTTTATTATAACTTTCTGGGTTTTATTAATACCAGTTTCTATTTTTAATGATAAGGTTTTCTTAAATGTTAATCTGCTTTTGATAATGTTTTCAATATCTATTTCCAACATTGATCCATTCAGAGTCTCATTCTGTATCATAAATTAATAACTAATTTGAAACTGCTGCCAATAAATTGTAAGTCCTTGTCTACAGGAGACATGTTACATGTCTGTCTAACAGCTATATGTGTTTTGTATTTCAAAATAACAAAATTGTGGCTACTTCAATTTTTTTTCATTTTATTACGCGTTTATATTCCTATTTTGGTTTTATCTTTGTTTTTTACTTGGCATGCTCAATTAAAATACATGTATACACTTAAAATGAACCATTTTGAACCTAAATACTACTGACTTAACTACTCTCTTTTGTTTGATCTTGATTTTGATGAATTTTCACAAAAGGTGATAATTGTGTTCTTGCAAAGGATCTGATAACATCACTTTTGTAATTCCTTTAAAGATTTCTTTCCATGTGTTTTCAGAATAACAAAGCTACTATAAACTTACTTATTCCAACTTCTTGTACCAACATATCTAGAGGCAAAAAAAAAGTAAATGATTTCTGAGAAATTCATTGAATTTCTTCATTCTCCTGATATATATGAGCTCCCTTTCTTAGAGAAAAATCTGCTTTCTAATCCCATGTTCCCATGTGTATTCCTATGTTCTGCTTCAAACTTGCTAGTCTAATTCAGATGTAATGGTTGGTAAATGTTTCTATTGCCATATGCCTGATTATAGATGCTATTTTATATACTGTGCCTACAGAGTTCTAAGAACCATGTGCTGCTTGTTCATTCCAAATTTAATAGTGTCTTGATATCTACTTAGTTCATAGTAACTTTTCTTTCAAAATGGAGATTTTAAAGGAAATGACTATATATGAATGTGTACTGTCTACACAATTGCCAAATCAGACTCAGCTCTTAATTCCTTTTAAAGATGAGGTCTACTCTTATCACCTCCTTTAAGAGACACTTCTTGAGGGATATTTAATATGAAAACAGCAGAAAACCATCATGTAAAAGGAAGAAAATATGAAGGACACTAAAGTATGTTGAGAAGGCTTATGGGAAGCATGTATAAAAAGTTTATGAGTTGGTTACTTACAAGGCTAGAATGTTGCAGAGTTTAAAGTTAAATGTGTTAAGGTATGTTATGAAGTTTTATGAGAAGATTGAAAGTTAAATATGGTGGGTAAAGAAAACGTTATGTGTTGTACTTCTTCCATGATATAGAAGAAAAAGGCATTGAACTTCAGAAACATACTGTTAAGAAATGAGCTTCATGAATTCAAGTGTTTTTCAATTGTCTCTGTCTTAAAAGATCTTAATATGATGCTACAGAGTTTAACTAAAACACACAGGCCTAAAGGTCAATACTGCTCTCCCTCCCATTACCTTAACCTCACTGGGCCAGAAAATGCAACTGCTTATTTTAATTATATGTATGTTCTCTCTAATCACAGATCACATACAAATGTTATATCAGATATAGAGGATGAAAAACATATGTACATATATATATATCAGATCTGGACCATTATGGCTAATAAATTTAATATGACCCAGATATTTTTTTAATGGCTCTGCCAATTAGCTTTCTATCTTTTTCTTGAAGACTGCTCTCCCATTCAGCCCCATCTGCATCATCTGGTACTCAGCAGACACCAGGAATGAGCCTTCCTAGCAACATGGGGCATTATGTGGTCACTGTGGCCTCTGCATCCACAAAAGTGTGACATTTTACCAACAGGAAACTGAACCTAAATTCCTATAAAGACACTGCTGTACTTGTAAGGCTCCAATAAAGGGGAGAATCTGAAATGCTGGTAATCCCGAATCAGAGAGTCTTGGGCCCATTGAAGCCCTTTACGGCCATCTATTGCCGTCCTCTGTATGTGACCCAACATCCCAATGACTATTGATAAAACAGGCAATTAACAAGCTCCACGTAACCCCTTCCCTCCTTTCTAGGTACAGTAAGTAGTTGATCAAGCCCTCGATTTAACTTTGTTGCCAGTTTTGTTTCTCCTAGGAGCAGTGCCCTCCTCTACACTCCCCATTCAACAGATTGCACCCCGACACCATTCCACCACTCCAGAAGAGACCTAGAGCGTTCACCCCAGCCACCTCACCTCTACAAGCTCAACTCAAGTTTGTTGATGTCAGTCATCCTCCCAAATCAATTGCTGTTCTATTTGCCTGTTACTACTTGTCTTGCCTTTTAGATGCTTCAGGACAGGGTCAGGAAATACCTGGCACGCTTTCAACCAAATGTTCCTGACCACTTATCCATCTACCTCACAACCCAGCTGGATCCAGCCCACATCCTTACCATGAGAACAGGAGAACAGGACTCCCTCACGCCAGCCTGTAATTTTTCCCATGCTGACCCCACCCAGCAGGAAGTAGCTAAGAAAGAGTACCTCACCCCCAATCACTAACAAGAGGCTGGAGTGTTAGGACTCCTGGCTCCAGCTTGATGGCCGCTGTCTCTCCCCAGAGGTGTTTCTAGCAGGGATACAGGATCAAAGACCTATTCCCACCACAACTCCCTGGCTGGGCAGGTCCTGGAAGTTACCTACTCAGTCAGTCTGCCTACCACTCCTAAGGATATAAAACCCTCCATTCCCTTCTTTCTGTTCTCTTCTTTCTCCTCTCCCTCATTGGGCCATCAGTTCTAGAATTAACTTCCATCAAGTTCATGGTTCGGTGTGTTCTTATACTTTACAACACACACCCATACACACACACACACACACACACACACACCATATACATGTACACATAGAGAGAGAAAAAGAAATAGCTCACTGAATATTATGTACTATTGCAATCCTTTAGTGTAGAACTACTCAGACATAAAATTGTTCCTCTTGTGAATCAGAAGAAATTACTGCTGGCCAGAATATGAACGGCAGCTCACAGCTGTATGAGCAGCACCATTACTCATCAGAGAAATGGGGCAAACCACAGTAGGGAGTTTAACAACCTAAGAATCTGCAAATAGCAAGTGTAAAGATGGTAGGAACAAACCCTCAAACACTGTTGGTAGGAATGGATGTGCTGGGGAAAGGAGTTGCCTCCTTGAGAAACTGAGCGTAATTACTTCTCAGCCTCAGCTTCCCTTCTGTGCATTCATGACAAAGACTTGATTGTAAGATCCTAAAACAAATCCAGAACCTACCACTTAGCAATAGTGATAACTTCCAAGAAACGGTTGTTAGATTTTCATTATTGTGTGACTGCTGGAAAGTGGCTTTGACAAACTAAGATGGCACAATGTCACTACGGGGTCTAATCTTATCGAACCACCTCTTACGTGCATCGGGTTGTTGAACAAAATGTTTTTTAGAGCATGGCTGTGTTTGTAAACATCACTAACCACAGCATTATTCACAGCAGCCTCAAGGTGGAACCAACTCTTGGGTCCACGGTAGATGAGCAGATAAACAAGACGTGGCGCATCTTCACAATGGAATATCATCCAGTCATGCCATGACGTAATATGGTCAATCCCCCAAACAGTGCATTGCATGCCTCAGTCCAGACATGGTAACGGATTTTCTCGTTACATCTATGTGAGGTTCAGCTACTCCATGGGCACGGAAAACATAGTGTTATAGTTAGGCACAGGTGTCAACTTACAGTTGAGGGTTTGAGCTCTGGGCACATTTGTGAAGAATTAGTGGCTGGGTTAAGCCTGGTGGAAACCTGCAGCAGATTGTCTGGCTGATGGAGAAGGCCCCAGGTGAGTGGGATTAGGCTTTGGAATAAAATGCAGAGTTGGCATCCTTGTGTACACTTGGCCAGACATGCTATTCTGGCAAGTAAAGATCGTCCCTCTCTCGGCCATTATGTAGAGACGGTGTGACCAATTCCCTCGGCCTTGGTGTTGGTGCGTGCTCTCCCATCAAGCGGGACAACATGAACTGTAACTGGACTATCATAAGAGAGTAAACCCCTTGTTCAGTTAAGCTGTCTGATGGTAATTTTATCAGCAACCATGCAGGTGAACTGAAACACATACATACTGACTTTTTCAGCCCTACTACTGACCACAAGGCTATAAGGATCCAAAAGATCTTGGGCTAATCCAAACAATGAGAATTCTAGGCCGGTGCTTTTCAGATACGAGCTTTGAGATGTGAGAAACTTCTCTTCGGTGAATAACCCACCTCGCCGTCTCCATCCATCTGGTGCAGCAAGATCGGGCATGGAGCATAGGCATGAAACTGGGTTCGAGACAGAAAGACTCACCCACAAGAAACAGTGGTGAAGGCACCATATAGGGAAACCCTCTGTTAAATATGCAAGATGCAAGATTTAAAGTCGCCCCTGAATGAGCTGAAAATAATTGTCTAAAACACTTGGGATATAGCCAAAGAAAGCACCAAACCAAGCCAGACAAGCCCAGGAGCCTAGAAATGCCTTGAAGTCAGTCCTTCCTGCCCTGCACCCTGTCTGGAAGAAAACTGACAGCCAGGGGGTCAAGTGAACTTTCCCTGCATGGGGCCTGGCCCTAGTCCAGCCACACTATTTGGCTAAGAGCTCAGAGATTTCATCTGCTTTGGAGGGACAAAGGAGAGTGCCATAAAGGGAAGGAGTCGGCTTTACCCTGTCTCATTCATTCATTAACCACCACCAGATACCAGGGAATCAGGTATTGTGCTGGGTACCAGGCTTAAAGATGCATGAGGCAGCCTGAGTACCTGTACGGGGAGGAAAAGAGGGAGGGAGGAAGGAAGACAAGAGGGAAAGATGGGAAGGAAAAGACTGGAGAGATGGCTCAGGGATTAAGACGCTGCCTCACAAGCAGAAGGATCTGAGTTCAGATCCCCAATTCTACATAAAAATGCTGGGCAGAAATGGTGGCGGCCTGTACTGGCTCTGGAAGGCAGAGCCTGGGAATCCAAAGGTAGAAGAAATACAGGTTGATTTCTGAAGTCACCCTTGGTCCTCCGCAGGGACACACAGTGCCCTTTGATACGCACACACTCACTCACTCACACACACACACACACACACACACACACACACACATTCACACCACACACACACACACACACACACACACAAATAAATAAAATTTAAAAAAAAAGGGAAGGAGAAAGGGAGGGATGGAAGGAAAAGAAGGAGCAAGGGAGGGAAGAAAAGGACAGAAGACCAGAAGGAAAGAAAGAAGGAAGGAGAGAAAAGATGTCACTGGAAGGCTGTAAATTGCTAACTGTTCAACTGTCCTGATCACAGGCTGTCTTCATAAGCCCATCATAAGGGGAACATATCATACATTGGAGATACATTTGTTACCCCTACCTTCCAGAACACTGGCTTAGTTACCATACCCTCGCTCAGAACATTTAGAGCAACTCAAGGCTGCGAGGAATTGCCTAACACAGAACCGCTTTATAATAAATACTCATATCTACTATATGGTGTTTTTCTCTGAACAAAAAGCTGCCATCTTTGTCTGAGACCATCAAAATCTTCTTTGTTGTCCATTGTTGTTCTCAGAGACGGGGGTGAAATGATTCACATGGGATTCTGGGCTATCTGATTCTGCCCTCATTACACGGTGCCCACGCACATGCTTTCCTGGCCTTGAGGTCTGTGAAAGGCACATAGGGTATAGAGAAAGCTGAGGAAAGTTAATTGAAGGGGATGCCATCTGTGCAGCCCCGGGGAAGCCATTGGTCTGCGATGCTAAGTATCCCTTTGTGTTGTGTGATGAGAGGCAGAAGCAAGGACGTTGGGGTTTCCAGGGTCAGTGTGAGACACTGCGGGTGACTGCGGGTGAAGGGGCCTCCAGCAGCGTTCCAAGGGAGCATCTCCAGGCTTAGCTCTCTGTAGGGGGGCAGGATCCTGGGTCTGGACACAGCATGACCCTGTGACCTGGAACATGAACCTGCCCTTTCCACCTGCCAGAACTGTGCCCATCCTCACGACGTGACGTGACTTCAGACAGCAGCCGCCGTCTCGCAGGTGAGACGCGAGCAGAAGCTGTCTCGGAAGCATTTCCAAGTGCTTCAGCAGCTACAGGGTGCTTCGGGCTTAACGTTCCTCTGGACTCACTCTAACAGGTGCCAAGAAAATGCCCGATTAGACCCAAGGCTGGCAAGCGCAAGAATCACATGGTAAGGTCCATGTGCTCACTGTGGTATTTCAAGTTGGGAAACGCAAGACCACAACACATAAAGTGGAATCCTAAGTGCTGACCACAGTCTCTGGGGAGCTTTTAATTCATGCGAGTAGCAGTGCTTCATGAGAACTTGTCCAGAGATCTGGCCTCAGCACAGGCTTCACTGTCTGACAAGTGATTGGCTGTGATCCCCAAGCTGTTTCTTTCCCTTGTTTTCTTCGGGGGTGGGTCTGGCCCTTTTCCTTTGTCAGAAGTCTGACAAGACCCAGCTTGCGGCAGTGGTCAGTCCCTAGGGCTGGCTGTGAGTGGGATTACTCGAGGATAATGATTGATTGATTTGCTGGTGCCAGGCCTGGTGTCAGTTCCTGCCTACCCTGGGTGCCACGCCTTGCGAATGGACTAGAGGCTGGTGAAGCTGCTGCAGGACTGGCCTGGGGCCTTGGTGCTCTGAGTCTCCAGAGAGTGTCAAGAAATACATACTGAGGGCGGGAGAGATGGCTCAGGGGTTGAGACTCTGCCTTGCAAGCAGAAGGGCCTGAATTCAGATCCCAGGTCCCATGTAAAAACACCAGGCAGAAATGGCTGCAGCGGCCTGAACTTCTGGCCCTGGTGGACGGAGCCTAGGAAATCCCAGAGCAAAGCAAGAAGGAGGTAAAAACAATCCAGGATGATTCCCGAGTCACCCTTGGTCCTCAGGGGCATGCAGTGCCCTCCCTTTCTCTCGTCTCTCTCTCTCATACACACACACACACACACACACACACACACACACACACACACACACAGTAAATAAATAATAAAAAAGAAATATGTAGTGTATGAATAAGTCTGGGCTCCCTGTATTGGCAAATTCAAGGACACAAATCCACTTCCAGCTTGATGGCAGCAGGGTTAGAAACCTGGTCAAGGTGAGAGCCAGTGGTCCTTATTACAGCAGTACCGTACTGGCACATTGGCCAATCCCATGCACATTTATAGCCAAAGGTTTTGGGGCTCCCCAGAAAAAAAAGCTTTCCGTCTGTAGACTGCCTCCCAACTTCAGCTGCCTTCCAGCACCAGAACATCCACACCAGATGATGGGTTGAACAGGGACAACGTTAGGAGCAGCCCAGACAAGTTTTGCTTCTGTACTTGGAGTCTCCTCCTGTCTTTGGTCCCAAGGCCTCCCATGTCATGCTAGTTAGCACCCCACAGAGGTTGACAAGCTTGTCTTCCCACGTGCCCGGGTGCTTATCCCCCTCAGGGTCAGCACGGCCAGTAACCAGGATACTCAAGAGAGAGGAAAATTATTAAAAGGAATAATTAAAGGAAAATGTTTGAGAACAGTATGAATTTCTTGATAGACCCCAATACTATGTAAAATTTTCATAGCATGGTTGTAACAGTTACTCTTTACTATTGCTGTGAGAGAAGTCAACCCAAGTCAATCGACTTATGGGAGAAAGGGAGATTTATTCACCTTAGATACTCTTTGCTCTGGCCCCTTGTCTGGAGGAAAGACATCTTTGAGCAGTTTTCTGAGAAAGGGAACATGGGCATTGTCTGAAATGCTTCTGGCATGCTTCGATGCTTGGTTGGCAGCTGGGTATGGAAATCTAAGCAGGAAATTCACTTCATTCTGGGCATAATGGACGCTCCTCTTCTCCCAGCTTTGTTGTCGAACTTCCAATTCCCGTTAGTTTACATGTGTTTATGTTTCCTTTCTGGTCAGTCTTTGTTTCTAATGATCTGAGTTTTTGCTATTGTGGTAGTTTATCCTGGGTGTCAACTTGAGACACCTGGTATTAACTAAGATCAGCTGAGACCACCTGAAGAGATTATACCAGCCCTAGATCCCGTTGGAACCTCCATAGATCTCCTAGGAATCTCCCAGTAATGGACACATAAAAGTCACAGAACAGAATACAGAGTGGAAGAGGAGACACTCCAGGAATGCTCTAGCCATGTGGAGGTGCTGTGACTTAGCCTGTCTGCCAGCTTCAGCCATGCCGTCTCCGCCATGTATCTTCCCTCTGGAACTCTAAGGTGAATAAATCTCCCTTCTCCCATAAGTCGGTTGACTTGAGTTGACTTCTCTCACAGCAATAGTAAAGAGTAACTGTTACAACCATGCTATGAAAATTTTACATAGTATTGGGGTCTATCGAGAAATTCATACTGTTCTCAAACATTTTCCTTTAATTATTCCTTTTAATAATTTTCCTCTCTCTCTGTCTCTTTCTGTGATGTTATTTTCATTTCTTTTTTAGATTTGAGTCTCTCTTACATATTCTTTTCAAAAATTTTTTTTTACTTTTGGTTTATTTTCTGAACATTTTTTTACCTTCATCTTTTTTTATTGCCCTAGGTTTTGGACTTAACTTGCTAATTATCACATTTTCTCATTTATTTTTCCTTTCTCGGTGCTGAATTATGTGAAGCATTATTAAGACATATGGCTTTTATTTGATAACGCAGGCCACTTCTATCCTTTGAGCCAAGAATTACATATATCAGAATTTATTTAGCAGATACACTGGCAGATGTGGGAAAGAGAACATTTCTGATAATAATCCTAGCATCCTGATATATAGTGTTCAAAGAATGAAAACAAGACTGATGTATAACTCTGTGGTAAAGCATTTTCCTAGCAAGTGAGAAGCTTTTGTTTGATACTTAGTAGTATAATAAAAAAACTAACTAACAAACAAAAGAACAAAGACAATCTATTAATAAATTTAATAAATATTCACCAGCTGAGTTGTGGCTAAGACTGCATGTCTTACATGGGGTACTGAGTAAGTGCAAAAATCTGCACATATTGACTACTGACCAAGAATGAGCAGAACATCTTATCAATATCATTAATAAGATGCTGGGAGGAAATGTCTCTAGAAGTATATACAAGGTACTAGTAATAAGTTCTGCCTCTTGGGAGGAAAGCTGGATATGTAAGATACAAGCATAATAGGGAAAACATATTCTATACAACAAAATCAAATTCACAGGTCTCACAGATGAAACAAGGAATTCTATGAAGCATAGGACCATATAAAGGAATAGAAGAAAACAGGATCTAAGCCTAAGGCCCAGTCATATACCATGGAACTGTTATGTCTGTATAGTCACTGACTGGCCTAATAAGTTTCTTGCCCTATAATGGAAGTCACAGATCCTAGACAATAAAGGGCTGGAATGTTGGGTGCTTTTTTGACTTGCAGTAGGACTGGGAGTTACCAGCACTGATAGGGAGAGAGCGAGGAATCTTGACTTGCTGTGAGCTGTCATCTATTAAGAACACCTGTGTTCTGGTTCACAGGATGTACTATGTCTCTATTACATCACCCCCCCCCCCCGTCTTCCCTCTGATGGTCATTCATCACTTTTAATCACAAACCGTATTAACTTGCATTTAGAGATAAAATATTTTCTTTTCTCTCCGAGGAAACCTGTGGTCATGTTCTGGAAGTGTCGTCTTATGTGTCACTTCCCCCACACCGCTGATCTATGAATGCAAATAATATACTATTTTCATAAAAAGGGAGAGACAGAGAACAGCAGTGAGAGAACTCTTGGCCACTAAAATAAGATAGCAAAACTGAAAAGCAGACAGGAATTAGAAGATAAAAGCAAAATTAATGCAGTTTGTGATCAAAAGTGATCAATGTGTCTGATCGTGTGGGGTGATCTTCTTTGTAATTGGAAGTTATCAATTATTGGTGCTGTTATTTCCTCTGAGCTAGTCAGTTCCTGAGTAAAGTTTTTAATTTATTGCTATTATTGTTGTTGTATATACATATATGATGGGAGTACGTGTGTGGAGGAGTTGTCAGAGCACAACTTTACGGATTTTGTTCATTTCATCTTTATGTGGGGCGCAGGGATCAAACTTAGGTCATCAGGTTTGTGCAGCAAGTGCCTTCAACCTGCTAGGCCATCGCTTGCTGGAGAATTTGAGCTCTGGAACCACTTGGAGAGAGCTTAAGATTCTCAGAACCAGTCACTACATCAGAATCACTAGAAAACTCTCACAACACACTCCATATGCCACACCATACACATGCCAAGCACACATACACACATTATACACACCAAACACACACATACATACCATGCCACACATACAGATAATACTATACACACCACACCACATATACTAAACATACTACACACCACACACACCACACATGCACACATATCACACCACACATTACACACACCCCCACATTTTAAGCAAGCCATTACATTGTATAACTTAAATACAATCTATTTATATTTGTCAGTTATTTCAAATGAAAAAAATCTCATTATACTTGATTAAGACAATTGCTTTATAAATGCTTTATCAGAATTCATTTGCATTTATGCTAAAGCTGTAGGTGATTTGCAGTATTTCCAAACTTAATAATTTATGCTTGCATCTCTATGAATTAAAATAGTCTTTGAATTGGATTTTAGACTTACTTTCCTCAAGTTGGTCTAAGCTAATGAAAATGTGCAGTTATACAGGAGAGAACACGTGAGGGCTTCTATTTTATTTACTATCATTTAAGATGTCTTTTTCTCTCTTTAAAATGTTGTCCAAGGGGCTGGAGAGGTGGCTCAGGGGTTAAGCCTCTGCCTTGCAGGCAGAAGGTTCTGAGTTCGGATCCTAGACCCCATGTATGGACGCCAGGCAGAGGCGGGGGCGGCCTGCGCTTCTGGTCCTGGTAGGGTCGAAGCCTGTGAATCCTGGGGCAGAGTAAACAAGGAGGAGGTGGAGGCGGTCCATGGTGGTTCCTGAATTTGCCCGTGGTTCTACACACACACACACACACACACACGCACACACACACACACACACACGCACAATTGAATAAATAATAAAAAAATTTAAAATGTTGTCCAATTGCTTATTGTCATGAAACCTAATTTTTCTCCAGCTGTATCAAATTAATATAAATTATTAGCTAAACTATGTGGAGTAAGATGTTCATTCCAGCATTATATATAATGAGAAAACTTGTAAGCAGGATAAAGGATCAATATTCAGAAAATAAAGGTTTATTATGTAAAATTTTCAGTGAAATCTGAGACTTCATGAGTACATTAAAATGACTGCTGTGTGATCACATGAGCAACATGGGAAGCCAGCCGATCAATTTGGCCGATGAAACTTCAAGATTGCCAGGATGTGATGGGAATGGCTGACCTGTGCATAGAAGGTAGAAAGAGGGCTGGCTCAATGGGTAAAGGCGCTTGCTGGCAAACTCAACGACTGGAGTTTGATACCTGGAACCCATGTGACAGCAGAGAGAACCAACCAGTTGTCCTCTGACCTCTCACTGTGACACGTGCATGAGCACCTACCTGAGTTTGGATCCCCAGTACCCATGTAAAAGATCAGGTGTTCTGGTGCAAGTCTGTAATGCCAGATTTGAACAAGGAGTCAAGTGGGGGAAAGAAAGGCAGGTTTCTGGAGCTTGCTGACAACCAAACCAGCCAATCAGTAAACTCCAGGTTTAGTGAAGAGACCTGCCTCAAAGATAAGGTGGGAAGCAAGAGGAAGGCACTCACTGTCAACCTCTGACTCCAATGCGCATGCATACACCCTGAGAAGTGATCAGCTTCTCACACGTGCTTACAGAAACACTTGTGGATTGCTTTGGGAACAAGGATAGAGGTGCCAAGATTCCACTTTAGCCTGAGGAGAGCACAGCTGCAGGGGGGTTCCTCTTGGGAGATGTCTTAGTCAGAGGAACCAGCATAGTTCTCATACTCTCAGGAATGGCTGAAGGAGGAATGCGTCTGCCTTCTAAGGTCGGGGATATCCTTGAAGAGAGGCCATCCCACTCCCCTGCCTCCCTACGGAGTGGAGTGGGGATAGGCACTCTACTACGAGGGAAGACAGACAAGTCCAGTATAATGTCCATGGTACCTGTGGGGACACAGCAAACCGTGTCCTTCCCCACTGCACATGTGTTTAGCGTGTGTGTGCGCGCGTGCGTGCGTGTGTGTGTGTGTGTGCGCGTGTGCGTGCGTACATGTGTGCGTGTGTGCGTGTGTGTGTGTGTGTGTGTGTGTACTGTTGGCTTCCAGAACAATGTCACAGGCAAGAACAATGATGTGAAGATATAGCCAGGACCAGGCAAGAACCACAGCCATGAGGTTCCAGCCCTGAAGGCAGAGCCTGGTGTCAGCAGGTGTGAGGTCTGCCCCTGGGTCAGGGAGCAGAGTCTCACCAGGCGCCGTGTATGGTGGAGGGACAGAATTGCTGGCCTGTGGCCTGCACCTCTATCCTCCAGAACAGAGCAAGAATCACAGCCAGGATCAAGGAGGAGGAAGGGCCAGGGAATGTTGTCAGTTTTCTTCCTCCCTGTACCCCATCCTAGGTAACTCAGAAGAGGGGAGTGGGGAAAAGAGGAATCTTTATCTGATTTCCCTACCACGCACAACTCAAATCCACCAGGGTCCCAAAGCTAAAACTGCAACAGTAAAAACAGCTCTCAGAGTGGGTACCATTGAGTCTAAAAAACAAAATGAAACTGCATTAAAAACTTACAGTGGCTTATGGAAGTTGCTTCTATATGTGTAAGAAAGTCTTCAAGCCAGTGGAAAAGGAAAAGGCCAACAGCATGATGGGTACCAGTTTTGAGGTGTGTGTGTGTGTGTGTGTGTGTGTGTATGTGTAGCAACAAGTTAACTGTATGCCACCTGTCATAGTTAGGTATAGGTGTCATCTTGACAGTTGAGGGTTTGAGCTCTGGGCACATTTGTGGAGAATTAGTGGTTGAGTTGGGCCCAGAACAAACTTGCAGAAGATTGTCAAGCTGCTGGGGAAAGCCCAGCCCATGGTGGGTGGGACTAGCCCCTGGGATAAAATACTGAGAGCTAGTTGAGAAAGTCGGCATCCTTGTGTACACTTGGCCAGACATGCTGGTCTGGCGAGTAAGGATCGTCCCTCTCTCAGCTATATGTAGAGATGGTGTGGACAGTTCCTTTGGCCCTGGTGTTGGTTCATGTTCTCCTGTCAAGCTGGACTATGAACTGTAACTAGATTATTGAGAGAAAATAAACTGCTTGTTCCCTTGAGCTGTTTGATGGTGACTTATCAGCAACCATGCAGGTGAACTGCAACACCACCCAACTTGATTCCCAGAGGAAAGGACATGCTAGCATTTCTAATCTGCCTCTTCCCAAGCAAATGGGTGTCCTGGTCCCTGTGCTCCTGATCCCCATGAAGGATTTAAGAATAATTGCTTAGGAATTGTTTCCCAAGAGCCCTTGCCTTGAAGGACACATAGGTCCAGCATTTCTTCTTCTTTCTGGTCTGGTATAAACTGGACTTCTCAGTAGCCTCTTTTAGATACTTTCTGACCAGTGTGCCTTGGTCTCCTGCCACAAAGAGCCAGCCCCTTTGTCTAAACGGTTCCAAAGATGGAAACTCACAACTTGCCCTGTAGGGGTTTTATTCTTAGAGAGGACATGCAGTCCATTTTGGTGCTTTCCAGCATAACACTTATTGTTGGATAGACCCAGGGAACAGAGACGCCGAGCAGAGGACTTGAACATCAACTGTGCCATTGCGTTCTAGACCAGGACGCCTTGAGAGATGACCCTCGTGGAATATCTGGATGCAGCTGGATGCAGCTGGCAGACCCTGGTGGCCGTGGCTTTGGTCAACTGATAGTACTTTCGACTGCAACATCAGCCTCCATCCTTCTTTCTCCCATGGCTCTGGCCATGAATCCAATTTCATTCAGGTTTCAGACAGCCTTTATTCGAGGCCTTGAGAGTATATTTCAGGTTCCTTCTTATCTGAGAGTCATGATTCCATATTGAACCAATGTTTAAAGGGTTCCAGACACAGCAGGCTCTTGTAAGCACCCGTTGAATCAATCAGTTGGGGGGGGGGTAATCTGGTTCCCTGCTGGTAAGTCCCATTATTAAAAAAAAAAAAACAAAAACTGCTTTTCTTGCTTTTTTCCCATCCACGCCCATCTCTTATTTTTGGCACGAGGATGTCTGCTTTTCTTTCAACTGGAGGGAGGGTAACAGATGTGTGAAAAGAAGTTACAGTCCAGGAAAGGAGACATGAGACACATGCCTTGCTTTGTCAATTATTATGAGGAGCAAATCTCATTGACCCAACATAGCTCCAGCTTAACTCTTCAGACTTTTCTAAAGTCATCAGTCTACTCAATCTAGCCCTCCTGTCTCATACTTCGGGAACATTCCTCATCTTTGCAGACATCTTTCTTTAGTTTCTTCTGTCCATTTCTTTGGGGTTCTCTCGGTATGTGACCCATAGCAAGGCATCTCAGTCCTTTGACCACCTGTGACACCCACCATCTGTGCCTCAAAGTTCTTCATCACACCGCAAGTCAACTGCATCTTTTGACAGCCCTGGGCTATAAATCATTTGCCTTACAAGCAAAAGACCTGAGTTCACATCCATGGATTCCGTGTAAAATGCTGGGTGGGGTGGTAACCCCCCTGTAATTCCAGCCATGGAAGGTGAAGCCTAGGAATCCCCAGAGCAAGCTGGTTAAGTAGACTAGCCTAATGGTGCACCCTGGGTTTAATTAGAGACCAAGGCTCACAACAGTAAGGTGGAAGAGTGACTGAGGATGATTCCCCATATCACTCTTAGGCCTCTACACTCAAGTACATTCACGTACATGCACCTATACACACACATATGTTTACTCACCTGCATGCAAACATACACACACATGCATAGGTATACTTGCACCCCCTACACACATCCATGAAAGAAAAAAATATATACCTCTGAAGCCCTGTAACTCTCAGGAGGCCATGGCCAGAGCACACACCCCACTGTCTCTTATCTGGATCTCTGTACTGCTAGCAGTGTCCGAAGGCCCCTCACCACAGATGACCAGGTGACAGACCCAACGTGCCTTTCCGGATCCTGTCTGCTCACCAGTCATCCCGTCATTGCTTCCCTTTTTAAATGAAATTTTTTTTATTCTTTGACAGTTTCATACATGAGTACAATGAATTTGTCATTTTCACTTTATATTAACCTATCCTACCTCTCCTCCTCCCATTGAAAACTTCCTTCCCAAGTTTCCCTCCTACATTCATTCATGTCTTTTTGTATATATAGCTACTCAGTTTCATCTGGGTTGCCTTTATCAGCAAGTGCCTGAGCACTTGCTATACTGTAAATGACATCAGTGAATATATCACTGAGGAAAGAAGACCTCCTTCCTACAGCCCCTTTCTACAGTCTTTTAGGGACAGATAGTACTTCATGAGATCTTCCCTCTTCCATAGTGAGATAGCAAATCCTGTACAGGTCTTGTGGAAGTAAGCACAAAAATGAGTTCATGGGTGTGTCAGCCCTGTTATGTCTAGAAGACACTATTGGGCAGCACTCTTCCCTATCCTTTAGCTCTTACTTTCTTACCCCTGTTCAACAATGTTCCCTGAATCTTTGGAGTCAGGGTGACTTAGATGTCCTGTACAGAAATGGACAGTTCACAGTTACTGATGCTCTGTATTTTGACCAGTTGTGATTCTGTTCTAATGTCTTTTGCAAAAGGAAGCCTCTTGGTCAAGGATTGAGAGTTGCTCTAATCTATGAGTATAAATGATAACTGTCTTGATGGATGTTGGATATCATGTCCATATATCAAAATAATAGCAAGTGGGCACTGCCTGCATGGGCCTATGTCTTCCCTACCCACAGTTCTTAGTCTGGTTTACAGTATCAAGTATGTGTTTATTGCTAAAAAGTGTCCTTTAAATTCAGTCAGAAAGCAACTGGTCACTTCTATAGCATTTATGGTATGGTTGCATCAATGATCACCTCCTGTCAGGATGGTTACTTTTGTAAGCTTACAGAATTCACAACTCAGTGACACAGCTCAGCAGCCTACATGGTACTTTCTGGTATTATAGAAACTGGATTGCTTTGGGGATTCTTGTACTCGGAGTTGAAGATTGAAACCAGAACATGTGAAGAGGTTAAAGTGGGCTTTATTGAGAACCAGAGAAAAGAGAAGAAACTCTTGGATGTTTGGTACAAGAGGGACAAGGAAGAAGCCATAGTTTAGCCTTAAGGTGGGAGGTATTATTAGAAAAGAAGAGTTAGCTTAAGGTCAGAGAGAACAGGGAGAGAGCCGCCATGACCACATGCAGAGGAAGAGAATACTCAGTCCCAGAGAAGTAGGGAGAAACTGCCTGAGGTAGCAGGGTCAGGGTACTTCAAGGGATAGGCAGACTTGAAAAGTGGCTTTTTCTATCGGCTAGTTTTAGTTTCTTTAAATGGGCATTTTCAGTCCTTTTGTGTCTGATGGGTCTGTTTATGTTGGGTGGACCTCTGGTGACTAAGTTATTTCTAGAATTGTGTGGTGGGCGTGGTTTCCACAGGACCAGACATTGTCATTCTGACTGCTCTAGGCCACTACTAGAAATTATTCTATTATTATGAAAGTTGACCAGAAAGGAGGAAGCTTCCAGATCAGTTAGAGCTTGTTTTCCCCATTCCTTTGATCAATGCATGTGATGTTTCCTATAATAGAGTCTTACTATCAGGTTCTGGTGGGCAACCAAAAGCAGCCATTGCTTCCTTTACTGTATTTTCTTGTGGTTTTGTTTCATGTAATCGTCTTAGATAAAACCACAGAGCAGTCATCGGAGAGGAAGGCCCAGAGGAGAGTCAGGCATGCACAAGAAAGGACTCTGGGAATCGGGGCGGGAGGCACGGAGGGGGGGGGAATGGGGTGGGAGGGGTGAGGGGAGGGGGAGCAGGGGGTTCAGGGGGGGAGGAGGAGGGAGGGAGGGAACTGGTGTACCTATTAAGTTTGTATGAGCTGAAATAATAATAAAAATGTATTATATAAAAAAATAAAATAAAATAAATAAAAAAAACCACAGAGCAGCCTCAATGGTTTTCTTCCTCCCACACATAGAAATGTCTCCCAAGTCCACTTAGGAAATACATCAAGGATAGAACCATAAGAAAGCCGGTGGAAATGTTTAAGGAACAAATGTTGGAAAAACCTGAAACTCTGAACTACACACATGGTAAACTGTGACATTTATAAATGACCTTATTTTAGAAAACTTGACAAAGATTCTGTGTGATTCTGCCTGACCCAAGGCACCCCCCGAGGCTGGGTATACATGTGAGCTGGGGTGTAGCTCTTGAGAGTGAGAGGTATTCCTATGAAGAGAAGACAAATTGTCACTCCTGGGTTTGGTCACCTCACGGATGGAGGTTTTCACACTCGTTAAAGAGACTAAGCAGTACGACATCTCTCATCCAGCTGAGGTCAAAGAGGATTTGTGGGATTTAAAGCTGGAGCTCTGTGAGAAATAAAACCGAACACAAGAGTGGTGGTCGGCACAGGCTTCTCCAAGATGTTGACAGACACAAATGGGGTCACCTCAGATGTGGGACAGATGTGGCTAAGAATTCTCAGTAAGTAGTGGGTAGCTTTTATCCTTCAAAAGGATTAAAAAGTTTTGAAGTTGTGTTAGGTTAAAATTGTTGCAGACTACCACATGAGTTCTGGGCCCATTTTCTAGCCCTTTCTTCATCCCTCTGCCTCTCTCAAAGCACAACATTCTGAGAGACAAAAGTCACGATTTCCTTCCTTTAAAGTAATACCGAATTGCTTAACATTTGTGATTTTAAGAAATTTATAGGAATCTTAACTGCAAACCTCAGTATTTCTTCACTATTTTCCATCAGCTACTGCTTTACTTGTTCAAAAGCCTGAATCCTTCGCCGCATGACTGAGGTTATCTGACTAAATGACATGACTTGCCAACTGCAGTTGGAGAATGACCACGGTGTCTTCAAATTCACCATTCCCATGCATAGGGCCTGATCCCATTGCCTGCTTTCCAGATGACGCTATAATTAAAAAAGGGGCAGAAGGCAGAGGGGCCAGAGCTGGCATGAAGTCAGTAGGTACCCAGGGGACTCAGAGGCTATTTTTATGCCCTAAGTACTTAAAGCAAAGTGTATTAACATCTTCTAGCTCAAGTTCCCAGCTCAACATGGGACTTGCTTCCTCCATTAAGAAGAGCAGTGAATTATGATGACCCTGGATGAGACCAGACCCCAAAATGTACTTTATATATCCTCAATAAAGAAATAATAAGCAGAGTTTTACAGTTTTCTATTTCCTGCAATGTCTTGCTTCTAAAGGAGAGGGGGTTAAATTTTAACTTGAGACCAGTGTCCTTTCTTCAGGATTCCACCTTCTGGGAAAGAGCTGCTATGGAGTGACAAGCTGAAGGAACCCAGCTCCTCCTTGGCCTCCCTGGGTGAAGGCTACAATTATTTCGTCAGTCAGAACTGCTTCCTCAGATTGGAAGTCTTTCATTTTTAAAAAACAATTTTCTGTCCTAAATATAGAGATTGCAATGTTAGTATTTTGTTGCTTCTTTTTGTGGAGGTGGTTTGTAGTTCTTCATGGGGAAGGAAACACTGGATTTTGGGAGATTTAGGCAAAGACTGGCTTTCCCTTCCCTTCTCTGCCCTCCAGAAGACCATTCAGAATAGAAAGGGAAAGGGATGGTGAGATGACTGTGCAGGTAGAAGCACTCACCACCAAAACTGCTGACTTGAATTGGTCCCTACTCTTTAAATGTGTGTGTGTGTGTGTGTGTGTGTGTGTGTGTGTGTGTGTGTGTGTGAACTCTTTTGAGTCTATAATATTTGTCATAACATAAAGGGTTGGCACTTTTAAAGACTAAGAGGAGAAACTAGAAGAACATTATTTTTCTCACAATGATCAGATTAGAGTGTAAATTACATGCAGTCCTTTATCCTAGTCTCTCCCCATGGAACATGGCAACTGGACTCCGGGAATAGAGACCACTTTCCAAGCTAACATTCTGCCCCATTTGTTAAAAGTCTGCAGCTTTGGAACAATGTCAACATGCCATCTGACCCATCTCCACACTTCCAGCAGAATTAATGATTAATCAAAACCAGTCCAAGCAAAAGTGGGTGGGTTTGGCTTGGAAAACCGTGCCTTGCCAAAGAATAAACTACACAACTTTGTTACAGAATCAACTCTGAATGTCTGAAACTCCATCCCTTGGGCTTGCACAGTTGCACTACACTCTGGGGTCACTTTTGAAGGACAATCCATGCTTTCTAGAATAGCGTGGTAACCCACAGGACAAGCAGAGGTGCTACAGTGATGAGCATGCTGTGATGGAGAAGGGAGCAGCAAGGAATGCTGGGTAATGCTCTCCTTGGCCACATGAACAACTGTGGAGTTGATACACCAGATGGAATACCTAAGAGATCTCTCAAAGTAGTCCTGCCTGTGGTGTGCCTATGTTCCCGTCGGGCAGGGAAATTCAAAGCTGTATGTGCCCATGAGCATGTTTTCTGAGAGTGAGGAACAAGCATCCTGTTTCTCATTGTTCCTTGGAGATGAACTGCACTTTGGAATCAGGTTAACAAGAGCTAAATTTAATCATTGTGTGACCTGATTGGGTATTTGCAACCTGAGGTATCAAATATCCTACTTTCTGTTGTTTTTCTTCTCGGTTTCATCTAGTTATTTCCTTAGAGGCCGCAAACCAATAGTAGGCAGGAAAGTAATGAAATGTGGTAAATCTGGTCAGAGAGAAATATAGCTAAAAATACTTTCCTTTGTTTTGTTTCTGCAGCCCCCTATTCAGTGTGGCTTGCTTTGGTTTATAAAGCTCTAAAACTAGTTTTTAGGAGGAAAGAGGTAGTCAGAATTTATGCTCTGGGGAACTTGCTCAACTTTACAATAAATAAAAGTCCTTTGTTTTATAGATATGCCATAAAAATCTAGGTCATAATCGTTAACTCCCTTTTGCACAAGCTTGCTGCGTTTTCCCCAGGATCTTCTCAGATAGCAGGCCATTGGTCCTCAGAATGCACAGAAGGCTTTTCTGGACCAGAGGATTCCCCACCCACTGATGAACTGACTGGTTGCAGAGACCAGGGGTGGAAGGATACTACTGTGTCCTTGTTCTGATATCGATGGGTCTGGGGTTCTGGTGATGGTGAGTTTACTATTATCTCTCAGGCAGGGCCCAGCATCCTAAACTGGGAAGATTTGCAGTGGCTTGTAAACCATTCAAGAGCGATACTCAAAAGACCAGAACAGGGGAGAGAAACCTCTCCCTACTCTTCTCTCTCTCTCTCTCTCTCTCTCTCTCTCTCTCTCTCTCTCTCTCTCACACACACACACACACACACACACACACACACACACACACACACACGTCTTGACTCCCAAGGGGCTGAGGGGCTTTTTCAAGCCTGTGGGCTCTGTGTACCAGCTCGAAGCCCTCCCCCTCCACTGAGAGAAATGACAAATGTTCCTAGAGGTAGCAAAAGAGGAAACACTGAGAATTGAAGAAAGGTTTTAGAAATTGTGGATACACAGATGACAGACACATCACTTCCACTATATTATGTTTTAAAATAGAGTTGAACACACAGTGCCCTCTTCTCTACACACATGTACACACTGGCACCTACACACATGCAAAATTAATAAATAAAAGAGCCTAGCAGAAAGAACATCAAGCGTCCACAGCGATATGTTCTGCTGTATGTACTGCTGGCCAGCTTTGTGAGCAGAAGCCTGTCACTTCCTCTCACAGCCTCAGTCTTCGTCAAAGAGCGGCTGGACAGCGCATCAAGGGGCCCCTGCCCTTACCAGGAAGGGCCTAAGGCCAGTAGGCCTAGAGACAAGTGGAAGGACAATTACAAAACTGAAAAGTCCAGACAGGGAAAGTGAGGGGCCCATGGTGCCACAACGGGCTTTCTGTAGAACTTGTGTCGGCACCAGCAGGTTACTCAGGACAAAGATTGGCTTGAGTGTAATCGTGTCATCTCCCCTCCCTCCCTGCCTTCAGGTGGCACTTGATCTCTGTCTCTCCAGGGCATCTGATTGGGTGTAAAGCTTTAGAGCCTTACTGTCCTCTTACATAGAGGGAGGCCAACTTAATTGGCATAGACATTTTCCCTTAATTTTTAATATTAGTGCTCTCAAGTACTTACCGAGGAGTTTTCCTTGTGACTTCTGCCCTATATTTGTTCTCTCAACTGCAGCAGATTGCCTGGCATTAATAACTTTGCGAGATTAGGATGGCTAGAAAGCAGATATGACCTGCTTCATCCAGGCCTGTCCTTCCATAGTTCTGCCAACCCACCCGAAGGTGTGCTGAGATTCTGACTTCATTGGTGGATTTAATCTCGGTAGGTTATCTCTGAAAATGCCTTTGAAAACACACTCTGGGGGTGCTAATAAATGTAGAGATTTCTCAAGCCCATCAAGATTAACGCTTGTAAATAGTGTTCAGTATTTGTTATCCATTGCTGTGTGTCATATTACCACCAACCCTTGCACCTTAAACAGGCATGAAATATATCTCTTGATTTCTATGGATCCGGGATGGGAGGGTGGCTTGGCTGTGGATGCATGACTAGCCAGGACCCTTTGGGAACTCTGGGAAACTCCTGGTGATGTTCTAAAGTATGTATTGAGTGAATTGTGTCTCTCTTCCTTTTCTATTAAAATGCTGACTATAATTGTGAATTCTGTTCCTCCGCCCATTCCTATACAATTTGTTTTTAGTGGTGATCTTCCACTTCTGTCAGCTTTTGGGGGAGGGGGACGGTTCAGGGAACTTCATTTCTCTCCCCTGAAAGCTGGCAAGGTAGTCCAGGCCTTGGATATTTCGCAATAGCATTTATGCTATACAATATAATTCTCATGTTTGCTTTTTAAGTTAATGAAGATAATTTTCCAATCACCTTATTCTTTTTATCCTTTTTCCACATTTACTTGTGCATGTGTGTGTACATGTGCATATATGTGGATGTATGTGAACTACTAATATTGAAAATCAGTCTTGATTGCTATTCTGTTTTACTCTTTTTGAGACAGGGTCTCAAATTAAACCCAGGGTTCACTGATAGGGCTGGTCTAGCTAGCTCTTGCCCTGGTGATTCTGTCTCCATCTTCTCAGGCTAGGACACTGATTAGGCATTCACCCTCCCATCCTGCATCCAAGAGTACAGGCCCACTACACTCACTCAGCAGTCTAGACGGGATTTGGGGTTTTGGAGGTCTATCCTTTCGCTTGTACCCCAGGTGTTTTAACCACCAAGCCCTCTCCCTGACTTGACCTGTTTCTTTAATCTTGAAAACAGTCCAGGAATTCCTCAGGTTCATATTGGGCACAAGAATTTCTAGCATGGAATTTCTTTTCCACATTTTCTTATCAGGGTTATCGTTCAACATCCTCACTCTGTGGGCAAGCATATAACTAAGCTAAACTGGAAACAGTATAAATTTGTGGTTTTTCTGCTATTCTTTTCTGAATGAATTGATTTCTTCAGACAAGCCCCATAAAGTAAAAGAAAACTGCAGACCAGGGCTACAATTCAATGACTTTCTCTAACAAAAATTCCCCAGTGGCCTGAGCTATTAAACCACTTAATACTACTCTATAGCAGGTGAGACTTACACTCTAGTTTTAGCTAGCTCTGAGTACAGGCCCAGCAAAGAGTTTATTACTATTAAGCACCAGTCTTCTTTAAGCTTTTCTCATGTTCATATGTGCTCCTTTGATTGGTTGATACTGGGTGTCTTCCTTGTTCTCCTCCACATCACTATTATCATTTTACTATAGTCAGAGTTTCTCACTGAACCTGGCACTATTGTAAGTAGACTGACTGGCCAGTAAACCCCTGGCATCATCCTGTTTCTGCCTTCCAGTGCTGGGGAGACAGACGTGTGCTGCTAAGCCTTCCTGTTATGTGAGTGCAAGGGATCTGGACTCAGGTCTTCTGCTTATGTGGAAAGCACCTTACCGACTGAGCCATCTCTCCAGCCCTAGGTTACTACATTTCTTAAGAGTAAATGTTACCCTGATATTCCCATTTTCAAGTTTTCTATTACACTTTAACACAGCTTTTCAAAATCATACTTGACCCATTTGATGTGGCTCCCGCTGTGGGGTACACTCAGCTGTGGACACTCGCTGGCTTAGAACCCTCTGGCTGGACTCTGGTATTTGGTTCTTTCAGATGGCCCAAGGCTTTTATTCCTATTTCCTCATTTCCCTCAAGTTTACACTAGTCATCCCTAAAATCATTTTGATTGTTCGATATTCTGTGAAATTTTACTATTTGGATTATCAGGTGTTTGGGTAGCAGCGGAAACTGCATTTTCAGCTGTTTTTGATTAGGCATTAGTTTGAATAACCTAGTTTGCCATCACTTTCCTCAGGAATTAGTCACTCTGATGTATGAAAAGCACAATCTACTTGAAATGCCTTCACCATTTTTATTTAAAATCTTACACTATGAGATACAACATGAACATTCTGAATACTCAAGGACCATGAAATCTTTAAATCCTTAAATTGACCGTTCTTAAGAATCAACAAATATTCACATATTGGCAATTCCAGCATAAAAATCAGATCATAGGCAATTTTAAAGAAAGAGTGAAAGTCACTGAGATGCCCTACTTTTTAACCTAAATAAAGATCAATGAGCCATCAAGTAAAATAATTATAATTAATAAAATATAAATAAAAACAGAAAATAATAATCATCTAATATGATGAAAGGGTTGTAATACATGGCAACACTTCCACCTCCCATACATGTGATTTTTGGTATTAGCTTTGGACTGTTTCCATGAGTGCTTTGACTTTTTTTTTAAGCTTCTGAATAAAAGAAAAATCATTTCTCTGTTTCTGAAACTGTAATGGTTCTAAAACTAATGCATAATTGGAATGTAAGGAATTATTTTGGGGGGGGTTAGGACAGGAGTACACCCTGTATATACATCATGAACACTTAAGGAAGTGAAATTTAGTCTTCTCTAATTAGGAATGTAATTATCTTGGCTTTCAGGAATTTCAGTCTTTAATATGAGCCAGGATCTTCACTGATTCATCTGGTGAATTTCATAACAGAAATTAGTCAAGATCCTTTTCTCTGAACATAGAATATTTAAATCAGTAATCTACCAGTCAACAGTAAATCCTATGTATAGTACATAACATGTAACATTGTGTATCTTAATCTTTCATTAGAATCAGTATTTTAAAATTAAACAATCTTGTAGAAGAAAACACACATATAGTAGCTTAATGTGCACAGCAGCATGTATGCGAATACTAGTCTAAAATGAAATATTAGGCCTGGAAGTAGCTAAGGTGGCAGAGACTTGCGTACTACTCATAAGGCCCTGGGTTTGGTCCTTAGCATTACACAGACCAGGTGTGATGTAGTCACAGCACTTTGGAGGGCTGTGGCAAGAAGATAGGAGTTCAAAGCCATCCTTAGCTACATGGTGTTCACGGCTGGCCTAGGCTATATGAAACCTCATCAAGAAAGAAGTACTATGCTGTAAATCCTAAACTGAGGATTAATAAGAGATGGAAGAGAAGGGGTGATCCATATTCTTTACAGACATGGAAAAGACTCCACACTAGTTCAGCAGTGGGCTCATAACTTTGGAGCAGTGCCAGGAAGCAGGCTGGAAGCACACAAAACAGAGAAAAGGCTGGCTCAAGAATGATCATATGTGTGATGACTGTGCCAACTACACATGTATACTTGAGAACATTACTCTCAAAACAAATATAGTCTCTACAGCCTCACAAACAAAATGATGTCCCAGGCTTTATTGTAACACCAACTTCAGGAGGAGAAAGATGCACACAAAATAGGCTTCATACCAAATGTATGCTCCTGTGACCATGGTAAACTGGGAGGTAGAGATGATTCTGGAAAGCAGAAATGTTCACAGCAAAGAGGTGAACTGAACACAACTTCAGGAGTGAGAGTCACACACTGGACCTGGAGCTCTCTGATTGACTAGACTGTCTGACCAGCAAGTCCTGTCTCCACCTCCCTAAGGTTAGGACTGTAGGCTCATATCACCACACCTGGCTTTTCACTGTGGGTGCTGGGGAGAATTCGATTAAACAGCAGGTACTTTACTGAGTTATTTCCCAAGCCCTCTACTGATTCTTTTCCTTTAAAACAACAACAAACTATACCTATGCTACAGTTATATACCCAAGTGTTTGTGAGTGAAACTTTATGATGTGTTGGATTTGTTTTAAGATGCTACAGAAAAAAAAATATCTGGGAAGAACCAAGGAAATAACAAAACATTAATAACCAGAGGTCTGGGAGACAGGCACTTAGAGTTCCTCCAGCTACTGTCTATGACTTGACAGCTGTGACAGTAAAAAATAATAATACTGAACATATTTCAGCGATAAAGGTGCTAAGAATAAACAAGGGTACTTTCAATTATCAAAAGTACTAAGTACTATTTAAGACTAGACAAGATCTGTATAGGACTGTTTCATGACTTATCTGAAAAGCAGGGAACAATCTAAGAGTCGACTTAATAGAGAGCTAGTCAAACAGTACATCCATGACCAAGGAAATACAACTCGAACATGCAAAAGAAAGTGATAGGTGGAAGAAGGCTCCATGACACCACCCAGAGCCTGACTCGGCCCACGGACTCAAGATGCCGGCAGTGCTGCCAGTGTTCCCAGCGCCGTTCCTGCAAAGAGCAATTATAGGTGCTTTTATTTTTTGGTTGAAGCTGTTGTAGTTTATTCAAACTTTCCACAGAATATGTATTAATTTTAGAATTGAAAGTATTTTCTGTAGTGATAACATAATTTTTTTGATAGAATGATTAGGTGTAAGTAATTTAAGGAGAGAAAGAATTACACTTCTGAAATAATCTGAGATACGGAGCACATTTCACTAATTTCTAAAAAATGAAAATTCTGAGACACATATATTTTTTCTTCAACCACCTGAGTATCTTAAATTAAAATGCTTAAAACTATAGCAAGTCCATCATCATAACTTATATAGGAATAGACTTAGGTATCTTTCAGTTAATCTGAATCAGGTTGAGCATTCTAAGCTATAGGAAGAAATAACATTTGTAAAATAAAAATGTTTTTTGTTAGTTCTTTAAATAATTTGAAAGTATGCCAGTAGTTCTATGGAAAAAATTTCTGTGGATATTTTAGTAGAATGTCTGTTCTTGGAATAGAACAGATGGCAGTAAGGAATAGAATGTGATTTCCAGATGTATAATTTTGTGAACAGAGTGCCAGCAACATGATCAGCTAAGTCTCAAGTTGAAGGAGAGTTGGCACTGAAGCACTGTGGGAGTCAATTTTGACTTCACCATTAACCTTGGGGCCTCACTTAAGGTCTGTTGTTTGGGTCAGGCCCCACCAGGAAGGCACTGCAGTACGGTCACAACCTTGCCTGTTCAGCAAATTGGCTTCCTAGTCTGCAGAGGTCTGGGAACAGAAGAGGAGAGGTTGTGAGGTGCTTCTCAATTCCATCTCTCCTTGGGACCTATACAATGTAAAAGCTTGCTGTGTGCAAATCTTATTCAACGAACATACTGTCTCCATCTTTTCCTATTCTCTTTCTAATCCTAAGTTTTCAAGGAATTTGAAAGTAGCTCCTTGCATGGGGGATCCCTAAGTGTAAGGATCCAAATTCAAGTAATGTAAGGAAAACAATAAGATATCACTGCAGTTACCTTGTAAACCTTCTGTCCTGTCACATCACACTCTCGGGCTTAGGGATGACATGAGACTTCTTCGATTTTGATTTATCTGGGTCAGGTATCTGAATTAGATTGAAGAACAGCCTTCTGTTACAAATTAACAGTGTCTCTAGGATTGTACTTCTGATGAGCTGGCTTCTTAATTATTATGTTCTACAACACCTTGGGCAAATTGCTTACATTCTTTTTTTCCTCATTTTTCACATACATACATGTGTGGGGTGTATGTTTAAATGTGGGTGTACACACATACATTAGAATTGGCCCATGTGTTTGCAGGTGCATGAGAGTGCTTGTATATAGGGTAGGTCTGAGGGTGATATTGAGAATCATTTTGGATCACTCTTCCACCTTACTATTTTGAAGCTCGGTCTTTAAACCGAGAGTTCATCAATAGGGCTAGTCTTACTAGCCTGGGGATCCTCAGATTTTGTAATTTTGGAACTATAGCCTGGCATTTTATGTGGGATCTAGAGATATGGATTCTGGTCCTTTTGCTTTCATGGCATGTGCTAAGTCATCTTCCCAGTTTTAGCATTCTTAATTAGAGGTTTCACAGATCTCAGTGAAAAATATTTACCCAGTTCCTAGAAGAATGAAATCGCCTAGGATGAACGGTAGTGGAATGATGCTTTGTAGAAGTTTTTGGAGACTCCAGACATGAAATTTGTTTGGAACTGTGGGCTTCTCTGCTCACTGCAGGCCTGGGTTCAGCCACATCAACTTCTTTAATATGATTTGCTCCTTGTTGCTGTGGTAGTTGGCAATCTTCATTTTCTAGGTCTGATTCAAAAATGTGTGGTTGTCTTTTGAGTTTCAGTGACTCATGGTTTTTCCCTAAAATTTGTGTGATGCACCTACTTGTTAGATTACCCTTTCCATTCCCGTGGATGTCAATGTTCTTTGTCACACATAAATTGCTACTTGGCATCTGCGCTACTCCATCTGTGGACAGCAGCTCACCTTCCTTGAGGCTCACAGTCACATTTCCATCAGGAGAGGGAAGTTGCATCTTGTGCTTATAGAGCTCAGTATTTTTGTCTTGCAGAGGTCTGACGCTTGTCTGATTTAAATTTCTAGCATGCACCTGAATGTTTCTATTTGGCATTTTTCTATTAACTGAACCAAAACTCAGTTTGCTTTCCTGGGTTACACTAGTTTTAAGTGAAAGTGATTTGGATTCTGTAGCAACATGCTGCTTTCTTTTCTGGTTTCCAAGGGATAAGGTATTTTTGTTCATTGGCACACATTTGCTTTTGAAAACTGGTATGAATGCAGGGGCACTGTTACTTTGGGAGCTGAGCTTTGTGCGCTGGACTTGTATATTTTCTCTGCTGGGCTTTGTCTTCTCCGAATGTGGGCTTGGTACCTCTGGAAGCCAGGATGGTTTTTTGGCCTGATCAGACTTGAGCTGGCCATGCAGGCCTGACTGTGGCTGCCTGGCAGAAAACTCCAGCTTGTGGTCTGCTGTTGCCAAACAAGGGAGATGTGGAGCCCCTGTGGGTTTCAGCAAAGTGGCTTGAGTCAGACAAGCTCTGAACAGTTTTTTAGTGGTCAAATTGGGAAGTTTGACTTTGTTTTCCTGAAAGGATAGAGATTAGAAAAATTTAAAAATGCAATAATGTCTTAATTTAAAAGAAAACATAAAATATCAGAATAAAATACAAAGCAATTCTTCAATACATAGAACAGGTGAAGGCAACCATAAATGAGCTTTCTGGTGTAATGTGGCAATTAAATGAAACACAACATTCTCACACTTAAAATAAAAAGCATGTCACAGCCTTAAAGCAATATTTAAAACTTTAGGGACTACAAGCTATATCAATAGTTTTTTCTCTCCACTATAGGTTTCAATTGTTGAATAGAGTTAAGAAAACAGACTTTAGGGTGATCAGAATTATAAATAAGTTCAGTAACACTACGAGACTGTCCCAATTATCTATTAGGCATAACAAGCTACATAAAAATTGAGTGGCTTGAAATGAAGAAAACAGGACTATCAAGACTTCAAAGTATAAACTTTGGAGGACAAATGAAGTGGGGGTACAGCTTTTCTTCAGAAGAGTCTCTATGTAAGAGAGCCAATAGAAAGCTAAAAGTTGTCTGAGAAAACTTAACACATCCTCTTTGTTAAAACATCATGTGAGCAAAGACTACCACCATCAGACCAAGTCAAGAAGTGAATGTGTCCCCATCCACAGTGGCAGTGGTAGACTAGTGTTTAACATCCATTTTACTCTTCCTGGTATTTCCTCTGAAACTAGAGCCTTCATAAGATATTCAGGAAGGAAAAAGGTAAAACAGTATTTGTTCTGACTTTGTTGAAAAGCTTATTATGAAAACCTTCATTGATTTCAGCTATAGTTAAGAAACAGTTCAGTTGTCCACTCTCCAGCTCTGTGGGCATCTAGGGCAGACAGAGCTCACAGTATCCACTCTTCTGCTATATACTGCATTAAGAACTTGCCAGTGCACTTCCCCATATACTGTTACCTTTGCATGGCACATAAGCACTTAGATGCTGTTAGAGATTCTTAAATTTCACTGAAATTCTACCAAATATTGGCAGATATTTTATTTGTTGGTCTATAATATCCAGGTTGAATGTCTTTCCATTGCTTTGAACTAAGTGCATTCAAGAACGAAATTGAGGGGCTGGAGAGGTGGCTCAGGGGTTAAGCCTCTGCCTTGCAGGCAAAGGTCCTGAGTTCGGATCCTAGACCCCATGTATAGACGCCGGGCGGAAGCGGGGGCGGCCTGCATTTCTGGTCCTGGTAGGGCGGAGCCTGTGAATCCCGGGGCAGAGTAAACAAGGAGGAGGTGGAGGTGGTGCATGGTGGTTCCCGAATTCACCCGTGGTTCTACACACACACACACACACACACACACACACTACATACACACGCACAATTGAATAAATAATAACTAATAAAAAAAGAATGAAATTGAAACTAATTATAGAAAAGCAAAGAATGCCCATATTTTGAATCTTTGGTTTCATAAATTGCAGTACATTGTTTTGTGCATGTGTGTGACGTGTGCATGCATGTTTGCATGTGTATGGACATGTGTGCACATATATGTAGAGATCTGTAGTTGGTATCAGAAACATTCTTGATTGTTCCTCTACCTTATACTTTGGAGGCTGGGTCTCTAGTCAAATTCTGAACTTGTCCATGAGGCTAGTTCAGCCTGCTCTGAGGTCTCCAGACTGCTCTGAGGATTACCAGCCTCCATTTTCGAAGGCTGGAAGTACAACTCGGCCACCATACCTATTTGACATTTTTATATGGCATCTGGAGATCAGCGTTCTGGTCCTTCTCCTTGTGTAGCAAATATTTAAACACAGAATCACCTCTCTAGTCCAAACTCCAGCAAAATTTCAAAACCAAACCTATTTCTTGAGCTACCAAAAAAAAAAAAAAAAAAAACTGAGAATAGATAGATTTAGAGAAGTGTTCTGACACATCTTTCTTCAGAATATGTACTCTGCCTATAACATGTTTATATCCATACCCTGCGTCTTCATTTTCTTCAGAAATGCACATCTGGTGAGACTATTTTCTAGAAAACTGTTTTGCCTCTTAGCTTGTCAATATATTATTTACTCATTCTTTTAATTCTTAAAATATATAAATAGCTAAGGGTGGAAGCTCTAGATTTATATTCAAAATTTATAGAAAGAACCTATGTAAACACCAGATGAGATCATAAATAATTCATTGAACTTAAATATAGTTAGTCAATAAACCAAAGCTTTGTGCAGCCAAGAGCAAATTAAAAATATATGCATTATCATTATTTTCCTAGGTATCACTGGAAGATGAACCTTGATTGACTTTTAATTTCTAGAACTGACATATAATATATGTAACTTTCTAGGTTAGTGTAAAAATCATAGAAACTGAAAAGTTTGAACATACTCTTAAATCATCAGTTATCTAATGAAGGCCATATTAAGGTAACAAATGAAACTTGAGGAACAATTAAAATCAACAGTGCTTATTAAAATCTGGTTCTACGCAGGACAACACCATGTGTGTCTTGCTTAAAGCTGATTCAGAGTTCAATTAGGCTAGGTCATCCACAAGTTTATAAGAGATGTGGAGGTCAGAAGAATGTGTTAACTTTACATGATACAACTTGAACAGAAGAAAAGAATGTGTTAATTTTACATGAAACAACTTGAATGGGAGTCATTGTTCCAATCCAGACTGTGGGACATGACAAGTGTTCCTGTTCACAAGTAAAAAACTGGACAATGCTATTGAATGAAAGATTTAACAGGCACAATAATTGAATAATTTGAAGTGGATCTTGTTTAGATTCTGTCATGATTTGAAATGTGTCCCCCACAATCTCATGTGTTTGGGAAAGTCATGACACTTTTGAGAAGTGGAGCCTTGCTGGAGGAAGGTAGTCACAGGGGGTGGGCTTTGAGGTGAGTTAGTCCCATCCTATTTCTAGATGTCTGTCTTTGTAGCAAGGAGTCTGTCAGCTCTCAGTCTCCAAGATGTTTGCATGACTTAGCCTTCCTCCAGTTTGGCCATCAGGCATGCCGCCTCTGCCATGAAAGACCCATAAGCTGAGTAAGTTTCCCTTTCTCCGTTAAATTGTTTGACTTTCAATGTTTTTTTACAGCAACACAAAAGAGTAACTATTAAGATTCTAATTAACAAAGCCCTTATAAACAAGTCTGAGTTAAATGGGGAAATACCACATAACGTTAAGATCAGCACATTTTTAAGAATATCACATATCACCAAATACCACAGTATGAAGTGGTATTTGGTGATAACAAGCAACCATTATTCTGTACTTAACAGAATAATGGTACTGGGATTATATAAAATGTTTTTTAAAGCTCTCATGTGGTAGAAGTACATTCCATAGTCTTTATAGGTAAATAACACTGTATCTTGAAGTTTGTTTCAAAGCATTCCAGTTTATACCTTACCTGAAAACAAGTTGGGAAACATATAGACACTAGACATGTTACTTTCTCATAAGTATCTTTGAAAACAAAGTCTACTTTGGCTAGGCACTCCTGCTAACTTTTAAAAAGTCGGCTGAGTTCTAAAACTCATGAAAGTTCATGCAGATCTGGGTACGTGGGCTTTGACTCCTGAAAGGTTTGGCCAAAGTCATGGAATCTACTTTACTGCTGTTTCTCACTTTGTGTAATCAGCTTCTTTCCCATCAACACAGAGGTCACTTCCAAGAACAATCCCAGGCAAGTGTACGTCCTAGGCTCCACCCCAGAGTGCTCCCAGAGTCCGCTCGATAGCAGAGGAAGAGAAGATACAAGATGATCGAGTAGCTTACCTCCAGCCACACAATAGTAAGGGAGTCAAATGCAGACAACTTGTTTCTGGAGCCTGAGCTCTGAGCCACAAATATTAAACTCGTTCTCACTGCTGGACTAAGAATCTGAGTGATGGTTGGTGGATGACTTGTGGGTAAAAACTCTTGTCCCCAGGCCTGATGACCAACCTGAGTTTGATCCCAGGAACCCCCACGGTGGTAAGAGGGAACCTACCCTCATATCTTCTCCTCTCACCTCCACATGTATTCTGTGGCACACTTGTGTTCCCCCACCATAAACAAACAAATGTAAATAATGTTTTTAAAAAGGATCTCACTGAGCTTCAGTTCTAAGTGGACACTGTATTTTACTATGTGGAACTGGTTAATGTGTATGCCCTGCAGCTTGGTTCCTTCTTCAGTAAAATGGAAAAAATAATTCTTTATCCCAAGGGTCAATACTTATAATTAAATAAGGAAATACACACAACGGCAACGGGTATACAAAAAGCAACAGCTATGAAAAGAGCAAATTCTTTTTCTCAGAAGCAATATAATGACCAGAATTTCTAGTTAAGTGCTACTTTACATTTCTGTAGCACAATTTTACAAATATTGTAGCAGTTAGTCTGTATAGTTGCTGATAAATCACCACCAAATAGCTTAAGGGAACAAGGGATTTATTCTATGATAGTCTGGTTACAGTTCTTAGCCCAGTTGGCAGGACAGTACCACCATCATCAAAGGGCTGAGGGAACTGGCTGCACAATATTCATGTAACAACTGAGAGAGGGATGATCCCTACTTGCCAGACCAGCCATGTCTGGCCAAGTATACACAAGGATGCCCACCTTCTCAATCAGTTCCCTCCATTTTATTCACCTGCTCGGGGACTAGTCCCATCCACCATGGACTGGGTATTCCCCCTCCACTAAACAATCCGCTGCAGGTTCGCGCTTGGATTAACTACCAATTCTCTACAAATGTGCCCAGAGCTTAAACCCTCAAAATATCACGATGACATTTACGTAACTATGACAAGTATATTGCCCTGATTTTATTATTTCCAGAATAGACACGGGCTTGAAGTACTAGTATTCAATAAAATATGTAACATAATTATATAAATTATTTAAAATAATCCATTAAATTGGGAGTTGGTGAGCAACTAAACTTTAAAAAAATGTTATGATTGGCAAAATTTTGAGAACATCATAGAAGTTTCACTTGCTATTTGTCTACCCCACTCCCATCACTGGAATTGGCCTTGCCTGTAGTGCCTGAGGCTCAGAGGATCATGTTTTTATGCTACTTTTCTCCAACTAACTTTGATGTGTGAAAGGGTAGTTTTTGGCTGAGGATAAGAAACAGGCTGGCTAGTGAGAAGTGATGTGGATATGACCACAACTGAAAAGATGAACCGTCTTATTGGTTTTGGTGAATTTCAGATGAGGGCTATAAAGAGAAAGCAATAACCAGCATGGCAACAAGTAAAGGTACTTCAGAATGATGGTTGGCCCAGAAAGTCAACATATGAAAGCTCCAATCACTGAAGCAGTGGGAGCCATAGTAAAACAGAAGCCTCTTGTGGGGCAGACACGGATGTATAGAGAGAAACTGTAGCCCATGTAAATGACCTTTTGTTCCTGGTGTGCTTCCAATCAGTGTAAGTTCCTCTCTATAAAACATCCCCTATTAGTGCAGGAAGAAGAGGTATTCTGTCTCATGAGAGCAAGACTTATCTGTTAGCTGCATACCAATACAAAAGGTTACATTCGGGAGCAGCTGCATTAGACTTAAGAGAACATAGTAGCTTTTAAAATGAACTCATAGCATGTGGTGACAAGTCAATATCAATGCTATTTTCTGCTGTCACATTCCAGCGGAAAGCTCTGAATAAAATCCAGTAGACCCACAATTCTTCGTATGACTTTTGAGATAACAAGACAGTTAAATTACGAGTCACACATTATCAATAATTCCAGTCACCAAGAAGACAAGCAATTCTGAATTCTAGATGTCTATAGATCTACTATGGTATTCTCAGAATACATAAGGAAAACTCTGAAAAGAGAAGAAACAGACAAATCCCAATAATAGTGGGAGTTAAGAACACACCTCTTAAGAACTGATGGATTGCTACACCTCATTTAAAGTTTGAAAAATATAAAAAAGACATAATTAGAAAATTCTCATAGATCAGGAAAATTTAAAACACTTAAATAATTAAGAAGTCAAAAGATAAATCATAGTGGAAATCTGAAAATATTTTGAAATATTTAATTACCCTTTCACATCCTTCTTGTGTGTGATCCTTGGAGCTTGGGTGGGAGGATATTAACTGGCACACAAGCAGCTTATCTGTGTACATACCACCTCGAAAGGCCACCAATATTAGTGCATGAGCAGCTCATCTGTGTACACACCATCTCAGGTGATACCCTCGCTCGCAGGCATCATTAACCGCCATTAGTCTCTCATGGAGGGGCGGGACTCATTCATAATGAAATGATGAGAAAGACATATATGAAACTATCAAAGAATAAAAAGTTTAGAAAATCTTTTCATAATAACATTCAGAAATACCAAATACTTTTTCAAATGCACCTAATGAAAGTATATAAAACTATGCACTACAATTGGGAAATACTTAAAACATATTTGAATGAGGGAAGAAATATTAAGTTTATAGATAATTCCATTTGAAATCTCAATAGCATCTGTGAGTGTAAATGAATGTATGTTTGTTGTGTGAGGCTGTGTGACTTGACAAAATAGACTAAACAGAAATGCATAGATGGTGGGTTTCGTGGTGCCAGCCATATCATCCTGGCTAGTCAGGAAGCCAAAAGAGAAGAATTCCAAGTTGAGGTTTATTTAAGCTTCAAAGTGAGTTCAGGGTCAGTCTGGGTAACTTAGTGAGACCTCATGTCAGAATAAGAGTAAACGAGGATGCGGGATATAGTAAGAGGTGGAATGTTTATACAGCGTATGCTGCTACTACCACCACTAAAAAAGGGGGGCTAAACTAACCTGTCAGATTTAAAAATTTCATACCACTATTTGCAATAAGTCAAAGTTTAAAGTAAATTCTATGTCTACAAGTATAAAATTTGAGCAAGGATGAATACATAAGTCTGAGAATGAGATGATATCCAGAAACTCCCACAGATCCTTGCCTTATGAGAAAAACAGCTCTGCAGAATATTGGGAAAAGAATGGTTATTTCAATATCATTGTACAGACAAGTAGATAGCCACAAAAGCAAAGAAATCTTATTGCCACATCACACCTCATTACATTGTAAATTCCAATTGCATAGTAGATCTAAGTGTCAATGAACAAGCTTTTTAATTACATGACATCATGAGAGAATATTCATAACTTAGGAATGCACATATATTTTTAACAGGACACAATATATCTATCTTAGAGAAAAACAGGATAATTTAGGTTATAACTGCAGACTGCTCTTAAAAGACATTGTTGCAGTTCACCTTCATGTTGCTGATAAAATCACCATCAAACAGCTTAAAGGAATAAGGGGTTTATTCTCTTATGATAGACTGGTTACAGTTTCTAGTGCAGGAGAGTTCACACCAATACCAGGGCTGAGGGAACTGGCCACACAATCTCCACAGAGCAATTGAAAGAGGGAAAATCCTTACCACCAATATACCTAGGTTCTCTTTACCCCACATGCAACACTTAACATTATTTTCTTTTTAGTAAAAGGCGAAAGATTTATGTGATCTGAAGAGAAACCAGAGTATTATTTTCTTTTTAATAATACCATTATATAGATGTTAAAGTGATATCCAATTGTGGCTCTAGTTTGCATTTCTCTGTTAGTGATGAAGACTTTTTTCATGTATTTATTGACCATTTAAAATTATTTATTTATTTAGTGTGTGGAGGTCCAAGGGTGACTTTGGGAGTCATCCTGGATTGCTTCTACCTCCTTTTTGCTTTGCTCTGGGATTTCCCAGGCTCTTCCCACCAGAGCTGGAAGTGCAGGCTGACATTTCTGCCTGGCATTTTTTTATGTGGGACCTGGGATCTGAACTCAGGACCTTTTGCTTGCAAGGCAGTCTTAACTCCTTGAGCCATCTCTCTAGTCCAGTTTGCTAGTTTCTTACGGAGACACTGGCTGCTGCTTTCTGCCAGTCACAGGTTCCCTGTCACCACCCAGTGCTCAGGAGGCATCCACCTTCTACTGAAGAGACTCCACATGAGCACCCTTCACAAAATTCCCTTTTTAAAATCTCCAACAGCCCAATTTGCTTATATCTCAATATGGATAAAGTCTTTCAGAAAGCTATTGCCATGTTTGTGTTAAACGCTGGGATAGCAAATGGCATGCAAACATTTAAGCACGTTGTTTTTTCCACAAAGAGAGATGGGAATGAAGGCTGGTTGTATATTCACTGTCTTACCTGCAGGTGAGGTCTGGCTAATTCCTGGGTGTAGTAGCACGGCTTACTTGTCATCTTTGTGGGGAATCCACAGATCCGAGGCATTGCAGATTTGAGATCTGAAAGAAAGCTTTTCAACACGCCTTCCAAATCCACTCTTGGGAAGAACTGAGTGGGCTGACTTCTGATGCAACTGAGAGGGTACCTAAACAAAGTTAAAGAACAATGCAGACTATTTCTTATATGAAGAGACAGTAATTGTTTAAGAAAGTATTAGTATACTAATACCAACACACACACACACCAACCTGTTTTTATGCTGCATGTTCTATACTAACCAAAGTTAAATGTGTTCCTTCTGTTTTCTAGTTTTATTTTCACTAACAAATAATAATTATACATAGTTATGCAGTACAACCAAGGCTAATTGTGTACCTTCTATTTTCTAATTTCATTTTCATTAACAAATATAGTTATGTAGTACAGTCTGATGCTTTGATATGACATAATCAAGGCTATTCTTTATGCCCTTGTTATATGACTTTCCAGATGGACTGGAAGACTAGGATCCCAAAATAGGTTTCTAAGAAACACACTATGATCTGCATGGATTATAAAAACCAAAAGAATAAACAAGGAACTGGCTTTATTTCCAAAAGTGGTTAAAAAAAATAAAAGGAACTTAGCACAGAGAAAAAAAAATGCTTTACCAGTTACATTCACACTCCAAAAGGAGTTCTTTGAGGAAAGAAGTCTCTTTTCCCTAAAAGAAATATTCTGAGGACTTGGGACCATGTGCTGGCATCTAATGAGGGGAACAGTTGGTGTACATCAACTGCAGGCTTACTGTGGAGATCTGGGTGGGCAAACGGAGCACACAAAGAACGTGTGGCTTGATCCTTTCAGATCTAAACTCAAGAGTACACAGCAATCAGGAATAGTGAATTGGCAATTGCTAACCAAGATTTAATAGCTCTAGCTGGGAATTTGTGCTCCTTTCCTGTGTCTATTCTTTTA
Organism: Typhlomys cinereus; assembly: GCA_023101885.1. NCBI lineage: Eukaryota > Metazoa > Chordata > Mammalia > Rodentia > Platacanthomyidae > Typhlomys > Typhlomys cinereus. The sequence continues at coordinate 6,364,054 of JALPQD010000047.1, read as the reverse complement.
AAGTTTTTCATTCTTTTAGAGCTTTATACATGAATATAGTGAATTTATATTTTTTGCATATTGGTCTCTAATCCCATCATACCTCCCTCCTTTTCCCATTACAACCCTTCTCCCTTGCCAGTTTCTTTCCTATTTTCACATGTATGGCACACAGTTTCATCTTGAAACGTGTCTACTTTTTAAAGTGGTATTAACAAAGTCATTTTCCTAAATGCAGAGTGTTGAGTGCAAGTTAAATACACTTTACCAGTTCAATAATCATCCCAATCTTCAGTAACTACATTTAATTCTTTTAATTGTTTTTAAATAGCCATTGGGGGGAGCTCTTGGCTAAGGAGAATCATAGTAATGGTTTCTTTCCATTAAAAAACAAGCCTATTCTAATTTTTCTTTCATTGTCTAAATTGTTGCAGTAGTCATTAGTGAAAAAAGGATTTGTGACATAGGCCTGTAACACTAGCACTTCAGAAGCTGAGGCAGAAGGACAGTGAGTTTAAAGATAACCTAGGCTACCTAGGGAGATATCTCAAATCCCATCCCCCCCCAAGTGGTTTTGTATTAGAAACAATTAGGAGTTGTTGGTTCTTTTACTATCAAACAAAGACCTAGAGAAGTTCTTTGGATGAAAATGCAGTTTAGTTGGTAGAATGCTTGCTTATTATCCATAAAGCCCTAAGTTAAAGTCCCATAAGCTGGATATAGTGAAGCAAACCTGTAATTTTAGCACTTAAGAGATAGCACTAGAAGACACCGTCCTAAAAATAAACAAGCAAAGCACAGCCAACAAAAAAAAAGGAATAAAATTATTGCTTATCTCATCCTCTAAGCAAAATTAAAATTAACTGCACAGGTAACAGCACAGGGAAAATTAACTCAAATGATAACATGGGGTAGGACTGAGGCTCAGTTAAAAAGGAAACCAGAAGCATCTGCCACAAGTAATGGCAAAGGATATGTGAAGATCCTTTCTCCGATCATTTTGAAGTAGATGCTGCAGTATGTTTTCATGTCCCCACGATCTTCTGGAAGCTGATAGCCATACTACAAATTAAATATAAAATTTGCATCATCATAGACATTAGGTTATACGATCAAGTAATTCTGACGCAGTATGCATTGGCATTCCTACCAGGTCATTCCAGTGGCGCTGGAAATCTTCAAATGAATGGAATGGACAGCCAGGGGGTGGGGAATGGAGAATATTAATTATTTGCCCCATTTTCATGCTGTAATAAATATTTGATAAAATATTATAAGTCAATGCTTAAATATAGCTACTAAGTTATTTGAGTAGTTAACTGACTTAGAAAGTATTCAAAAAGAGAAACTATTTTACCATCCACATATAAATAATAAACTAACTGCTTCCCTCTAATTCCAAACACAATTGTATTAAATCATATAAAAATTAGATACATGTTTCAAACATGACAGGATGCATTGAAATATGAAAAGGTTGTGGAATATAAAATCAAGATAATATATGTAATACCTCGCATATGTATGCATTTCATGGTGAAATGACTTAAAATCTATTTGTGATCTTCAAGAACAACATGAATTGATACTGTATTCAGCATATTGTACATCAATATTTTTTAACTTATTCCTCCTGAGATTCTGTATCATTTGTTTAGCAGCTCTCTAGTTTACCCCACAACCCCAACCCACTTTTTTAATTTTATTATTTTATTTCTATTTTTCTTCCACTCATACAAAGCTGATAAGTGCCCCATTCCTCCCCCTCCCTCCACTCCTCCCTGAACCCTCTTGTTCCCTCCCACTTTTCCCCTTCCTTTCCCCCTCTTCCTCCCTTTCTCCCAGTGCCCCCTCCCCCCTCCATTCTGGAGCATCCTTCACTATGCATGTCAAACCCCAACCCACTCTTGGTAACTATCATTTATGAGTCCAACTTTTATGAGTCCACATATAAGATTATATAGTATTTGCTTGTCTTGCTTATTTTAATAAATGTTACATGTGGTCACGAATGACAGAATTTCTTTCTTAAGATTGAATTGTATTGGGCTGGAGAGGTGGCTCAAGGGTTAAGCCTCTGCCTTGCAGGCAGAAGGTCCTGAGTTCGGATCCTAGACCCCATGTATAGACGCCCAGCAGAAGCGGGGGCGGCCTGCGTTTCTGGTCCTGGTAGGGCGGAGCCTGTGAATCCTGGGGCAGAGTAAACAAGGAGGTGGTGGAGGCGTCCATGGTGGTTCCCGAATTTGCCCATGGTTCTACACACGCACACACGCACAATTGAATAAAAAATAAAATTTAAAAAAAAGAAAAAAGATTGAATTGTATTTCATTATGCATACATAACACATCTTTATTGGTGATCACTTAGGTTTTAGCTATGTCTCAGTTATTTTGAACAATTCTTCAGTGAATATGGAGCACAGATGTCTTTTTGACATATGTGAAATTGCCAGATCATATGGTAGATCTATTTTTAGTTTTTTGAAGAACTCTGATATTGTTTTCCATTAATAAATGGCATTAATTTACAATTCGCCACAAAGATACCTAGGTTCCCTTTACCCCACATGCAACACTTATCACTATTTTCTTTTTAATAATACCATTATATAGACGTTAAAGTGATATCCACTTGTGGTTCTAATTTGCATTTCCCTATTAGTGATGAAAATTTTTTCATGCATTTATTGACCTTTTTAAAATTTATTTATTTAGTGTGTTCCTGTGGAGATTCAAGAGTGACTTTGAGAATCATCCTGGATTGCTTCTACCTCCTTGCTTCGCTCTGGGATTTCTCAGGTTCCACCACTAGAGTAGAAGTACAGACCACTGGCGTTTCTGCCTGGTGTTTGTATGTGGGACCTGGGATCTGAACACAGAGCCTTTTGCTTGCCAGATACAATCTTAATCCCTGCATCATCTCTCCAGCCCTTTTATTGACCATTTAGATGTCTTCTTTTAAGCAAAGTCTATTCAAGTCCTTTATCCGTTTTTTTTATTTATTCAAGGGTGTGCGTGTGTGTGTGTAACCAAGGATGAATTTGGGAATCATTGTGGATTGCTTCTACCTCCTCTTTGTTTTCTCTGCCCCGGGATTTACAGGCTCCGCCCACCAGGACCAGAAGTGCAGCCCTGCGTCCCCCCCCCCCCCCGCGTTTGTACATGGGATCTGGGATCCGAACTCAGGACCCTCTGCCTGCAAGGCAGAAGCTTAACCCTGAGCCATCTCTCCAGCCCCCCTTTATCCCTTTTTAAAATCAAGGGTTTTTTTTTTCTTATTTCTGAGTTGAGTTCCAAGCATAAGTTGGATATCTTCCCTGATGTGAGGTGAATGCATGTGCCCTTTTACACTAATCAAATTTAATTGCCATTATAACTGTAGGAGGGTTGTGAAGATTCTGCCCTTATAAGACTGAGATATAATGCCTTCATTATCTCAGGGATGGGTTCCTTATAAAATAATGAGCCTGGCTTCCTTTTGTGTGAATCTACCTGCCCCTCTCTTTGTCCATCAATCATGGAACTATACAGGAAAAAATTTAATGTGCTGGTACTTTGATCCCAAACTCCCCAGCCTCCAGATTTGTGAGAAACAGATTTGGATTGTTTGCAAATTACCTAGTTTCAGACATTCTGCTAAAGCAATACAAAATGTACTGAGAGAATCAAGGCTCAGAAATACTTTCTCACACTTCAGAGGTAGTCATCATTCTTTTGACTACTTCCCTTAATGTGCAGAAGCTTTTGAATTTGATACAGCTCTACTGGCTCATTTCTATTTTTGCTGCCTTTCTGGATCATATACAAAAATGATCAGTCACATACTAGTGTCATGAAATTTTTTCATATAGGATAAAATTGTTGGATTTCTGTATACAGTATGAGGTAAATGTCTAGCATCATCACTCTTTTACACATAAATACATTTTTTTCAGCATTACAAGACCTTCTTTTCCTTATCTTGGGTTCTTGGAAACTTTACTGAAAATCAATCAATTGTAAAATGCACAGATTTATTTCTGGGCACTCTATTCAGCTTTGATTATTATAACTTTGTAGAACTGAAATCAGAAAGTCTGATTCCTCCAAGATTGCTTTGGTTCTTCAGGTCCTCTAATGTCAATATAAATTTTCTGATTTTTTCTAGCTTTTGAAGAAGAATATTGATATTTTGGTAGAGATTATACCACATCTATAAATTTGCTGCACTTTTCTTTTTCTGTAAGACAGCACTCAGATTCAAGCAACTTAAAAAAGAAAGGGGTGTTTATTTGGTTTGTAGCTCCAGAGAGGATATAGTTTATTAGCAAAAGCAAGAGGTGGTTCAGGTGAGTAATGGTGGAGGCAGAGAGAACAAGAACAAACTGTCTACTAAACATCACGGCCTGCTCTCTGTGATATCCCTTTCTCTAGCAAATCTCCATTTCCTAAAGGTGTCAGAACTGTCCCAGGCATAAACATCAATTAAGAATTCAAGCATATGAGATTGTGGGGGACAATTCACATTCAAAACACAAAAAAGCCATTTATGGTGTTATGGACATTTTAACATTTCTAGCTTTTCTAATCCAAAATGAGCTATCTTTCCAATTATGTGCATCTTCCTCAATTTTTAAATGTTTTAAAATTTTCACTTTCACTTCTTGGATTAGATGTATTCCTAGCATTTCTTTCTAGTAGCTATTCCGAAGTGAGATTTATTTCTCTTTAATATAATTCTGTACAGAAAATGTGATGTTTCTTGAGAAACATCACCTCTATAGTTTATGCTGGTCTTGACCTTATTATCTTCCTTCCTCAGTCTCCCAAATTCTGGATATACAGATAGATGTACACCACTATGCCCAAGTACTATAGATTTTCTAAGTTGATTTTGTTTTTACTGGATTTACTTACTAGTTTTAGGTTTTGTAATATATTTAAGATTTTCTTACATGTAGCATCAAATTCTGGGCAAATAGGAACCATTCACCTTCTTCCTCTCCAATTATGATGCCTTTTAACTTTGTTATCCTCCCTAATCGCACAGCCTAGTTCTAGCAGATGCCTGTAGAGATAGCATATGTGCAAAGGCAGGAAGAGAGAGAGAGCCTGGTAGTTGGAAAACTCTGGGCAGCTGTGCAGGAATGGATCATAGGCTATGTATGGGGATGTTTGGGATAAGCTACATGGCATACACTGTGACACCCATGCTGAGAAGTATCAGACAGGATCAACCCTGAAAGGTGCCCAGAGATATAGTTCAGTTGGTAAAGCATATGCCTAGCATGTACAAGGTCCTGGCTGGATCCCCAGCAGCCACAGACCAGATGTGGTAATGCATGGCTGTAATTCCAGGATCATGATAGAAGGATCAGAGTTTCAGAGTCATCCTTGGTTAGGTAGCAGGTATGAGACTGAGATATGTGAGACCCTGCTTTTTTTTTATTTCCGCTCATACAAACTTAATAGGTACCCCGTCTCCTCCTTCCCTCCACCCCTTCCTTTTCCCCCCTCCCTCCCTATCTCCCAGTGCTTCCTGCCCCCAATCCCTGGAGCGTCCTTTAGTGTGCATGTCAAACTTTCCTCTGGGTCCTCCTCTCTGATGAGGTGTAAGGACTCAGTGGCATTTCCTAGAACTCTTCCTTGTGTTCCCCATTAAGTATAGGAACACTATTGTGGCTGTTAATCCCTTGCTTCTAAGGATCCTACTGCCTTTAGTCCATGCTAGACTTTGAGGAAGTGAGACCCTGCTTTTATAAAAAGACTATGTGGGTGGATAAATTCCCTGCTTAGAAAGGGTATTCCATAGGAAAAAGAGAGTGGAAGCTGGACATCTGCCCCAATATACATTTACTCTCCCCTCCCTCCATGGCTGTTATCCCCAAGATTTGATCTGTATTGTTAGATATTCCACACTCGCCTTGCCTGACTCTTCACTCTCTCAAGAGTTTTCTGTCCCTGAAACTTGAGTCCCTAACCCTTGTTCAGCACTTGTTCAGTGTAAACTTCCATTGTGTTGCCATCCTTTGAGTCTCATGTTTTGTGTGTGTTCTCATGCTTCTAGGTTGTAATTAATGTATTGCTTCTCCATTTAAAAATTCCATCTCATATCAAATTACAATTAATCATCTTTAGGTATAAATTTATGATTTTTGGTATTAGGATACTTGTTATAATGAGATTTTTTTTACTCTTTTCTGAAAGAAAGCAGATCAATTAAAAAATGTAAGTGCAGATTAAATTATTAGTGATTTAAAAGGGAAAAGTTATGACTTTTAACTATGACAATACTATTACAGTATTTTAATGCTATAATTCAGTTTTAAAAATTCAAAATGGAACTGGAGAGATGGCTCAGGGATTAAGATTCTGCCTTGAAAGCAGAGGGTCCTGAGTTCAGGTCCCAGGTCCCACATAAAAATGCTAGGTGGAAAACGGCAGTGGCCTGCACTTCTGGTCCTGGTAGATGGAGCCTGGGAAATCCCAGAGCAAAGCAAAAAGGAAGTAGAAGCAATCCCGGATGATTCCTGAAGTCATCCTTGGTCCTCCCACAAAGACACACAGTGCCTTCTGATACACACACACACACACACACACACACACACACACACACACACTCATGCGCCCACAAAAATAAGATTTTTAAAAATTCAAAATGGTTTAACACTTTTAGACATATTGTTAAGGAAGCAAAGTAAAAACACATTAATATTTTTGAACCCACCTGTTCAAATAAATCACCTTAGAGATTAGTGCAGTAAGCTTCTATATCCAGAATTCCATGAGAATTTCTAGAGAGAATTAAATGAAGTGGAGACTCACCCTGAACGTGGGTGGCATTCTCTAAGCTAGCAGGACCATATGGAATAAAAGGGAAAGGAGAAAACTAGTGAAGTACTGGCAATCTTTTTTTCTGTTTCCTAGGACACATCTATGCTGATGTGCTGTGCCTTACCCTCCATGATGTTCTGAACTTAAAACTGTGAGTCCAAAGAAATCTGTGGTCACAGTGATGCACAAGTAGCTGTCAGACTGCCCTACTGAATCTCACCTGGGCAAAACGTAGCACCAGTTGCTCAAAATGGAATGTCTCTCAATGACAGCATTCTGATTGGTATGAAAATCCTCTGTAACACGTTGAGAGATGTCAAACTCCTTTAGCTTTGAATTGAAATAAGATTTCAATGGATAAGTCCTCAAGAAATTTGGCACAGATAAAGAAACAAAAATACATACAAATGGTGGGTTACAGAGTATTTTCGATGGTTCACGCCTTATTTAATCACACGCACCTCACTTTGCATGACTCCTCAGAGTGAGCATATCTGGCTTCACCTCTGCACAGCACAGAGAGTTCATGCTTTTCCTTTTTATCCTCAAAACCCATGGATTTTGATAACAAAACCTTCCTATCACCTTTCACGTTAAAAACTAAAATATAATATGTTAGTACAATTATACTAAGCCTCTACAAGATATAGTAACATAGAAATACTTTGTACCTCAGGTGGTGGCATTCTGACAGTACAGACTTCTACACTTAGACACACTTGAGTTTCTGTTACATTGATGTCTAACACTGAAAAAAAAAATGAACCATGAACTGTCTAGAATTAATGTTCATTCATACCAAAATGAGTATAAGTAACATAACATAATTTATTCAACTTGGAAATTAAGAGTTTTTTGCATATAATAAATTTTAAATAACCATTATTTGAGATAAGACATTTGGTAGTATACAGATAATATTTCTAGCATAAAGATATGGAATAACATGGCTGTGTGTGGAAGGGAGATCAGAAAATAGGGTTACAATAGAAAAAACAGATGTTTTATTTTTAAGATTAGTGTAGAAGAAAAATCAATGACTATTTCCCATAAGTTTCATGGCTATTACCTATTAAAACAGACATTGGTCCCATACCAAGCCTCTGACTTGACTGGTCTTTCACTAACATTTTCTCAAATATGTTATATATTTCCTAAGAACCTCTTTCTTACTTTTTCATAACTGAATTTATTTCTGAGAAGTCAGAATAATGGTGACCTTGGGAAAGGACTGGGGATTTCTGAAGTACTGTTGATGTTGTTTTTTGATGTGAGAACCAATTATAGGGCTGTATCTACCCTGTCGAAGTTCTTTGATGAGCACTTAGAACTTCTGAGTTTTACCCAAGTATGTTGCATCTAAATTAAAGTTTAAAATAAATCTTTTAAAACAGGAGTGATGAGTTTTACTCTTCTGGATTGCTATCCTGAATCTTTAGCTGTAGTCTCATGTTAATGTTAAAAAACTGAATTAGGTAATAAACTCATTCACCCAGAGCTGGAATAGAGTGACTGCTGCTGCACAAATACAGCATTAACCAGTACCAGGAGGACAGTCTACTCTAGAATAGAGTTACTGTTGCTGCATGAATGAAGCACAAACTAGCACAAGGACAATTTCCATATTCAGCTGATCGGTCTGCTCGACCTCAGTAGCTGTGTATTACACAGATGAAGATTGGAAAGCTTTGTCCAAATAATGTGAAAACTATCTGTGATTGCTTAGTAATGCCTATTGTGGGTTCAGGCTTAACACCTATCTGCTTTCTGAGACTCCTATGTAGGGATCTGTCTACTTTTTATGCAACCATGTACTGGACCTTAAAATAACATGCATATTTGAGACTATTTGTATTTTTTTTAGATCTTTCACAAGAGAAAAAGAAGATTCTTACAAAAGTAAAGTTTCGACATATCAGTAATAAGGAGTTTTGATAATAAGCATCTGGAAATGATACATTGAAGTTACTTGTAGAATTAAACTTTCATAATCACTTTCTAAAAGTAGAGAAAATTAAAACACACTTTTCCCTCAATTAGGATGAATGAATTTTCAAATAGAGAAGCACATGGTTTGAATGAAAAGTAATTTCCCGGGGTGAAATTCTGATTATAATAATGTTCAATTAAATTCTAATGTATCATCAAGTTTCTAATATCTCAATGACCTAAAGCATAGCTTTTAAAATAACTATTAATTATATTTGTATACTATCTGTTCACTTATGTATTTTTACTTACCAACAGCACTTTGCTTTCCCTTCTGAGAAAGAAAATCTCTTCCTTAAAAAAATCCACAGGATATACCATATCATTATAACTTAGAAATAACCATCTTGATCAATACAATTGTTTGAAATGAATTTATCAAAGTCACAAACATGACTTAAAATTAATGATATCCTTAAATGTCTAACAGCTTGGAGAAAATGTGTAACCACTCAAAAAGTATACCTTCAATTTAAAGGACCAAAGTACCCAATTCTTTCTCCAAATATTAATTTTCTGAAATAAAATACTTAGAAAGTCATCATACTTTAAAAAAATTCAAGGTTGCCTTTTGTTTCCAAAAATGCTAACATTTTATCTTTATTTTATCCCAATTTTATCACAACATGCTTATTCCTAAGTATCAAATAATGTAATAGTAAAAGAATTTTAGGGGCTGGAGAGGCGGCTCAGGGGTTAAGCCTTTGCCTTGTAGGCAGAAGGTCCTGAGTTCGGATCCTAGACCCCACGTATAGACGCCGGGCGGAAGCGGGAGCGGCCTGCATTTCTGGTCTTTGTAGGGCGGAGCCTGTGAATCCTGGGGCAGAGTAAACAAGGAGAAGGTGGAGGCGTCCATGGTGGTTCCTGAATTTGCCCGTGGTTCTACACACACACACACACATGCACACATGCACAATTGAATAAATAAATAAATTTAAAAAAAAGAATTTTAAAACAGAACCAGTAGGTCCCTGTATTATCCCCAAGAAAAGAGATGATATTGATACTTGGCTGCTCTAAAACCTCTTTCCTAGAGAGGGGACTATGTTACAGCAGAGAAAATAGGCCACCATCAAGGACTGCAAGTAAGTAATGAGACATCTGGTTAAGTTCACAGACTTTCCTTCCTGATCATATGCAACAGAAGGGGTGGGCATATAGGCTACCTGATAGAAAGTAACCATTTTGCATATGGGTGATTGACCCCTCTCTCACCGCGGTCTCCTACTTTTATTCCATCTACCTTTGAATATACTCTTGATAACAAGACTCTAATTTAACAGGTTTTTATCTCTGGCCAGGGGGTGACATCCAATACCCATCAGGATGGAGCCAAGGGCATTGGAGGAGCAGCAAAACCAAAAAAAAATCAACAAATCATAATTCAGAACATCAGAGACTCTATATCAACCACTTGGAACTGGGCCAGCCTAATCTCTCCCCATCCTGAAGCTCAGGGAAATTTGCGGAAGAGGGGGCAGTAAGATTGTAAGAGCACAAGGATGGGAGGAGTCATAATATGCAAGATACTCCACACAAGTTAGGGCTGAAGCAATCATAATAGGACTTTGCATGACCTGTGCTATGTCCAACACATTATTGACCCCACAAAGTCTAGCATGGACTAAAGGCACTAGGATCCTTGGATGCTAGGGACTGACAGTCACGGTAGTGTTCCTAAGCTTAAGGGGAACACAGGAAAGGGTTCTGGGATATGCCCGTGGATCCTTGCACCTCATCGGAGAGGAGGACCCAGAGGAGAGTTTGGCATGCACATTAAAGGATGCTCTGGGGATTGGGAGGGGGAGGCACTGGAGGATGGGGAGGGAGGGGGGAGAGGAGGGGGAGGAGGAGGAGTAGGGGATTTGGTGGGAGGTGGAGGGAGGGGGGAGAGGAGAGGGGAGCAGGGGGCTTGGGGGGAGGTGGAGCGAGGGAGGGGACTGATGTACCTGTTAAGTTTGTATGAGCGGAAATAATAATAATAAAAGAAAAATAATTACATCTTGAGGAAAAAAAAACTCTTTCCTAAAACTCAGATGCTTGAACTAAAAATGGATGTGTGTCATAGAGTAATCCAGTTTAGAAAGCCCCAATGACAGGCTAACATTAAAGTCACCTCGTATCAACAGATGGCCTGCTTTATTCCAGGCTGGAGCAAGTCTAGCAGAGAGTGAATATGAAAGGCAGTTTTGAAGAACTGCAGGAATGACTTTCTGTGGAGCCTCCATCTAAAAAAGGCAAAGGAAAAAATAATAGTGATTACTACAGAAATCATAGAAACTATTTTCATTTTCAGGATCAAATCTAATAAACTGAGGTAATCTAGACAGAAATTAGTTTTTTTGCCAGAGTGTTCTAAAAGAAATATTAATTCTAGAACCACAATTACTGTTGTGCTATGTGTCAAATTCTGCTTATGCTTAAGTCTAAACTCAAGAACTGTGTAAAGAACTCTGTTCACACAGAAGAACCAGGTTAGAATGATCATGTGATATTTTCCACGATATTTTTGTTCACTGCAGTTCAATATTAGAAATGATTAAATGCAAGAGCACCTATGCAGCAAAGAGTACTTTAATTGTACAGAATTAATTTTTAAAATAAAAGACTTTCATTGTTGACCACTAAGTAATAGGGATCAGATTTATCTTTTCACCCAAAACACACAAAAAGCTGAAAAAGTTATATATGAAACAATGGTTTATAAGATCTTGGACATCATGCAAAAAAGAGTGATCTCCTAGAGATTAAAAGCCAATAAGACTTCACTAGCTTAATGGTAGAGAGGGGTCAAAGAACTTGATGGTTTCCTGAATTGAAGCATTAGAACTGGGAGTCCAAGGAGTCCGTCAAACTAGTTTTCTTGATTTGGGGGTAAAGTACTGCAGAGAACAGAGCTGCACAGAGAGCATAGCCCCTCTTTTGTATTCCTCTGAGTGAAGACTAATATACATGTGGTAGGGGTACCATGGTCAGTTATTAAACAAACATGCTAGAATATAGTCCAGAAGAAAAGGCTACCCTACACTCTATAAGAAATGTACAAAAGTGAAAAAGCCAAGAATTCTTTCCCAACATTAACATCTTCATTTTTCCCTCTGATGAATTTTGGTTTCTGAAAAATACTTCCAGGACACACTAAGTAATCTATAACAGCACGTGGGATCAAAACTGTTTAGTTTGTCTTGCCCAGAATTTAATCAAGACTATGTCAATAAGATTCCAGGCAGGAGGATGGGTCAAGCTACAATGCTGACTTGAATCATTGTTTTAAGGGCAACTGATCAAAAGCTGTAAACCACAAGAGGCTAGCTGGAAAAACCCAGGTGGCTTCCTCTTGACTTCTGCCTTGACTTTCACCTTGGCCTGGAGAATTAATCCAGATACAGAAGCATATGACTCAGCACGGACTCAGCCTTGATGTGCAAGAGTAAATTTCTTCTGTTAAGAAAAACTGGAGTAATTCCATCATTTGTGATCATCTCAGTTGGTAAAAGAATGCTATCAATCATTTTAGATAAGAGTTGGGGAAAGTTTTCTACACTATTCTTTTGGATAATTACCATTATAAAAAACTGCTCACAGGGTATAAATAAGCAATAAATCAGTAACTCCCATAAAAGCTCCTATATATATCAAAAATACCCTCATTTTGTGAGATCTCTGCAGTTGATAGGACTTCCAGGAGAGACAGAGAGGTTCACAGTCATAGATAGAAATTTTGATCAATATTCTATTCCCCATAATTGGTAGCAACAGACAGAAAATAGGTAAGAATACAGACTTAATTCTATCAACTACTGTTTAACATTTACAAATACGGGACACAGAAAGATCAGAATATACATTCTTCTCAAGGACATCAAGAATTACTTAAAATAGATCATATTCTCAATCAATCCTCAATAAATTAAAAAATAAGTCCTCAATTGTCCTTTTGACAATTGAATGAGTAATCAACAATAGGAAAATACTGAGAAATGTCTGAATATTTGGAAACTACATGCCATACTTCTAATAGGAATTAGAAAGCATTTCTAACTGGAAAAAGTCAAGACCAGACAAATATTTGGAGGAGATGAATAGCACTAAACATATTTATATTGGAAAAAAGGAAACTTAATAACTCAGTATTCACTTTGAGTAACTAGAAAAGGTGGCAAAAATGAAACTAACAGCTGCCTAATGATAAATCTGATAACTTAGATGAAAATGACATAATCCTTGAAATAAATAACTTGAATAACTATTATCTGTTAAAGTAAAATTATATTTACTTTTTTTTGAAAAGTTAAAGCCCAGATAACTCTACTGATCAATTTTATGAAACATTTATGGGAGAAATAGCAAAATTATACATAAACTTTTCCAAACAGTTAAAGGTAGGGAAAAGGGCAGTCAAGAGTTAAAGTCCTTGAGGAGAAGGACTTTTAATAGTTTCAGAGCTCTGATGGTTTATCTTGAAAAGTGACTCAAGAGATGAATAAAAACACTTCTTGGTTCTGTGAGGATATTCACAGAAAGGATCAACTGAGAGAAGAAGACCCATCCTGAATATGGGCAGCACCATCCCATAGGCCAGTGAGAGGGGGAAGAGGGTGCACTTGAAATCTGGATTGGAATTAAAGGGGTACAAGTATTCCCTCTTCCTTTCATCAGACTGCCACTAGGTGAGCAGTCTTCTCCTCACACCATCTCTCCATGAAGGACTAAAATCTCTGATATTTTGATACTTTGCAGTCACACCCAACTCTTCCCTTCAAAAAAGTTTATTATCATGCAGAATACAGTCTATAAATTTGCTTTTGCATATATTAGCTATATAATTATGGATGGTAATTCCATTTTGGGGGTTTCATTTTATTTTTGTGTAAAAATAGGTAAATTCACTCATTCTCTTTCTGTACTTAAATTTATACAAAATAAATTGTTTGGAAAGTTTTGAGGTCTTTTCCCACATAAAACAGCTTGTGAGAACATACTCCAAATTTTGTTGTATATCTAAAACTGCATATCCAACAAAGTAAGTTGGATATAGTATCAATATAATAACATCTATAATAATTATTCTTTTAAACACATACCTTAGCTCTATATTTTTCAATATAATTATTAAGTTTCCCAGCTTTAAAAAATGGTATCTATAAAAAAAAATCAGTGTTAGTATATAGGACTAAACATAAACATTAAATACACAAAAATGTAATGCATAAGAATTTGAAGCAAAATACAACAGAAAATACTGAATTGGGCCATCACTCTGGCTACTCTATAATGCAGTGATAATCATTTTCTGTGGGTGAAGAAAGTTTGCCTGATAGTGACATGATCTCAAAATCACATAAAAGGCCAATAAATCTGATTAACTACATACCACCATTCTTAACATATAAGACCTGCTTAAACATGAAGGAAAAGGGGCATAAACTGAAGTTCAAACTTGAAAGGCCTAAGTGTTTTGACCTACTACAAAAAATAGTTTTTTAAATTTTTTATTTGTGTGTGTGTGTGTGTGTATGTCCTATGAAGGACTAAGGATGACTTTGGGAATCATCTTGGATTGCTTCTACTTCCTTTTTCCTTCACTTTGGGATTTCCTAGGCTTTGCCCACCAGGACCAAAAGTGCAGGTTGCCATCATTTCTCATCTAGCATTTTTTTTTTTTTAACATGGGGTGTGTGATCTGAACTCAGGACCTTCTGCTTGCGAGTTAGTCTCAGCTCCTGAGCCATCTCTCCAGCTCAAAATAATGTAAATTTCAAAAAAATATTTTAAGGTAATAGAATGGCAAAGACAAAGGTTACTAATATTCAGGGATCATGAAGGTGATGCTATTTGCTAAAACATAATCTAGTATAAATTTGTCATTCAGCAAAATTTATAGTATAAAATGGGTTGCCATTCCACTGTTGAAAATTGAACCCCTAGAAATCACCAAACAAAAATAAGATTTCAATGATGCTTTCCGAAGTACTAGTTGCATAACAGGAACCAGTAACTTATATGTCTATTAGAAAGACTTTAATAAATTATAGCATATACACATATGGAAATAGTTCACAATCTTAAAAATGAGGATGACATATATATGAATGAGTAAAGATACCAGGAGACATTGTTAAAGGGGACATAAAACTCAAGTTTCTTTTTTTTAATTTTTATTATTATTATTATTATTATTTATTCAACTGTGCATATGTGCGTGTGTATGTGTGCATGCACGCGCACGCGCGTGTGTGTAGAACCACGGACAAATTCACGAATCACCATCGACGCCTCCACCTCCTTCTGCCCTGGGATTCACAGGCTCCACCCTACCAGGACCAGAAGCGCAGGCCGTCCTCGCTTCCGCCTGGCATCTATATGTGGGATCTGGGATCCGAACTCAGGACCTTCCGCCTGCAAGGTGGAGGTTTAACCCCTGAGCCACCTCTCCAGCCCCATAAAACTCAAGTTTCACAGTTTATATAATCTCTTGTTTAAATGTTTTTTTTTAAAATTACAGAATACCTTTGTAAAAAAGCAAAACATATTTTTAAAATGGCTGGTTTCCTTTTACTAATATTCTTAAGATTAGAATACCTGAATTTACTATAACTCTTAAAAATTCTTATTCTACTAAGATTTTCTGGCCAAGAAGAATAAAAGATATTATTCTACTTGCTCACTAACAACTTAATCTTTCTTTCTTTTTGTTATTATTTATTCAACTGTGCGTGTCTGCATGTGTGTAGAACCACAGGACGCCTCCACCTCCTTCTTGTTTACACTGCCTGGGGACTCACAGGCTCCGCCCTACCAGGACCAGAAACGCAGGCCGCCCCTGCTTCTGTCCATCATCTATACGTGGGGTCTAGGATCCGAACTCAGGGCCTTTTGCCTGCAAGGCAGAGGCTTAACCCCTGAGCCACCTCTTCAGCTCCCAACTTAATCTTTCTTAAAGAGATTATAGGTAAAATAAAAATGAATGTATTTCCAAGACTAGAAAAAATAAGGAAGGGTTTTAGATGACTTATCAGCATTATTGAAAACTACTTTATTGGGGTGTGAAGAATCAAGGTCTTAGAAAAATGGGATTTTTGGCAAGACTTTTTGACAAAAATCAGAATAATATGTTAAATAAATAAAAGTTAAATAGAGAATTAGAAAATAAGTTTCTAGCTCTACTTCCCCAAAGCATAAAAAATTTTTCCGTCTGTATGTAGCAATTGTGTTTGTGTGAATGTGTGCATATGTGCATGCCGGTATGTGCACATTTATGTACAGGCATGTCAAGACCAGGGGTTGATATTGGGTGTCTTTTTCAATCACTTTCCACTTTAGTTTTTGAAACACCTTTGAACAGTTGTCAAGTTGGCTCTGCTGCTGGGTGATAGGCTCCAGGTATTCACCTGTCTCTGCCTCTACCACACTGGAACTACAGACTTGTGTTTCTATGCTGAAGGTTTATTCATGTGCTGGAATCAAACTCAGAAACTCACACTTGTGCGATAAGCACTTTACTGACTGAGCTACCTCTCCAGTCCCTTTAGATATTTTACATAAAATGTTTAGAGGTTTGGAGATATAGCTCAGTTGGTATGAAGCTTGGGGTTCAATATAAAGCACCACGTAAAACTAGGTATGGTAACAAATGCTTGTAATCCCAGCAGGTAGAAACAGAACAAGAGCATTATCAGTCTCATAGGAAGTTTGAGAGCAGCCTGGCCAAATGAGACTCTCTCAAATAAATAAATATATAAATAGGTAAGATTTTCTTTAGAAATCTGATTTACTAGAATTAGAATTTTTTTATTATTTCTTAAAACTTTATTTACTGTGTATATGTATGTGTGTTTGTGTGTGTACACACAAGTGTGTCACAGGGCACTGTGTGTCCCTATGGAGGACCAAGGTTGTTTTTGGGAATCATCTTAGATTGTGCTTCCTCCTTAGTCTTGCTCTGGGATTTCTCAGGCTCTGTCTGCCAGAGAAGGTGGCTGTGTTTCTGCCTGGTGTTTTTACAGACCTGGGATCTGAACTCAGGACCTTCGCTTTCAAGGCAGAGTCTTCACCCCTGAGCCATCTCTCCAGCCTAGAAATTTTTCTTAATATTAAGTATAACTAAAGAATAAAATTTGATAAAGGATTAATTTCATACTATCTTAAAATATTTAAATATTAAATATCTTAAAATATTTAAATATTAAATATTTAAGTAACATTTATTCATTAGTAGTCTTTATTCAGCATTTATGTCAAAGAAAATTAAATATACTAGATCACAAAAATGTACTTAAATATCAGACATCAAAATTAATGGAACATTCGAAGTACAATGTGAGGTGATCAATTCTCATAAACCATCTTTAAGAATTACTATATATCAATATTGCTCCAAAAATTGGTGATACTAACCGACATCACTACCCAAATCTGGTTTAATATTCCAGGCACAGGTGCTGTAAAAATATCTTGATGCAAAAACAGCATTTCCCTGTGGAGAGAAATATATTTATTTCAAAGTGACCTTGTGTACTGCCTGTGCTTCTACTTTACTGTAATATTCAGAAATGTTGCTTAATGCTTTCCTTTCTATCTGTTTAGTTCTTAAAGGGGTCACAGGTAAATCTACATCAAGTATTATCAAATTATACCCAAGCAGGAAAGAAAATAGATCTCCCAATCCACTTTACAGGAAGATGTAAAATAGGGAGAAGTACTATGAGCAAGGGAAATGGAGGACAACACAAGACCATCCTCATTTCTTGCCCCTAGCATTTCTGTTTCAACAGTCTTGCAGTGTAGTACAGGATGATCTAAAACTTGAGTTTTTCCTTCCTTAACCTCCAGACTCCTGGGACTACTGACATGCACCACCATGACCAGCTCATACCTAGCAATCTTAACAGGTGTTTACTCTTCACTTGGAGATGCAATCTTTTGAGTCCTTTGAGTATCTCAAACAATTTAAGGAACAAATTTATAGCAATCTTGAATATCACAGAATCATACTTTAGAATTTCAACTGAGCTGTATTTTAAAGATTACACTGGGTTAGATATTTTAAGACAATATTTATTGAATAGACTCTGCTGTCTTATATTAATTTGAAAATGAAAAGGCTACACTAATCTTTTTACAGTCTCTTAAGTTTCTTGTAATGAGTAGATAACAAATAAGCACTACTTAAAATCTCTAAGTTTGGGAGAGACCGATGTAGTTCATGAATGCCTATTAAAATTTTCAAGCCCATAAGAGATCACAAAAAGCTCAATAGTTAACTATTTCACCTCAAGTATTTAAACTGAATTTCCTTTATTTTCAAATAATATATACAGGTTGATTAAACACTTTGGAGAAAATGTTTTCAAAATGGCCATTATTGTTTTAAGGAGCTTAAAAGGCATAGTTAGAAGATACATGTCTTTACCTGCACATTTTCATTTGTATGCTCTTAATCTCAGTTTCTGCTGCCCTGCTACTCAACATTATCTGGACAGCACAGAGTTTGTGTAAATCTGGAAGCAGGATAAAGAACAGAGACTGCTGCTTAGACTCATTCATATTTTCTTCTTGTCTCTGTTTCTCAGCGATCAAACCTTAAAAAACACAAGCAGCAATAAAAAGTAAAAAATCTTAGTCATAGTTTCAATGCTAACTCAGAATGACATATCATTAGAAGAAAATAAAAAATTAGCAAGCTTTCAGTAGTGAAAATATTACATTTCACTTTAAGGATTTTCTAATCATTTCTAATCACTTGCATTGGTAAACGTTTTGCTAAGATATTGTTAAATGCTATTTTATTACATTCACGGAGTTGAAAACCTATTCAGTAAATTTGGGAACATTTTCATCATCCCCTACGCATATATAATCCAAGAGTTCTAAACCTTGGATTTGTGCATGTGTGTGCATGGCATGTATGTGTGTATTAGTATGTGTGCCTGTGGAGGTCCAAGAGTAAAATTAGGAATCACCCTGGATTGCTCTACCTTCTTTTTACTTTGCTCTGGGATTTTCCAGGTTTCCCCTTCCAGAGCCTGAAATGCATGTCACCACTATTTGCATCTGACATTTTTACATGGGATCTGGGATCTGAACTCAGGACCTTCTGCTTGAGAAGTAGAGTCTTATCCCGTGAGCATCCTCTCCTGCCCTAAACCTGCAGATCTAAAAGCAAACTATATGAATAATTTAAGTACAAATAATTTTTTTAAAAAGCTAATGTTCAAGTCTTTCCTAAGTTCTTGCTATGTATCTAACACAATGTTTACTTAACACATTCCCTCTATGTTCTTGCCTATCCTTGTTTCATTACATTTTCAAGAACATAAAAACTTTCCCCTTTTAATACTATTTAAAAATCAAAATCTGTAGTCATTTCCTCTGCTATTTCAAACTCTCTGTAAATCACTTCAAGAAATATAGTATTTTTTTTACTTCACATGAAAGAAAATGCTAATAGAAATCACTGTTATATGGTTTCCTTTCCCATGAAATTTTCTGGCTTTAAAAAGTTCTATTTGGGGAACGTTTAGAAATTGCTAATTGATAAGAAATTTTTGAAGTGTGTATTGCATACTACAGAAAAATGGAATGTAAATGTAGAACAAGCTACCTTTAGTTACAATACAGCTCCTTTCTTAAGAATCCCAGTATTTGGGTGGCCCGAGGAAGGGCCACTTGGTATGCCAGAAACCTGAATCCCCACAAGAGTAGATAATTTAGAGGGAAACTTGGGGCCCATAGAAGTGGACAGTAGGAGGGTGGGAGGGAGTGCGATGGATTGATGCAAAAAGAGAGGGGAAGGGAAAGAGGAAGGGAGAAAGGCAGGGATAAGTACTCAATATACACGTAAAACTAGGAAAAAACTTTTAAAAAGTAAAAAAAAAAAAAAAACAACAAAAAAACCCCGTCTTTGAAATTTTCTCCAGTCTAATTTCAGTGCTGGATTCACAATGCTGGGGTGAGTAAGAGCTCTCTTTTTGGCTCCACTTGCTCAGTGCGGCAAAGGGCTCAGGTGGAAATAGTTCAAAATTTTTCATGTTCACACATTTTTAAAGGTCATTTTCATAGTTTCATAAGATGCTCTAAAAACGAACTCAGAAGTCTTATTTTTTTTCTTATTTATTCAATTGTGCGTGTGCGTGTATGTGTGTGTGCGCGCGTGCGTGTGCGTAGAACCACGGGTGAATTCGGGAACCACCATGGACGCCTCCACCTCCTCCTTGTTTACTCTGCCCCGGGATTCACAGGCTCCGCCCTACCAGGACCAGAAGCGCAGGCCGCCCCCGCTTCCGCCCGGCGTCTATACGTGGGGTCTAGGATCCGAACTCAGGACCTTCCGCCTGCAAGGCGGAGGCTTAACCCCTGAGCCACCTCTCCAGCCCCTGGAACGCAGAAGTCTTAACCGACGAGCCTATCTCCTTACCCCGTTTTCAAAGCTCGAACTAGCCGTGTTCAAGATGAACACACGCACACACGCACGCACACGAAATTCACAGCACAGTCGCTCAACCCCGGGCCCCAAACACCTCCAGGTGCCATCACCTCCCGTCTTCTTCCCTAGAGAAGGAAAGTTGGGGTTCCTGAAACCTGCCTCGAAGTCCCACCCGGGCCGGGCCTCACCCTCCCTGCGAGCTGAGGCGCTTCCCCGCGACCTGCAGGCCTAGGCCTTCCCTGCGGCCTGCTGGGGCTGCATCCTGCTCGCCTCGCACACTCCTCCCCGCCCCGGGGGGCACTGACGACCCCCGGGCAGGTCCCGGCCAGCTCCTCTCCGGGGCCTAGGGCCATAGCATGAGGTCTCCACCTCTGGCGAAGTCCCACGTGCTGCCTTCAGCGCGCTGCTCTTCTAGAACGTTCCATCGGGCCCTGCGCTCCCTCCAGAGCTCGGCGTTTACTGAGTCTCCCATCAGGCACTGCGCTCCCTTTTATACCCTGCTCTTTTCCGAGTCTCCCATCAGGCCCTGCGCCTCCGCTCCCCACCACCCCCACCCCATTCCTCGTCTCCTCTGTTCAAGTCCCGCGTGCTCCCATCAGGCCCTGCGCCTCCACCCCCTCCCCCCACCCTGTGCCTCGTGTGCTCTGTTCAAGTCCCGCGTGCTCCCATCAGGCCCTGCGACCTCCACTCCCTCCCCCCACCCTGTGCCTCGTCTTCTCTGTTCAAGTCCCGCGTGCTCCCATCAGGCTCTGCGCCGCTGTTACTAACCCTGGATCCGGTCAAGTCCAGCTCTCCAGTCAGGCCCCGAGCTGTCTTCAGCCTTGTGCTGCTTGAGTTTCCCGCCAGGGCTGTGATACTACCTAGTCCCAAGCGCTCCCAGGAGGTCCTGAAGGTCCACAGGCTCTGCCAGACCTTGCGCTCCCCTGTGCCTGGTACTTCTGTCAAAGCCCACGCTCCTGTGATAGCAAAGCACGCGCGTGCACACATACACGACACACATGCACACAGCGAATGCCGCTTTATATCTGAATGTGTCTCATGGTGCATTTTATCTGACAAAAGGATCAAATTGATTTTCTGAACGTTTATTTTAAAAGCCCTTGTAGTGAACTCTCTTGCCCCTCGTGGACTCCATGTCTGTGACTTCCTTCGGCTTCCTGCCCCTCATGGACTCGCTGAGTTCCTTCCATTCTTCTCTCTAATAAACTCTGCCTTAATCCTCAGAAATAAATAAAAACTCTCATAGTAGGGGAAGTAAGGAAGGGTTTGTAAATAATTGTGTTTCTTTAATTTCTCAAGTTGTCTAGCTTTGGATAGATTTACTTACCTTGAGGTATCTGCCAGGTAGAATGCTTCCTCGTACCTGTATTTTAGAACAAAGAGTTTTATTGAGTTAGAACAATAATGGCACTAGCTAATGCTTTATTGATGTATTTCTATGTGTTAGGCCCCAAACTAGGCATGAATAACTGGCTTAGAACAGTTCCTGAATAGGTCATAATCACGGATTTGGACTTAAGGTGGTTAGGATCAAAGAATTACTTTTTATAGTATCTGGAGTTATTTGGAACTGGGACCAAAATCTGAAGCAATCTTAACATTGGACTGGAAGTAGGAGCCCCATCATGAGAATGCTTTGTTGGAGGCCCCTGCAGATTTAGCAGGCCTGAGAGCTGGTAGAAACAGTATAATTTGATTCACTAAATACATGTATCTGAGAAAAGAAAAAAATCTCAAGTCAGTAATCTAAAAATAAAATACCATATGCACATGCATAAACACAAAATAAGCGAAACAGCACATATAAGAGGGAGAACTGGAGTATACCAAAAGAAATAATAAAGATGAAAAAATTTGTATATCCATACACACAAAATAAGAGAGAGCACATGCAAGAGAGAACTGAAAGTACACCAAAGGAAACAATATGATGAAAAAAGATGAAAACTTTTGTAAGATTGGGAAAAGTCAAACAAAAATCTTGTCCAAGATGAGCAAAACTGATAAATCTCTAGCCAGACCGACAAAAAGAGAGAGGATATATATTACTGATATCAGCAGCTCAGCAGAGATGCCACTACAGGGTCTGACTTTATTAAAGGAAATGAGAAGACATTGACTTGGGCAGGTCCACACACAGAGATTTGACAATCATAAAGAAAAAACTGTCACAACACACCCATTATAGATCAGAGAAGTGGAATAGTCTTTTAAAGTAGTAGCAAAGAAAATCTTGAAAAGAAACCTCTAGGTTCATTTCATTTCACTGGAGAACACTTAGAAATTCCTGAAGGAAAATAGCACAGATTCTATAAAATGTCTTCCACAAAAACACAAAAAAAAGGCAACATATTCTACTTTGTCTTATGAAGCCAGTATTCCTCTAATATTAAGCCTTAAAAATCACATCAGTATCTTTTATGAATATAAACAGAGTTCTGAAGAAGTTACTATAAGTAGAATTTAGCAGTATATAAAAAGAAAATAATTATGCATCATAAATGAATGGGGCTTATCCCAGAAAGGTAAGACTGGTTCAAGATTCAGAATTCAATGAATTCTACCATAGGAAAAGGGTAAAGGGAAATCACATGATCGTATCAATTGACATGGAGAAACAATTTCACTTCTATAACAACTTACCATAAAACTTCTCAAAAAGTTAGGGTTGGTGGATAAATTTTCAACCTGATAAAGAACATTGAGGAAAACATGTAGCTAACATTACACTTAATGCTAAAATACTGAAGGCTTTCCTTCTGACACAGAACAAGACAAAGACGTACAACCTCACCGTCATTGTGATGGCTGACCTTGGTGGTCAACTTGATGAGATTTAGAGTCATCAAACCTCTGAGCAAATCTGGGAAGGATTATTTAGATTAGGTTAATTGACATGGGACGACCCACCTACTGGGGTGGCTCCATTCCTTAGGCTGGATCCTAGACTGATAAAAAGGAGAGAAGAAGCTGAGCAGAAGCATTCATTGCTCACATCTTCCTCATAGTGGATCTGAATGTGACCAGCTGCTCATCTGCTACCACCATGCCTTCCACACCATGATTGGATATATATATATATATTTTGAATTGTGGGCCAAAATAAACCCTTCCTTCTTCAAGTTGTTTTTGTCAGGTTTTCATTTGATCAACAAGACAAGTCATTAACAGCCGTTTTTCAATGTGGTCCTGGTGATTCTAATGATAAGAAACACCAATAAAAAATAAAAATGAAAGGGATATTCCATTGTCTGAGAACATAATGGTCTAAGAGAAAATTTCAGGAAATGTGCAAAAAAATGAACTCATCAAAGTACAAGATAAAGGAAAAACTTAAAAATAAGGAACATGAATATAAATAAGAAAATAAGCTACTTATAATCACTAAATATACTGTTTATAATTACTAAAGTATAAAAGCTATAAGCACCAAATTATATTTAAAATCACTTCAAAGCATACATGAAATTTGCTGAAACAAAAATTGCTCATGAAAAATATTAAATATCTGTATGTAAACACCCTGTACTCATACATACAGGCTGGTGAGACAATGCTGTATATGTATTTGTGCTTCCTAAATTTAAACATAGGTATGATGAAATTCTGATTAAATGCTAGTAATACAGTTGTAGACACAGACAACAACATTTTATTTTTTTATTATTATTTCCGCTCATACAAACTTAACAGGTACAGGGGTCCTCTCCCTCCCTCCACCTCCCCCCAGCCCCCCTGCTCCCCCCTTTCCTCTCCCCTCTCTCCCCATCCTCCAGTGCCCCCCCCCAATCCCCGGAGCATCCTTTACTGTGCATGCCAAACTCTCCTCTGGGTCCTCCTCTCCGATGAGGTGCAAGACCCAAGGGCCCTTCCCAGAACCCTTTCCTGTGTTCCCCTTAAGCTTAGGAACACTACTGTGGCTATCAATCCCTTACCTCCCAGGATCCCAGTGCCTTTAGTCCATGATAGACTTTGTGGATCAATAATGTGTTGGACATAGAGCAGGTCATGCAAAGTCCTATTATGATTGCTTCAGCCCTAACGTGTGGAGTATCTTGCATATCATTACTCCTCCCATCCTTGTGCTCTTACGATGTTACCGCCCCCTCTTCCGCAAATTTCCCTGAGCTTCAGGATGGGGAGAGATTAGGCTGGCCCAGTTCCATGTGGTTGATATAGAGTCTCTGATGTTCTGAATTATGGTTTGTTGATTTTTTTTTTTTTTTTGGTTTTGCTGCTCCTACAATGCCCTTGGCTCCATCCTGATGGGTGTTGGATGTCACCCCCTGGCCAGAGATAAAAACCTGTTAAATTAGAGTCTTGTTATAAGAGTATATTCAAAGGTAGATGGAATAAAAGTAGGAGACCGCAGTGAGAGAGGGGTCAATCACCCATTTGCAAAATGGTTACTTTCTATCAGGCAGCCTATATGCCCACCCCTTCTGGTGAGATCATACCCTATCAGTTTCATATGATCAGGAAGGAAAGTCTGTGAACTTAACCAGATGTCTCATTACTTACTTGAAGTCCTTGATGGTGGCCTGTTTTCTCTGCTGTAACATAGTCCTCTCTCTCCTTGTTTCTGGTGGGGCCCTCCTTCCCCATCCCTCCTGTTTATAATCTTTACAATTACTGTAGGTATTACAGAGATTTCAGCCAACATCATTTTAAAATGTAAGTGGCAGGCCAAAGAAACTAGAATAGCTAAAACAATTATGGAGGAAAAAAAGAACAAAGGAGGAATTACTACTCTACTTGATTATCAGGACTTATTACACAGTTATAGTCATCAAGATTATACAGTATTCCTTGAAGAACAGATACTTGGTTCAACAGAACAGAATATAGAATTCAAAACTAGTTAGTTAGTTAACTAGATAGTTAACTAATACATTAACCAACATTTGATAAAGGCACAAGCACAAATGTGATATAGACAGGATAATAAAGGAGTTAGGGACTTGTTGAATTGGCATACTGATTATTTCAGATTGAAATCCTCTGAGAAACTACAACTTCAGAAAGGACCATCTGTCCTGGTCTTTATTAGACACAGCAGTGATATTTCTTTGGAAGCAGGGTCCTTTCTACACCAAGACTAGAAAACAGCCTTGGTGACCAAAGATTGATAAGCAGGGCAATGAGCCTAAATAGATTAAGTTCTTTGAAGTGACCCTCATTGTCCAGTAGCATTTGCATCTCTTTCCATCTGTCTCCCCTATCTGCTCATTCTATTTCTCTCTACCTGTCTCCTCATTTTCTACTTCTTTAGCCCCCTCTTCATTATAGTATCTGCCATGGTTCAGAAGCGTGTTTGTCTTGTCATTTTTTTCTTTTTTTAAAAAAAAAGTTTATTTATTTATTTATTATTCTGTGTGTGTGTGTGTGTGTGTGTGTGTGTGTGTGAGAGAGAGAGAGAGAGAGAGAGAGAGAGAGAGAGAGAGAGAGAGAGAGAAAGTTGGGGACTGTGTGTCTCTGTGAAGGATCAAGGGTGACTTGGGGAATCATCCTGGATTGCGTCTACCTCCTTTTTGCTCTCCTCTGGGATTTCTCAGGCTCCAACCACTAGAGCCAGACCACTGCCATTCCTGCTGTGCATTTTTTACATGGAACCTGGGATCTGAACTCAGATTCTGCTTGTGAGGAAGAGTCTTTAACCCCTGAGCCATCTCTCTGGCCGCATGTCCTATAATTTTTTTCATAAATTTATTATCTAAAAAATAGGCAAAAAGCTTTGTTTATATCTTGACTTCACTCTTCACTTGTGAAGATTATCATGTATGTGTAAAATTAATTTGAATTATATATTGTTTTCTTGGTAATCATCTCTGGTACTTAATAGGTTTCAAGGTATGAGGGAAAAAACAAAAACAATATATATATATTATATATATATGTATATATATATATATACATACACACACATAATCTAATACGGGTGTGTAGAGGAGATGTCTCTCTCACCACCTCCCTTTTAAGAGTCTTTTCAATAAGTCTTTTCTGAGCAATTTGGGACAAGAGAAATAATTTTCAATATAAGTGTCACATCTTTTGCAAAGAAAAATTAGCTTATGGTGTATTGACCTTGGGGCAGAGTAGTGAGTGTGCCTGCAGCCCAAGCTTTTCAGGAGTCTGAGGCAGGAGCCTTCTGCCAGCTTGGCTACAGAGTGTGACATCCATGCCTGTGTGGGCCCTATAGTGAGACCCTGCCTCAGAAAAACACAACACAAAAAAACTGGGCCTCCTCAAAATTAGGGAAAAAAAGGCTCAGCTACACAAGCTACCATAGTGAGAAAACGTTCACAAATTTCACTTCCAATGCTGGGCTTCATTGAGTACATATATAAAAAAATTCTCAAAACCCACCATCAAAAATCAAACTGTTCAATTTATTTTTAATAATATTTTTTGACAATCTTATACATGTATATAATGTATTTTGATCACAGCTACTTCTTCTTCCCTCCTACTACCCCAGGACATTCCCCTAGCACCTTTATATCTTCTTAAAAAAAAAACTGGATCGGGCTGGAGAGGTGGCTCAGGGGTTAAGCCTCTGCCTTGCAGGCAGAAGGTCCTGAGTTCGGATCCCAGATCCCACGTATAGACGTCAGGCGGAAGCGGGGGCGGCCTGCGTTTCTGGCCCTGGTAGGGCGGAGCCTGTGAATCCCGGGGCAGAGGAAGTGGAGGTGTCCATGGTGGTTCCCGAATTCGTCCGTGGTTCTACACACACACACAGACGCGCGCACACACACATACATACGCACACACGCACAACTGAATAAATAAAAAAAAAATAAAAAAAAACTGGATCATAATATAAAATAACATATAAGCAACAAGAGAAAATACATTTAGAATGCAAACAGTTATGATATGCTTTCAGCTCCACATGGTTAAAAACCTATGATAAGGGCTGGAGAGGTGGCTCAGGGGTTAAGCCTCTGCCTTGCAGGCGGAAGGTCATGAGTTCGGATCCCAGATCCCACGTATAGACGCCAGGCGGAGGCGGGGGGGGGGGGGGGGGGGTGTGACCTGCGCTTCTGGTCCTGGTAGGGCGGAGCCTGTGAATCCTGGGACAGAAGGAGGTGGAGGCATCCATGGTGGTTCGCGAGTTGGTCCGTGGTTCTACACATACACAGACACACACACACACAGATACACGCGTGCACGCACATACACACGCATATGCACACAGTTGAATAAATAATAATAATAATAATAATAATAAATTATACTTTAAAAAAAAACCTATGATAAAGTTAAAGAAGAACAGTTTTGTCCGTTTCTTAGGAGACAGAGTAAGTTCATGGTATGAACACAGGGAGTCTGGGCTACAGGGAGCCATTTACTTTGTGAGCCCAGATCCAGAGATGCCATCCAGGTGTGAGCCATGGGGCTCAGGTCCAGGAAGGTCAGTCCATTGGAGGTCACCCACACTGTGAGCATACAAAAATGGAATTCAGGGTTTGGCAAACACTGTGGCGTGTCAGACCACTAATCATGTGCATGTTCACAGGTCAGGACACGAGTGTAGAGTCTCTCTCATCTCTGTCACCATCCGATGAACATGTGACGTGGTGACCACAGGTGCAGTGCGTTCAGGGGCGGGTAAACTATTCAGTTTGAAAATGGGTAAAAGACTTGCGCTTTACAGTTCACTGAGGAGGATAAACAAATGGCGAATAAGTGCATGAAAAGCTGACTCAGATTTTCTGGTACGACACAATAGAATAAAAAGTATGAGGAAACCAGAGCTCTCGGGCATTGCTGTAAGAATATGAAATGGTTTGGCCAACATGGAAAATGATTTTTCAGTTTTCTGATGAAATCATACCTGCAAGGAACTCTTTTTCCAGTAGCTATACTCCTCGGCAGAAATAAAAAGCTATGTGGACACAAAATTTCTTTACGATTGTTCACAACAGCTTTTCTGCAGTTAGCTGAAAGTTGAAAGTCACCAAAATGTCTCTCAACATGGTTGAACAAGCTGTGGTACAGAACATCATTCCACGCACTACTGTACTTGTCAGAGCTGTTCTCATCAGAGCCTGCGCCCTGGCTCCCCTAGTAAAGTAGGCTCTGCTGCCCAATCTCAATATGCCAATTAAAGAAAAGTAGAGGTCCAGTGGGTCCCAGGTGTACCCCTCCATCTATGGGTCTTGTGTGAAGTTTAGTTTTAAATAGTAGGCAAAGGATACGCATAACTAATCAGTGCTGGTAAAGGTAGGATCTCACCACTACTGACCAACTGTCTGGCCTCTAGTCTCTACTGCAAGGCAATCTGACAAGTTGTCAGAATTTTGCGAAATTCTTTCCTGGAAGACAAGTGCCTCCTTTTGCTGACATGAGGCTTCAGCCTTTTTCCTCTTCCCAGTTTGGAATCTCTGGGAGAAATTCCAATTCATTGGTGTCCATTGTTTCTACAGTTTAATAGTCATAAGAAAGGGCACAGGTAATT
The DNA here is from genome assembly GCA_023101885.1 of Typhlomys cinereus. NCBI lineage: Eukaryota > Metazoa > Chordata > Mammalia > Rodentia > Platacanthomyidae > Typhlomys > Typhlomys cinereus. The sequence goes on along the minus strand of JALPQD010000047.1, from coordinate 6,335,387 downwards.
ATCCTTAGAGTATCTTTGCTTCTGCCAAGATGATTGTGCGACTACTCGATCATGAACAGGAAATGAGTATTGGCGTGCTTCACAACGTGTGTGTATGGATTTCAAGGGGATTAAACTGTATGCATTGTATGATTCCACTTACATAACACTGTAAACGAATACTGACGTAAAATAGATTCCTCATTACCAGGAGTTTGGGCTGACACAGGGAAGGGCATGAGCGTATTACAGAGGGCATCAAACTACAGCTTGGTGTAAAATAGTTCTCTTGACTATATGGAGGGCACACACATGCATCTACAAAAATTCTAAAACAAGATGGAACTACAAACTGATGTCAGTTACATGTATTTTTTTTCTTCAACAGGCTCTTATCACATGGTCCAGACAAGTCCAGAACTTTCTGTGCATCACAGACTAGCTATACTGTCTTGTTTCCCGAGTGCTGGGATTATAGCTGAGTAGCCCTAGTTTTGACATTGTACTTTAGTTACCTTCATATGTAGTTATTGGAGGAAACTGAATGAAGCACACAGCAGTATGTATCTTAACTTCCTATGAACCTACAATTATTGTACAATTAAAGATTGGGAAAAAACAATAAAATAATCCATGTATTACATATTAATTATTATAACCATTATAGCACAAATAATTTATCTTAGAAATATTTCTGAATAACTGCTATCCTTGGAAATATTTGCTTGTCATAAAAAATGATGAAAAATGTGAAGATTCTGGAATACTTTGAACTATTCTTGTCAAACAGTGAGTCTACCCATGGATAGGTAAGCAGAGGAAAAGGGTGCTATCTCCAAGCATGTACTATGTACAGAGAAGTTCCAGAGTCCTGGAGGAAATTACCTATGCGGGCAACCTCTTTGTTATTTATTTGGAGTCAATTACCATTGTTGAAAAAGGTGTAAACTGGCTCAGGGGTTAAGCCTCTGCCTTGCAGGCGGAAGGTCCTGAGTTCGGATTCTAGACCCCACATATAGACCCCTGGGCAGAAGCGGGGGCGGCCTGCTATTTCCGGTCCTGGTAGGACGGAGCCTGTGAATCCCGGGGCAGAGTAAACAAGGAGGAGGTGGAGCCGGTGCATGGTGGTTCCCGAATTCGCCCGTGGTTCTACACACACATACATACATACATACACACACACACACATACATACATACATACGCACACACATACATAATACACACACGCACAACTGAATAAATAAAAATTAAAAAAAAAAAGAAAAAGGTGTAAACGGTCAAAGACTTTGAAAAAAGGCTGGATTTTTTTTTTTTCATTTCTCCCTCCTTTCTCTCAAGTATCCATAGCTAATAATGTGGAATTTTGCTTTCTGTCAAGAAGGGAGGGAGGGCCTGGCAGGGGAGTTTTTCTTCCTTACTGTTCCAAGTGCTGGTCATTATTCAGGGTTTCTTATCTTGACCATGCTGTGGAGAAAAGATAAGAGGCTAGTACTTGTTGTTGCCTGGTCATAAAAGAAGTCACTTCCCAGTTACAGAAGTAAATGGATGTTTCTATTTCAGCCAAAACAAAAGTCACTTCCTTGAATATTTACAAATTTATTTATTTATTCATTTATCTTCTTGCGAAATAAGGCAACGCAATCTTCTTGCAGAGTCTTGTTATTTGGGGCCCCACAAAAACAGCCGGGACACTAGCTTTCAAGTGTAGGTGCTGAATAGCCCCCCCACCGCGGAAGACCACCACCTGAATTTGGACCAGTGTGATTTTTGTTACAAGCGATCATCCGACCAAGGGCCGACTAAATGTGATTAAGGGACTTTGCTCCAAGGCCAGCGGCCGAGGATGGAGTTCGCCCAAGCCCAACACCAGCAGTTCCAGAAGTTCTTGGCTCCAACCCCGGGACCCCGCAGCCGCCTCCCGCGCAGACTCAGCGAGGCCGGCCCCACCCCTCGCCCTCCGGCAGCGGATGATCTTGAAGGGCGTCTGGCATGACCAATCCCCAGTCGCGCGCTGGGCGTGGGCGCGCTCGGGCTGGCGCGGGCCGTGGGGCCGAGGGCGGGATCACCGTGCCGACCAATCCTCGGAAGCCGTGCGCTCCCCGCCCCGCGCGCTGCGCCACCGCCCGGTTCCCGATCCTAGTCCCCGAGGGCCGGCGATGTCCCGGGCGGAGGTGGCTTAGACACGCGCTCCTCTCCACCCGGCGCAGCTGTGTGTGTAGAGCCTGCTCCGAGATGGCCGCGGAGGACAAGGCCGTGAAGTACTACACCCTGGAAGAGATCCAGAAGCACAAAGACAGCAAGAGCACCTGGGTGATCCTGCATCACAAGGTGTACGACCTCACCAAGTTTCTGGAAGAGGTGAGTTAGGGGAGCGCGCGGAGCCTGACCCCGGCCTTGGGGCTCCCTCGTGGCCTGTCTCGCGGGCCCTGCGGCTGAGTCCGCACACCTGGAAGTGCTCCCCTCCTGCGCGTCCCTGCACGTGCACACCCGGGAGTGCTCTCGGCCCACGCGCACCCGCGTCTGTGTCCCCGAGGGTACTCCATTTGCGTGCCTACCCGGGTACTCATTTGCGTCCGCGCACCCGTGTCTGGGTCCCTTGAATGTGTTCTCTTGTGTGGATACACGCTCCCCGCATCTGCGCACGTGTATTTCCACGCCTGATTGTGCGCCTTGGTTGCGCACATCTGAGAGCGCCCCAAGAGTTTCGGGCAGTTATACTGCCGCCTGGGTCCATCCGGTGGTGAGCTCGGGCTGGAGCAGTCTGCCTGGACTCCTGCGCGGGAGGATTCTGGAAGACTTCCTTACACATAGGGATTTTTACAGATGCCCTTTGTCCTGAATTTGCATAGAAGGCTTAGCGTCTGGAACCGAGCTCTCGAGTGGAGTTCGAATATCAGCCATCCGAAGGGCAGTGGGATCCCCCACTAGAGGATCGGGGGTCAAGGAGCGGACACCACAGGGCCACCCTGCATCTGGGCCCACTCCCAACAGACCCAGCAGAGACGAAATAATGACACCTTCACGCGGTGGTGGCTTGCCCATGTGGCCCAGGCCCAGAGAGAGCTTCCTAGGTGTGTGCTTGAAGGAGGCTTAAGGTAGGAATGAAAGCCCTGTGGGAAAACCTGGCCTGGGACTTGATCCTCAAAGCAACCTAGCAGGTAAAAGGGCTTTCCTTAACTTAAAAGAACACATTCCTTTGGCAAGATTGACTCGTCCCTGTTAGATTATAATTTTTGCTATACAATCTGAGAAGTGTTGGTGTACAATTTGAAGGGTGTTTCTAGTTGTTTTTCTTTCCTGGTCCAGGATACATTTTGTCACTTTGGGGGAATTTTTGATTCCTAACAACACTTTCACAGCTCACTTCTTCCCAATAAACGACACACTGCTCAGTGATGGAAATGATTTCCATGTTTTGTGTTTGTGAACAGGAAGTAGAGGCCTGGTCCTAACGCCACTTAAATTTACTTCGGAGGACTTTTGTTTGGCAGAGAGCTAAACCCAAGGAAAACTATTCTAAAAAGGTTGAAGTTGCTGTTTCTAAGTAAGATACTCACTGATTAGTTGTCACTTGGTAGAGTGCCATAGATAAAGTAGGGTTCTGATTTGGTGAGAAGTGGCTGACAGAATGGAATCAGAGCTGTTCTGCTCTTCGGCTGAGCTGCTGTGTGCGTTTGCCATTCCAGATTCTCCAGCTAACAGCAGGCCCTTGTGACTGGGTCTCCATCCAGAACTTCCCCTCTCCCTGTCCTTCTCCCACAATAGATTGGATTCTGGAACTTCAAGATGTAGCAGGTCTCTTGGTGTTCTTTGAATCTGTATCCAAAAAACAGATCATATGCAAAAGAACATCGGGATTTATATATTATGAAACATTTGATTTTTTTCCCCTTTAACCTTTCTAAGGTAGGTTTTGCTTTTCTAAAACAGAGTTTTTCTCTTTTCTCTTTTCATGTATATCTATGTGTAGGCACATATGTGGTAGAGGTTTGCATGGGTGTGTGCACATGCATATACATGTGGGCACATGCATATACATGTGGGCGCTTGAAGTTGACACCAGAATCATCCTTGATCTTCCACCTTACTCTTTTTGAGGCTGGGTCTCTGATTAAACTCAGAGCTCATTTAACAGGCCTAGTCTGGCTAGCAGCTTCCTTTAGAGTTTCCCAGTCTTTGCTGTTGGGGGGCTGCTATACCTGCCAGGCATTTTATGTGGAATCTGGATTCTGGTTCTGTGGCCTGTGTTTGAGACAGGTGTCTTGCCCACTACTGCATTCACCAGCCTAGCTGGCCTGCAAACTTCTGAATTCTTGTCTCTTTCTCCCATCTCATGGTAGGCGTGCTGGGATTATAGGTGTATGCCACAACATTTGGTTTTATGGGACGTCTGTGATCCGAACTCTGCTCTTCTCGCTTGCATGGCAAGCGCTTTATGTCTTGTGCCAAACCCAGCCCTCCATTTGACATTTTTTTTTTTTCCTTTTCTTTTTTGTTAGTCCAGTGCACTGCTTCACTCACACCTCGCCTTGAAACAGATCATTAAGCCCAGAATGTCTGGCTCTTCCACACTTACTCTGTTCAGTCTCTTTCTTCCACACCCAGAGGCTTCAGACCTTCCCGAAGCACATTGATGCAGGCACACAGTCCCAAACACACCAAAGAATTAATGATGGTGCACATTCCCGTACTCTAGTCTTTGGGAGGCAGAGGCAAGAGGATAAGCCACGAATTAGAGGCCAGCGTGGGATACAGAGTGAGATATTTATCCCCAAAACCCAAAACCAGGAAAAAGAAAAGAAGTCAAACAGTGTTTGTTAAGATGGCAGGTGCTTTTGCTCCCTGTTAACTACCAAGGTCAGGGTCAAAGTTGGGCTGTGATTTTCTTTCTGCTGTGTCATGCGTGGCTGCGAGCTGAAGGTGTGTCTTTAGGTAAAGGTATAAATCCAGCAGGTAATCTTGAAATAGGATACGTCAGAGAAATGATCTTTCCGGTTAAGAGCACTGGTTGAGGTTTGCTGGTTGCACAACATGAGCTCTGTTCTGAAATAAAGTTGTATAGTTCTGGGGAAAAGTGGAAAGCACACTAAGTAACCACAGGTGTTTGATGACTGTCCGATGCCTGCCCACGAGATGACAAGCCTGCCTCTTGTTTTTGAAATGAAAGGAGGCATAGGGCCAGGAAAAAGTTTGGATTTCCCTCTTGGTAGTAGGGACCAGAAGCAGCATCAGGTAGCCACAGTTATGGGAAGTCCTTGCTTTCTATGCATGGTAGATGTTCCCAAGCTAGGGAACCCTCTGCCAAGACCCTTCCTCTTTATTATAAAAACATCCTACAGAATATTCTCTAGTGATCCTGCGATTCTATTGCATCATAAATTAGAGTCTTGAGCAAAAGCTGTTGGTTTCTGACTGACTTCAGTGTTTTGTGAGGCTTTTTGAGGCTTTTTAATGGCAATTTTTGGTATTTCTCCATGGAATGAGGCTGCATGCACACAGACCTGAGAGTTCTGCAGTTGGGGATGACAGTCTCCCCAAATGCAATGAGAGAATGTTGCAGATGCAGAGAGAATGTTGCTTTGGAAGACAGGAGGACACGTGTCTTTGCTCTTGGAAGTTCTGCCATATTTGAGCCTGCAATGCTAAATGCCTTTTTTTTTTTTTTTTTTCTGCAAGGAAGTTAGATGCTCTCCCCTCATGCTCTTGCCACATGTGTATTTGGATGTAAAATGGAAATCGTATTGGGTATGTGTAGTTTGATTTATAAAAAAAGAGAGCTTAGGAAATGTGGAGTTCACGGATAGATCCTTGGTTATGGGTCTGTGGGTAAATCAGCAGCAAAACCGTGCCACCCAGGGCCACCTGTGGAGTGGGCACCTGTGGGTATTTCATGTATTTCCCGTTGGCTTTTTTTAAAAATAACATCCGAAAGTGTCAACTTTTGCTTTTCTTTGTCTTTAAGGTGATGAAAATTTTGTAAATAAGGAAGGGAGAACAGGTTCAACAGGTCTTCTTGGGTAAATCAGGAAGTAAACAATTCCCTAATCACTACTTAATGTGGATATTAATTGTTCTAGAAGAACTCCAAAACCCTGGGAGACAACCCGCAAGTACCTTTTTAGTGTACTGGAGTCTGAATAACTCTGATCTCCCTCCACTCTCATGGGAATGTGTTGGGTTGAGGTGGGATGCTAGATGTGGTCTTAGAGCAATGGGAGAATCGGTATGTGTGTAAAAAGTGTGTAAAAAGGACATCCTAATGAAAGTTTCTGCAGGCTCGTGTGTGTAAATGTGCTGGTGATCAAACTGTTCTTGAGCATGCCAAGCCATCAGCACTCTACTGTGCAACTCTTTTTTTTTTTTTCCCCAATCATACAAGCTCAATAGGTACCCCAGTCCTCCCCCTCCCTTCACCCCTCCTTACTCTCCCCTTGTACTCTTCCCCCCTTTTCCCCTTCGTTTCACCCCTTCCTTCCCCAGTGTACCATGCAACTCTTGCTGTAGCCTTTTGTGTATATTATGCATACAATGTGTGCCATCATGCCTAGTTCAGATGACTACGTTTTGATCAATGGCTTCTTGGAGCTAGAGTGTAGTCTGGAGGTGGAGTATTTGCTAGCATGCTCAAGGCTGTGGGTTTGAGCCCCACACTTGAAAAAAAAAGTTTTCTTCTAAGTTGTCATCAATAATCATTTTTGTTATGTGTTAGGTCTGATATTAATTTAGTTATGTCCAGCATTGACTTAATTTATAATTAGTAATTATAATGTACACTAGCAAGACAAACTATTCAAAATGCAAATATTCATCTGAAATTTGACTTCCCTGGGAATTGTGTTGCATGTAATGGAAAGCCATCCTTTTCTTGGAAGAGCTTTTGGATAGGCAACTTTTTTTTAGCTTAGGGAAAAGAATTCATTGTTATTGTAAGGAACTGTGTGGTGTGGGAAAATGCGACGAGTAAAGGAAAGACTCCTAGAATCCTGTTCCTCAGAGGTGGCCATGCGGATACCTGGTGAATTGTCCAGATAGCTGTTCACCTGTACATACGCAAACATGCATGTGTACCCACACAACCTGATGTGTTTAGCATTAGTGGAAAGATGTTGTCCACGCTGTTCTGTAACTCTAGAGGCTGCTATTCCATCTTGAATGGAAGCCTCCCTATTGACAGGGAATCATAGCACTGACCTTGACCCTTGATCACACTTTTGCGCTTATCTGTCCAGTGCTTACTTATATCTGTGTGGTAAATCTTTGTAGGCAAGATTCTTAAGTGAAAGGTTTGTGCTCTTACATTTATTATTTATTTATTTATCTATCTATCTATCTATCTATCTATTTATTTATTTATTTTGGTGAGCATCACTAAAGTGACTGGGGATAGTGACCCAGATGACCACCCAACAAGGGCTTTCACAGTAGGTTTGTTTCTCTGAGCCTTATTGCTTCTCTTAGTAACGGAGAAAATTGCTCAAGATGTGATTTACCTAATTCTTTCTTACACTATTCTTTTTTTTTTTTTTTTGTCAGAAAAGGAAAAAAATCAAAATCACACACATCGTTAGTGTGCAAGTTCTCTCAAATGCAAAGAAAATGTTTTTGTTGTTGTTAAGTGCATGTATGCATGTGGGGGAGTGTGAACATGTGGAGATTTTTGGTAGCATGCCTTGTCTATGTGAAATATTAGTCATCATTTTCAGCGCTGGTCCATTTCCTAGGTCACAAATGGGACCTGAGGGTCCATAGACCAAAAGGGAATTGGGAAAGCAGTCATCCAAGTTAGCCTTCTCTTAATAAAGTGCCCTCTTTTTCCTTGGGATGTCCCATGATGCAAAGAGGTAAAGGGGGAAAGATGCACCTTCTTTCTGTCTGTCGTCCTTTTTCTGGGCTGCCTTCTTAGAAGCAGCCATTCTGGTTTCTCATGGGCGTTTTTAGCAGAATCTTGCACAGTTGAGTCCTGATCCAGGGATTTTCTCCACTGGGCCTGACTTAAGCATCAGGGTGGATTTTGGGGAGGAAAGGGATGGCCCGTAGGTCTATCACACACGTGTGAAGAGATAGTGGATGTTTTAGAAGTCTCTTAAGTGACTGCTTTTGAAGAATGTACCGATGCTCCGAGGTGTGAGGCTGCTCTGAGGACTCAGTCAGCATGTCCAACTAACTTCTTGTCCCTTCTGTCCCTGTTGTCCTCTCTTGTGGCTGTCACCAGCACACCAGCTCCTCTGACTGTGCGGATAGAAGCTCTGGCATGGCTGCTTGCACCTCCAGCTCCTTGGTGTGGCCACTGCAGACTAAGCCTTTGGCATGTCATTGAACTTTGTGAGCTTTCAGCTTGAATGATACATTCTTAGTGACTCACTGAAGAATGCACATTTTAGAAGACAAAATTTCATCTTGTGATCCTCAGTGTCATTTCTCTGCTGAATTCACCCAATAACTTCCTGCCACATTTTAGCATAAAATCCTGTCTCTGCTCTGATTTGACAAGAGCTGGGTGATTGGACTCCCCCCGTCAAAAACTTGGGATACTCACCCTCTTTCCAATACGTCCTTGCTTGACTTCTTAAACTGGCCAAGTTTCTTTCTGCCTGATAACCTTGTTCAAGTTTCTTCTTTGCCTGGGTTCCCTTGGTCATTGACCTTTGCAAGTTGCTGCTCCCCAGAGAAGACCATTTTCTGTCTCACCAGATAGTGGGCTTTGTGCATGTCAGCCTTGATACAATCCTGTGGAGAAATACATGCCAGCTCGATCTCTGTTGAGATTCCGTTTCCTTTCTTCTCTTTCCCACACTAAGGGCACTTGCGACTTGATTATGATCTCTTCTCACTCGCAGATACTTACTGTCCCAGAGGATTTGGCACTTGGTGCCTGTGAGACCTTGTTTTGAAAGTCTGGATTGTGACATGATCCCGGAGCCAGCTTGGCCCCAGGCTCCTGTGCAGGGAGAAGGGAAGAGTGGAGCCTGGCCAATGAAAGCACATTGGGGGGCATTCTCCTGCCCCTCACTTACCAAGCCATCACTTCCATGTGTGCAGGAATCCTGTTCCTTCTCACTTGAAGACAAGACATTCCCGCAGCCATCCTGCCTAATGCTCTTTGCTAGTAGGTCTGCTCTTTGCTCACCCACTGGACTGTTCTCATCAGGAACCCGGCCAGAAAGGCTTCTCATGAGCACCCGCTTCTTGCATCCTGCTCCATTCACGACTCCACATGGCGCCAGTCACGTAGGTTTCTCAGGCTTCATGTACTAAAATCTGAAGGCCCATTCTCATCCTTTCTGGTGTTAGTTGATCGCAGTTATTTCACACTTAGCTCTTTCTCTACATTCAGTCCACCAGAATATTCTATTGGCTAAACTTTCATTAAAAAGTTAGAACCTGACAACTTATACTATCTGCTGACTGTCACCTGATTTGATCCCCATCATCTCTCACCTGGTCCCCTCTCTTCTGGAATGTGGTCATCATTGTAGATTTTAAACACTTCACAGATAATCGTTGTGCACAAGTCCAAGATTGGACTGTAACTATAGGAGAGTGGGGTACTGACAAGAGACACATGCACAGATTGGTGGGGACAGAATAGTAGATACAGAAATACCACACAGATAGTTCCAACTGATTACTGACAAAAATACACAAACACTTTCATGGAGGAAGGACAGCCTTTCAAACAGATGGTTTTAGAACAGTTAGACATCAGTGGTCAAAAAAAAAAAAAAAAACTTGGATCTAAACCTCACATCTTATATATAGAAATTAACTCAGAAGTGGCTATATATCTAAATGTAAATAAAACTCAAAGAGAGTAGATGAAGTGTTATCAAACATACGTAATACACTCCTTTATCTCCAGAGGGCGTACCCTGGAGTGTGGTGGTTTGGGCCAATAGAGGAGGATTGTCCTGAGTTTAAAGCCAGCTTGGGCTTCCTAGTGAGTTCCAGTGCTCCCTTGGTGCAGAATGAGACCTCAGAAAACAAAAGTAAACAAACAAAAAAAGCATACATATCCTGACCAGATTTAAAACTCTTTAGAACCCCGAGTGCCTTCCCACATTCCCCCCCTCACCCCATGCCAGGGAACTGACTCATGCTGGGGAGGTGTGCAGAGTTACATCCCCCACTCTCTGTGTCTCTTCTGCAGCACACATCACCCCGAAACACATTAGACAGGCAGCAATTCCATTGAATCATTTTTCCGGCAGCCTTTCTGTCCCCCTTTCCCCCATCTGCAGGTCTCAGCCCAGTTTGTTATTCTTAGCATTTGTTCTGAAAGGAAAAGGAGCTGGGCAGTTTGTGTTGAGAAGAAATTCAGAAAAAGAAACTGATCCCGCTGTCAGCTCTCCTTTCTGCTTTTTGCCCGCAGTGCGCTTGGTTCTGGCATCTCATCATTTAGTTTAGGTAGAGTAACAGCCCCTCAAAGACGCCTGCCTCTGAGCATCTTTGACCTAAGAGAAACTGTTACTCTGCCTAAACCTAATAAAGTTGGACATCAAGAAGAGACCGTTGTGGCAGCCCTGGCCTGCATCTCTATGTCCAGGGCTTCTGCCTGGCCCAGCCCTTCTTCCCTCACTCCAAGGTCATCACATCAGAACTGTGAGCCCTTCAGCGATCAATTGGAAGAACATTATGTCCCCAATTTCTCCCTCACTTTCTTACCTATTAAGATGATTCTAGTAATGGCGAAATAATTAAACATATTGGTAGCTGACACCTCAATACCTATGTGTCTTCATCCTTGCCTGGAAGCATGAGCTATTCTTGGGGTGTTTCCAGGAACTCTAGATTCCTGGCTTCCTAGAACCATGCTACCATTGAAGACCATTGAAATCTCTTGAAGATGAGGGGGATTGCTAAAAATGGGGGTCATTTGGGGATTGGTGCTACAATTGTCTTCCAATAATTTTTCAAGGCCCAGGATGTGCCGGCATCATCGTATGCATATTCTTAGTAGTCATAAAGAATGGGCATGAAAGGAACTACTTCTCCACTTTTACACCTTATACACCAGACTTGCCACTATGATTTAATCTTTTCTGTAATTTGAGAATCTTCTTTAATATTTTGATAAATAATAAGGGAAAGTTTATTTTCAAAGTATCGGGAAGTGATATATACTCACTTCTCCTTTCTGAAGGTCTTAATCAACTTAATATGCACAGCAAGCAAATAAGCCATCAAACATTGAATTTTTAAATTGACTAGACTAGCAAGGGTGACTGAGGCAGGCAAGAAGCCTCAGAACATCTGGAGAGGTTGGGGGGAGTAATTGCCAGACATACAGTTTCTGGGGGCACAGAGATCCAGCTTGACTTAGATCTGCTGGTAGCCGAACTCTGGATGGTGGCTTTCTCTCAGTATACACAGTGATACGGCGCCTCTGTTTGCAGTCACCCTGCCTGAGTTCCTGTCTCACTCAGATCCTGCTTCCCATGAGCCTTGTCATCCTGAGCCTCACCTTCTGCATCTGTGATGGGGACAGTGGTGGAAATACTGAGCTCTTCGGCTAGCCGAGTGGGTTGAAAGGATGATATATACCTGTTTAGAGCACCTCTGAGAGGGAGTGGTCTCGCCCTACTTTATTCCACCACTGCTAGAGTCTTGTCGAATGGTTTTTCCTGGTGAACAAATGTCTGCCCCCTTGAGGTAGGCTATCAGCCACAGTGTAAAGAAATGCCCCCACCCAAGTCTAACTGGGTGACCCAGAGGGTTATTGGGGTTACTTGCAGAAGCATGGGTGAACGGCGACTTAGCAGAACATGGTGATGGGCGTCTGAGTCACCAAGAAGCCCATCAGCATGGGCATGACTCAAAATCTGCACTGCTGGAGCGCCCTGTACATTGGAGGCGACTGCATCGTCCAAGAGTCTCCTGTCCTCCAGCACTTGCTTACACGTCACATAACCTTGGGAATCTAACTGGGAATAAGCCTAGTGAATCTGTAAGTTTTGTGTGAATTTCGTGAGCCTATGGGGCCTCCTTCTTCCTTCCAAATGGGAATGTTTGAATCTGGAGGAAACAATTACACAAGTAGAAAGGATGGACCCTATAGATGATAAGATAGGATATTATGGCTGTAAAGGCAGATTTACCAAGCAAAGGCTGTAGAGACTACTCCTGTTGTCCAGTCTCCATAGGTCAAGTCCCTCTCGAGGTAGGAGCCCTGACTTTACAGGAGGTCACTTATGCTTCCTCCACCATGAGTTACAGTGTCAGTTGCTCATCCCTGAGAAAGCCATCATGTTCTACCTCCAGACCTTCGTGACGTGTGTCTTTTTCAAAGGTCAGACTGCTGATTTTCCTCCGGGCCGTTTCCGCTATGGCTTCTCTAGTTGGTGCTTTGTCAGTGTCATTGCTTGACCTTACTTGGCCTAGTCATTGAGTCTGTAACTTTCTCTTCTTGGTCACAGAACTTGGGATGGCACTTAGATGTGTAAGTGGGTAGGCCTCTGTCGAGGAGGGGATGTGTACATGGGCCTCATGGTGGGTTTCATTCCAAGATCTCCAGAGTAGAAGAGCTCAAAATTCATGCTCGTGAGGAATCTTGGAGAAGGTAAGTGTATTTAACAGAATTCAGAAATATCAGAAAACATCTGGTCAGGCTATCTTGTTATTTTTACATCTTGCTTCAACTACCCTTTAAACTCTTGTGAATTGTTTTCATTTTTGGCTTAACTATCTCAGATAATCTCTTTTATCTTTTTGTTTTGTTTTGTTTTGCTTTGTCATTGTCTTTGGAAACTTGGCTATACTATTTTGACAATGTTAAGTATTTGGAAGGAAAACACCAGTTTCAAACTCCAGAAACTAACGGACTTTTCAGACCATGTAGCTTTTTTTTTTTTTTTTTGTATTTGTTTTCTGGTCTTTGGTTAAGCAGACTTTCAGAGGGCATGAGAGCACCCTGATGCAACATTGCAATATTGGAGTATGGTCTGCCTGCCTTCCTTTTGGTTCTCTATCTCTGAGCTTTCTCTCGAGTTGCTGTAGACTTTTTATATGGGCAATAGTGTAGCCAGTTTGAGTTTCCACATCAATGTGTGTGCTTCTTCCCTCATCCTTTGAGTCATGCTTAGTTGGAAACATCTAGATAGGTAAATGTCAGATTCTCTTGAGTTTAGGGGAACAAGTTCCTCCAAGTTCTCAAAAGGGGAATTTATGAAGAAACTTTGTTTTTAAGGCTTTACTTTGTATATAAAATAGGTTTGTTAACAAATAATAAAAATAGTCGTTTGGGGATTCAAACATGCACATACTTCTGACACACTTTTTGAGATAGTAACCTTTTTTATTCTCAAATTTACAATTTATTGTCAGAAGTAGGACCAGAATCCAGATCCATAACTTAGATATTTTCATAATTTATAATTCATAATTTCATAAGTTTAACTTGCATTCCTATTTTGTTGTGAATTTAGTCAATAGAGTTATCCCATGACTTGATTTAACATTTGGTTATAGGTTATTTAAGGTTGTACAAATCTGGATGTTTGCCTTGTGTGGTTTTTCTATAAACTAAACTTGTGGTTTTTTAATGGATTTAAAAAATAATAGCTAGCTGAGTTTAAAATGAAGGTCTTCTGGGCTTTTTTTTATAAACTTCAGTCTGTTACTCAGAGTCAAGATTCCTGCTTAGTTTGCTTCCAAGCCTGGATCTGGGATGTACTGACAGAGGTTAAGCCCTTGCTGAAAGCCGAGAGTGGTTTATTCTAATGGGTGACTTAACTGTATCTGATAATATCTTCGTCTGGATGAGACTGGAGAGACCTGGTGCTTTGGACTTGCTCAGCTTCAGCATCGTGTTACCATGGTGACTTGCTCGACGATACCATGAACAAAGATGCTGGCCACCATAGTGCAGTGCCTGGTGCTGCACTGCTGTGTCCATCCTAACCAGTCTTTCATATTTGTTCTTTCAACCAGATTCTTCTATAATTGCAAGCAGGCTCTGCACATCTCAGCAGTTACCCTGCAGTGCGGCTGCTGTTCTTGTTAGGCACATTTATCTTTAGGCTATGATTTCCAATTAACTCTCCGAAAGCTACCCAGATGATTTAAATTCCTGCTTTTCTAGTGGATGACTGCACTATTAACAATCTCGAAAGTTTACTATTTCTCTATTACGTGTTAAGACAATTGCCTAGAGTTCATATAAAATTTCTTGAGGGTCACAACTGTTTATGCGTTGTGCCTGTCAGCTGTATTTCTTAGCCAAGTAATTGATGTAGTAATTAGAATTAGAGGCTATTAAGGGCTCTCAGAGGAGCCCCTAATAGCTGTGATTACATGAGGTAGGAGTTTATTCATTTGTCATAATAAAACTAGCCTTGCCCGCCAGGACTGTAAACTGCCATGTTTGATCAGGCCTTGAGGAGTCCACACATGAATTTCCTTGTCCATCAGTTGGGACAGGGGCTTCATGCCAGGATCTGCACTCTTTTTTTTTTTTTTTAAATAAAGCATTTATTTATTTATTTGTTTGTTTGTTTGTTTGTTTATTTAATTTTTGTATGTGTGTTTATTTATTTGTTTATTTATTTATTTATTTTATTCTGTGTATGTGTGTATCAGAGGGCACTGTGTATCCCTGTGTATCAAGGGTGAGTTGGGAATGTGTGTATCAGAGGGCACTCTATGTCTCTGTGGAGGACTCAGGGTGACTTTGGGAATCATCCTGGATTGCTTCTACTTCTTGCTTTGCTCTGCGATTTCCCAGGCTCTGCCCACCAGGGTTGGAAATACCTGGCATTTTTACATGGGACCTGGGATCTGAACTTAGGACCTTCTGCTTACAAGACAGAGTCTTAACCCCTGAGCCATCTCTCCAGCCCAGGATCTGCACTCTTAAAGTGAAGTCCTCTAGAAGATTCTGTAGACCCTTTTGCTTGCATTCCCGTTACTCAGGATGTGATCACATGGGATACTCAAGTGAAAGGAGGTTGGAGATACCTCTTCCATCTCTAGCTAGTGACTGTTCTGAGTGAAAAGTTTGTGAAAGAGTGAAGAGCAGAAGCCTTCTCCACATGATTTGAGTGGTCACCTGTGCACGTTAGGTGGTGGCATCCCTTCGTCGAGAAATTCAAGACATATTTTGACCTGACTCTGGAAATCCACCATCATAAGGTGCTGAGTAGAGTCTAAGTGGTCAGAGTTGATCAGGATAAGTATTTGAGTATAAAGTGTAAGAAGGTCGAGAACACAGACATACATGAGGGACAGGAGTGAGGAAACCCCCTTGGTGACCAGTGCCGCAGGCTGAGAAGCCCTATCAAGTTGCATTGGGATCTTCTTCCTGCATGAAAAAGACTTGGACCTTTGGGATTAGGAATTTATAATGCATATTCTGAGCCCACTAAAATATAAGGCTTTCTAGGAAGTAAGGACGTCACCAAGCAAATATTCTGGATCAAGTCTAAGATAGTCCCATTTTATTAAAGTAGTTGTATTAAGGAAGAACATTGCTGGTAAAGATAATTCCAGAGATATTCCTTGTTTTGTTTGCTGTGAAGATCAAAGGAACTGTAGAATGACCATAGTAACAAACTAGGGATGAAAAATGAGCAGAGAGATCAACTTCATTTAGGAAGTAACTCCCCTGTAAATGGGAATTGCAGGCGCACAATCCCAGCTAACCATTTTGACTTTTCTAGCAACATTGTCTTTCTCCTTCAGATCTTAGCATCTATATTAAGATTTATTATTTATTGAAGTCATCCATGTCAGGAGTGGTCTCTAAGTTAATCACTGATTTTTTATAGATTCATATTCAGTTCATATCCTTAAAAAATCTGGAATGAAATTTTTGTAGTTAAAAAAAAAATCTCTTGAGGGCTAGAGAGATGGCTCTGAGGTTAAGATTGCCTTGCAAGCAGAAGGACCCAAGTTCAGATCTTGAGTCCCATGTAAAAATGCCAGGTGGAAATGGCAGCAACAGCATGTACTTCCAGCTCTGAAAGGCAGAGCCTGGGAAATTCCAGAGTGAAATGAAAAGGAAGTAGAAGCAATCATGGATGACTCTCAGCATCACTCTTGGTCCTCCATAGGGACACACAGTGTCCTCTGATACATAAACACATACACACAGACAAATAAATCTTAAAAAATATAAAAAATCCTGAATACTGTAGGATCTATAATTCCATATTTATTCCTTTATTTGCCATTTCTCTTCTAAAAAGATGTGGTGTCACCTTATGAATATTTTATCACCTTTGATATATTAACAGGACAAGTAACCTTGCTGAAGGAAGCAATCCCAGGAAAAGGGGGGCTCCTCTCCTGCTGTGTAGTGTTCAGATTACAGCAGACCCTTACCACTAGAGTTTGTTTGGATTGCGGGGCTGCTGGGGCTGCTGCTGGTTTTCAGGAAAGGGGGGATGGGTTGTGGGTTGGTTATGGTTTTAGGGTGTGATCTTCATAGCACCTAGCTCAACAGTAATTGCATGGAAATATTGCCTTGGCATCAATGAAAAATGAAATGGGGTGGGGCGGGGTTGAGCACGTTGGCATTAACCAAGGGTCTGTGCAGAGCACTTGGTTCACTGTGAATGGCCATTGTCCAGTGAAGAACAGTTTGTCAAGTTTGCAATATTTTCTTCCTTTTAAAAAAAAGTTTTAGGTTTTTATTTTAAAAACGTTTTTAATTTTTCATTTATCTTATGTATGTATAGTGAGGGACATGTATATGTCATGGCATATTGTGTGAAGGACAGAGGACAATTTGTAAGAATCTGTTCTCTCCAAGGATTGAACTTAGGTCTTCAGGCTTGGTGGCAAGACCCATTGAACAATTGTACCAGCCCTTATATTTCTAAGGAAACCAAGAATATACTTTTAGATATTGAGCTAGACCAGTTCAGTGAGTGCCATCATTTAGAATGTTCAGTTAACGGACTGACATGAACTCCACTTAAACAATTAGTCACTCAGTGTATGGAGAATTTGCTTGTTGTCCATCTTCCTACCTGAAGTAGCTTTCTACCTGAAGAATCAATTCAATTTCCTACCTGAACTGACACCCCACTTCCTGCCTTATTTATATTTCTTTTATTTTTGTGTCGGTAGGTCCTTGATTGTGATAAATTCTCAAGTGTACAATGCAGTTACAGCTATTTTTCTTACATAAAAAAATTTAAATGAAAAGGTAAAAAGACCAGGCCTTTAGCAATTGTAAAACAATGACTAAAACTGTAAAACATGTTACAATCAATATGAATAAAATAGAATATGTTATGTAAACTTTCACTGCATTTCAAGAACAAGAATTTCTTCTTCCCTTTTCCTGCTATAGAAACGAGACAATGGTAAAACAGGTCTGGCTTGTCCTAAAACCTGCTCTTGATCACAGAAGTATCATTTGGTTCATGGCACCTTGCTTGTCGCCTCTCCTGGACGAGTCAGTGGCAGAAGCTCCTTCTGTATGTAGCCTTCCCGTTTTGCCAACTCTTCAGCATGGCAGTACTAGCTCATTACAACCTTTGCTCAGAAGTTGCTAAGTGGACAAATCTTACCTGGTTTGGCTGAAAAGAAAAAACAGATAGGTATGTCAGGTGATAGGTTAATTAGCCTGGTTCAATCATTGTATAATGTTTACATCAGAGCATGTTTTATGCATGCACACACACACACACACACACACACACACACACACACTGAAGAAATCAAAGAGAGATTGGAAGATGGGAACCATCACACTGGAGAGCTACCTGGTGCTCTTGGGAGCCCTGTTGCTCTTTTATACCTGCCTCTTAGGCAGTACCATTCAAAGTCATGCTGTGGCAGTAGTCAGATATGCCATGTTTAGGGCCCTTGGATCATTCATGGACAGTCAGAAGTGAGACTTCGTCCATCCAAGCCAAGAGTCTTTTCTGTTCTCTCAACCCAAAGGAATAGGATGCTTCCTCAGTATTCGATCTCAGTGATTTTGCATGGACTTTCTTGTGTACTGCATGATGCCTCCCATAAAGTGCATTTGGGATTCAAAGCAGCAATTCAGTGGAAAGTCACTTGACCTGAACGGGAACCAGCCATGTGACTATGGTGGGCTGGACAACTGAAGAGGAGCTAGAAGTGTTGTGGAAATCAGAGGAAGAAAGCAGTTCAAGAAGAGATGATGGGAGATTGTGCTGAGAGCACTCAGTTCCAGGAGCGGGTATACTCCATCAACTTTTATACCACAGTGAGATATTATTGCAGGCATTTTCCTTACAGGAAATACTTGGGACCAGGGTTTCTGTCTTCCTGTTTGGGAGTGTCTGTACATACCCAAATGATGTATCTTAGACATGAGACCCAGCGTGTTCTTCCTTTTTTCCCATTGAAGTCTTTTATTGCACTGTGACAACATCACAGATTGCTTATAATTCAGGATTTGTTTCTGGGGCTAGATAACTCAGATCTTGTTCATCAGCCTGCTGCACTGTTCCTCTTTCATAAACATTCAAGCCATCTAAAAATATTCTGACAGCCTTCTCTTAACTGCTGTCATGTTCTTGGGCAAAGCTGCAGAATTTGAAACCAGTTCGGTGTCACTTTCTGCAAGGGTTAACTCATCATTGTGGGCCTGGGGACAGAACAGGGCAACAACTGTCCTCATCCAAATCCTGTGGATGTGTTTCTCACCAAACAAATTTCAATAAGAGCCTCATTCACTTGAACGATGACATTGATGGGGATGTGAACATGTATTGGAACCCTAGGGTGGCTCCCAATGTCCCCTCTGTTCTGACTAGCATACACAGTAGCCAGCTCCTTCCCTTCTCTTTCCCCATCATTTGTCAACATGGAGCACCCCCGCTTTTCAAGGAAGAACTTTATGTTGATATGATTTGAGTCCTTCTGGAGGGTTCCTTAGGGCCCTTCACAATAGCCATGTCCCTCGAGAGATGTCTGCTGAGAGTGGTTTTCATTCTTGCAATAGGCTGGGGGCAATTTTCAGAATAATTTTCACATACCTATGTTTTGACTGCAATCCCTTACATGAAGTCAAGTTGTGGGCTTTTCTACTTGTGATATGTTGGCAATCAATAAGCTTTAGATGTGGGATCTTTGGATAGGAATGTACCGCTTGAACCACATCCGCTTGAGAGTATCCTTCATGTTGGTTTGGGTCAGGGTTTGTGAAGCTACCTTGTGAATTACAGACAGTTCCAACTTTAATCTTTTCAAGTATAGTTCCCATCTGTTTTCCTGTAAATAACCTGTAAGTGTAAGATGCAGGATATGAACGCTACTTCTGGTCATTTACTGGTCTCACTTGGGAGTTCTCACTGCTATCAGGTTCAGAGCTTGTTGGGGTAGCTGGTGAAATCGAGGTTTTACAAAGGCACGTGGGAAGAGTCATGCATGATCTCACAGGACACATGGAAGGAATGAGTTGGCGACGCACTGCAGTTGTCAGTCGATCCCCTCAGTCCATCTCATCACAGATGTCCATTCTGTCCGGGACCATCCTTTGAGCCACTCAAGCTCATCATCCGTGCATCAGCACTCGAGGCTCAGCATTGCTTGTTTCTCTCCTTTTCCCTGCTGCCATGTGCACGCGGTGTGGAATTTCTGTCTTCCTGTTCTGTCAGCCACTCACACCTCTATCTTGTCCTGATGCCCGAACCCCTTCATCTCCCTCCTCTAACACAGGCCAACCAGCTCCCATCCCTGGATTCTCCCCAGCCCCAGCTATAGTCATCCTGGCCTACGTTTCTCACTCCATTGGCTGTGAGAGAATATTCCTTCACCCTCTTGTCTTCAGACTCAGATCTGCTCTGAGCAGTAAGGTATCTTTTAAAGTGAGATCTGTTTGTTACTCTCGTTGCTCAGAGCTTTTCAGTGGCTTCCACGGTACCTACACCAAGATGAATACCTTGGAGGAGGCCCGAAAGCCCTTCCTGGCCTGGTCTGACCCTCCCTTTTCTGGTTCCCCACTGGCTGGCTTCCTGTCTGTCCCTGTAAATGAGAACCCTGCCCTTCACAGCCCCAGTTGTCTCTGCTCTTTTCCTCTGTTGGAGACTCCTTTGTCTTCTTTGGGGCCCTGAACCTCGTGATTTCCAAACTGTCCTGTTCACTCGAAGTTCATAGTTTGAACTGTTTGCATTTGCCTGTTAGACTGTGACCTACCCAAGGGTGGAAGCCACGGCCGTCTCCGTTCACTCTGATGTCAAGGAAGACCCTTGGGTAGATTTGGTGGATTAATTAGCTTGAACACAAAAACAGAAAATGAAATCTTCCTTTGGAAAAAAACAAAAAGCAGAAAACCTCCAAGGAGAGACTGACTTGGGGGAAATGTTTGCATGTCCCCTCCTCTGCCCTTTTGTTTGTTCTTGGTTCCTCCTTGCTGTCCCCATTATCCCCTCACACCCCTCCCTCTCTCTTTATGGGCTCTACAGCTGCCTGCTTCTCCCACAGACTGGGTGGGTCCAGGGTGGTGGCAGGGAGGCCCCAGTGGAGGATCTTCTCCTGGCGCATGTCCCCTGGTACAGCAGCCCAGCTACAGTCACATCTGTGTCCATCCTGGGAGAGTTTAATCTCCTCTGCCACCTCCCTGCCCTGTGTGACTACTCTGCGTTCTTTGCCTTCAATCTTTGAAAACACTGTTCCTGCTACTTTACGACGCTACTCTTTTTACAAAACCTTGCTAGGCTTTGGGTGGTAGATCCTTAGTGGGGTGCTTACCTGGCACAAAGTGGGGGGCACTGGTGTTGGATACTTGTTGGGGTGTTTGCTTGGCACAGGAGAGGTGGCAGGTTCAATCTGCAGGAGTGATGACAGAAAAAAGAGATCAAAGTCTTGATTCCCCCCTCCCCCCCACTGGCCGCTTCCAAATTCTGCAATCCGCTCAAAAGATAGGGCGTACACTGATCTCTGTCCTGGATGAAGCACTGTCAGTTTTTGGTTTGTCGTTGTAAAATCTTCAAACATGTACTAAGAAGTCTGCAGTGTGTCTGCTAACAAGAGTGAGAGAGTGGTAGAAGAATGACAAAGTTTTAAACCTTCACGATTTAATGACTTATACCTAATATACATGGTAGGGTTGGTCTCTTTCTCTCCTTATCTCTTTCCCTCTCCTTCCTTTTCCCCTCCCTCTCCATATACATACACATTCTCAGTAATTGTTTTGGGGGAAATATGAGATATTATAACATTTTTAGACTTTGATTTTCTTATTTTAAAAAGTCTTTAAGACAGAGCGGAAGCATTTTAACATAGTTTATTCAGTATTATTTTTATTGAAATGCTTTATTCTTTGACAGTTTCATACATGTATATCATATCCACCTCAGCTCCCTACCCTCATCCCCCCTCCCCCGATAGGCCCTCCTCCCACCTTCATGTCTTCTCCTTCTCTTTCTCCTTCTTTTTCTTGTTATTAGATACACTACGGAGTCCAGTTAGGGTTTCACAGGTGTGAAGCCGTCCACTGGAGTTTGGACTGCCTATTAGAGGCCACACCCCCAAAGAAAAATGACTTTCCTTTCCCCAGCAGCCATCTACTGCCAACAGCTCCTCTGTTAGGGTGGAGCCTCAGTGCTAGAATGTTCACTGACTCGATCTGAAGACAGCCCTAGCTGCTGTGAGTTCATGTGTACAGTGGTCATGCATATCCACAAGACAGCATTTCATGGCGCTCTTCCTCATCCTGTGGCTCTTACAGCCTTTCTGCCCCCTCTTCCACAGTGTTCCCTTTGTTTTTTGGTAGGAGATTAGGGCCAGAGAGTTACCCTGTTTTTGCATTGCTGCTTTAGATTAAGATTATTGTGAATCTGAAGTGGAATGTGTGCTCTCTCCACTTAGGCATTCACATTCTCCAGAAATTGTTATAAGAACCTCATTTCCTGACTCCTGTAGACCAAGGTGATGACATCAGCTCACTTGAATTTTCCTGGAAGGCAGATTTGACCTGGAGCACAGGGAGATTGGAGAGCTATGGATGCTCACTGTCCTCAGCAGGAATCTCAAACTAGGGAACTCAGAGAGTTAATTTATCAGTTGTCTGTGGAGTAGTAATGTCGAGGGTACTGAATACCTCCGTTCCTTCACATCTCCCACCTTGATGCTTCTTTGCTCTGAGCTCAGTGCCCAACAGTTTTAGGTTTGTTACCAAATTAGCAGACTCAAATTTCCACTACAACATGTGGGACATGCTAGAACCTTTAAGTGTGCATTTGACGCATATCAAAGTGATCCTCATAATCAGCGTGACCTTTTATTTCGATGAATTGGAAAGTTCCTCTGCATTGTTGTATTGTGGCCATCCCACAAGGCACATTGAGGAAAAATACCAAACATTGGGGAATGTTTATTGATTTAGTGCTGGGTGATATATATTGAGCATGTGATCTGTGACCCACACATATTTTAACATATATCTGCCTTCATAGGCCACGTGAGTGACATCAACCCCATTACCTCCTGGAGTTCACACAGTGACACATCACTGTATGTGGCAACTCCCTCTACTTTATATTTAGTGAAGCAAAATGTGAAAGGTAAAGATTAAACATATCCTTTTGTCCAGTTCCAGCAGGCAAGGCTGTGAGGATTTTTATTTTATTCCTGTGTTTCCCTTTTTCTACCAGGGAGATCAGATCAAGGCCTTTTACAAAGAGAAAATATAGCAGAGTTGTTCAGCACTGGATATGTTCACATAAAGCAGTAGGAGGAACAGGATTCATGGCAGAGTGATTAAATTATCCACTTTTCTACAATATTCGGTGCCTTTGTCTCTGCTACCATGGGAAGGAAAGAAGTCCTCACTACCATAAGGTGATATGTTCAAAGTCAGGGTGAAGTTGATCTAAGCTAATCCTGAGTCTTCATTTAAGTACTAGTTTTGAATGGTCTCTTTCCTTGTGTTTGAAAAAACTTTCCTGCTTGGGATCTCCAGATATCACCACTAACGGTCCCTCGTTAGTGGTCAGATAGGAGGCGTCTCCCTGCTCTCTGGATCTTGACTGTCCTTGTTTTACTGACTCATGAAGTTCAAAGCACTTTCTTCTGAGGCATTGGACTCTCTCTCTCACTGGTGGTCCCATCATGACCACATGGATGGCAGCATTTGTGGGCAAGTCCCTCGCTTCTCTGTCTTCCTCAAGTGTGTATGCTCTGCCCGGGCTCTGCCACCTGCTTGAGTGACAGGGGCTAGTTTGGGGCTTTTGATGGAAAAGCACAGCAGAGGTCACCCAGACTCGAAGAATACTGCTAATTTTTGGTTGCTGTGTCAGTAGTCGCAGGTTCTGTGGTGCACCATTACCAAGAAATGGAATGTGATGGACGTGTTTAATCCACATTAGAACAGTCATAGTCAGCCTGGTCCCCTGAGATTCCTGGAGTGGGCTGTTTGGCTAAACTAGCCATTTCCTTTGAATTCATTTGCTTGGGGGAAAAATTGAAATTTGCATCTTACCTGTGCTTTGAACCAGCATCCTGGTGGGGAGGAAGTTCTGCGAGAACAAGCTGGGGGCGATGCTACTGAGAACTTTGAGGATGTCGGACACTCGACTGATGCGCGGGAACTGTCTAAAAACTACATCATCGGGGAGCTCCATCCGGTAAGAAGTCACCAAGGACGTCACATGATTTTATCAAGTCTAGATTTGCCTAATGTGAACTGGAGATGGTTTTCTAATGCCTCGTTCGCTAGTTTGAGATAGGATCTCCATATGTGGCCTAGGTTATTCTAGAAGTCTCCATTCTCCTGCCTCCACCCCTAGGGCGCTGGGATTATAGATGTATGCCACCATATCCGGCTTGGATAAAGTTTTCTTCATAAGTCAGTTGATTCAGACTCTTTTGCATTGCACTGGTTCTGGGTTTTTGTTTGTTTTTGTGACCATGGCCATGTGTCAGGGACTACTCCTCAGTCTTTGAAAACCCGGAAAGAAGGACATTCAGAGCCTGGATGAGGATGTCAGTTCAACAGAGCTTTCTTCTGTTTTTTTTTAGTCAACATGTTTTTCTTTAAAATAGGATTTTAAAGAAATCCTATTTAAAGAAAGGATTTTTGAAGACAGAGCCTACTAACCTTTTAGGCTCTGCCTTATGTAAAGCCAGTACCCATTTTTCTGTGCATTCCACCCCAGACCTTTGAGGACTTCGGCCTTGATAACCAATATATTGGTTGACCTTGGGGCAACATGGACTCTTGTGACTTTACTTTTATAAACACAGGTCTGCAAGAAGAATTTAGACCTTCTGCTGCAGGCTGTTAATGGAGCTTTACTAGTCTATCCCCTAAGTTCTGAGAGACTGAAGCCTCGGGAGGGTCTCTGAGTTCCCTGGGTTTCAGAGGAAATGTCTGGATCCTGTTGAGCATTCAGCTGCTTTCTGTGCCCTGAGAAGACATCTGGCCACTGTCTATTTTTCCCATTCTTTGGTGCTACGAGCACCAGTCAGCGGGCAAGGAACAGCTAGGAGTGCGTGTTGCCATGGAGAGAGGTGAGGACCGGCAGTCCCACCCACAAGAGCAAGCCAGGAAGCGTGTCAAATAAATATCTGTACATTGAAGGCATTTTCATCATGTATCAGTAATGCTTCTTATCAAAACTAGGAACAAAGGAAAGGAGATACTAGCTTCTTTGTAGAAAGTGCAGAAATCAATATGACCTAATTGAATCAATCAGTTGATTAATAACATTTATCAGTCAATTTTAGAATATCAAATAGTAAGTAAAAAAACCTCAATAAAGACAAGTTATTTGGAGATGATACTTCTGTAGCTATTCTGATATTCTTAATGTTTCTTTTTTCCTACAGGATGACAGATCAAAGTTAGCCAAGCCTTCGGTAAGTGCAG
Source organism: Typhlomys cinereus (assembly GCA_023101885.1). NCBI lineage: Eukaryota > Metazoa > Chordata > Mammalia > Rodentia > Platacanthomyidae > Typhlomys > Typhlomys cinereus. The sequence goes on along the minus strand of JALPQD010000047.1, from coordinate 6,310,616 downwards.
CCATCCCAAATGTGTGAGTGGATAGAGGTGATCTATTCATTGTGTTAATGTCTGTCTCACTGAGGGCCGAGTTCTCTTAACCTCACTAAACCCTGCATAGCTCTTTCTTGGTAAGATGACTATATAGCTTGCTGGTTTGACAAACGTTTTGTTTAGAAGAGCCCATATGTTTTTTAGGAGACCTTGGGTGTGGTTTTGGCACAACTCTCAATACCAAAGTTGCTTTTTTTCATTACAATCGTCAACAAATACCTTTTGAAGTGCGAGCTGGGTTCGGTTCAACTCCTGATATCAGAAAAATTAAAAATAAAAGATCACTGAGCCTCTGGAAAGCTTGGTCATGAGCCTATTCTTAGAGTATCTGATGCCCAATTGAGTTGGAACCTTGTTTCCATGCCCCTCCCTCTCTGCATCTCTCAGGTACTATAGGTGTTTTGAGAGGCCCGGTACTATAGGTGTTTTATATTCTGGTTCTCTAGCGCTTCCTCTGAGCTGACCTCTCACCTGTTTATTTGCATATTAAACCCAGAGGAAGAATTTATAAGAATAGGCAAGGTTCCTTCCTCAAAAGCACAAGGGGCAAAATTTGGTTCTTGGTCTGTAACTAAAGAAGCATGGGAAGGGTAAGCTGGAGAGATGACTCAGCAGTGAAGACCCTGCCTCAGAAACAGAAGGATCTGAGTTCGGATCTCAGATTCCACATAAAAATGCTGGGTAGAAATGGTGACTTGTGGGCCTTTACAACCTCGCGCGCACGTGCACACACTTTTTTTTAAAGAGTTTTCTTTAAAAAAAAAAAAAGTGGGAGAAAGTTTTGCTTTAAAAAAAGACAGCAAGAAAATGTAGCTTTTCCATTTGAGACATGCCCTGAGTTGTGGTGGAGAATACACCAGTGAGCCTCGGTGAGCTGTAGCATTTCTGTTTTACTGGCCCAGTTCACAGCATGCTGTCAACGTGGTGCAAGTTATCCACCGTTGTGAGTTCAAAGGCCATGATTGCATCAACCCTCACGGTGCCATGAAAGCCCTGGGCAGCAGTGCCTTTTAGTGCACAGCCGTTTCCCTTCTGTTTGCCCCTTTTCCTGCTCAAATCAACAAGAGCTTAAGGTGATTTGAGTCCCTCGGGAAGATGAAAAAGTGGAATTTATGAGTGTCACCTGTAGTAAATGTTTAGAATATTTACCAGTAATTCATTTGACTGGAACGCCTTTCTGGAGGCCACTTTAGGGTCAGTTGAAATTCTGTGGTGCACCAAGATTTTGTATGCATGTGTGTCTGTGTGTGCGTGCGCACTTGCGCTTCCTGATGTCTGTCAGGGTAAAAGTCCATGAGGTGTTTAATATGTTAATAATTTAGTGTGAGTCACTCAGCTGCAGAACACTAGGCTTGGTGGAGGCTCACTTCCTGAATCTAGGCTTAGATCTACTGTAAACCAATTACATACTTAACTGCAGCACTCATGTGCAGATATGTGGTGTCAAGCCTGTTGCCCACTGTGGTCCACCATGCCGGAAGGCCAGTCTCCATCTTTACTTGCACTTAGAACATGTGCATTGTGGGTTGGGGGTGTAGCTCAGTGGGTTGAGTGCTTGCCTAGCATGCACATGGCTCTTGGTTCAATCACCAGCACCACATGCAGCAGGCATGGTGGTACATGCCCCCGACCCGAGCCCTGGGAGGCGGAGCAGGTTCAAGGTCATTCTCAGTTACATAGCAACTTCAAGGACAATTGGGGATACATGAGATCCAGTTGAGAAGAACAGAAGAGAAGAAAGGAGGGGATGAGAAAAGAGGGGAAAAGGAGAAGAGAAAACTTTGGGAGCATCGAGGGCCCATTACTATTTGCCATATCTTTGTTTAGTTTTCTATTGAACTTGCCTGATCGCTTTGATACTTGGCTTTTTGGAGAGAGAGAGCATGTTTACATGCTGAATTCTGGGAACCCAGCCTTCACTGTTGGAGACAGCGTTCCTGCCAGTGTTTGCTCAAGGGAGTGGCCCTCATGTTGAAACACTTCGCCTTCGTTCCTCATCTGCCAGATGCCCTCACCAGAGTCTGCATTCTACTCGCTTTCCAGAGGAGATACTGTAACTTTCTTCAGAGATTTCCCATATGGGTCCATTTGGAAGCGTCTTGTCATTAAATGCAAAAACAAAACAATTTTTTTCCCGACTGCTTAAATTAGAGCTGTTGGAGAAAATGGGCCAATTCCTTGCTGGTTCTTTGAGAATAGCAAGTCAACTGAAGAAATTTTGGGTTACTTTTCTGAGTCTGTCTCCTTGTGTATTTGATCTGCCGGGCAAATTTGGGTGTTGGCTATTTCTTCACAGCATGTCTGTACAAAGTCTCCAGGCCCAGAGAATGGGCTGTGCATCTGCTCAGGTTGGGATTATACTTACATCTAGACAAGCTGTGCCCCTGTTCGGGGCTGGGGTCTTAGTAAGATGTATCTGGGCAAAGTCCTGTGCCAGATCTCCAGCACTGGGGGAAAATGTTGTTTCCTTAAAGCATGTAGTTTAATTGTAGAATAATATATACCAAGGAGTATTAGCTTGGTTATCCCCCCTCCCTCCCAAGGGAAGCATGATGTTAAATTGCCAAATTATTTATAGACATAGAAATTGTACATGTATGCATGTCAACCAAATTTGCTTCTATAGAAAGTTTTAGAAGTAACAGTACTCTTCTTCATTATATTAGTTTTGAAAATACTGTTGTGTGAACTTTAACTGATGCAGTGTCTTGGTGACATGCCTTTGGTCAAGCTGGCTATAGGTCACATGTCTGCCTGTGGCTCTCCACCATAGTCTCTTAGCTTCCCGAGGCTTCAGTTCTTCCATTCTTTGAGAGAGAAGGTTTCAATGAAGGAGTGAGCTGAGGTAGATGAACTTACAATTGAGACAGTTATTTGCAAAGGTTTCTGGGGTTTTGGATATTTTCATATGTGGAATTTGCCCTGACTTTTATAAGCCATTATACATGACTTACTCCAGTTGGCTACAAAATAGATGCCCACCAGCTAGCAAAATAAACAGGTAGCAGAGTTTGTCATAAAACCACAAGTCATCCTGGTTCAGTTGGCTACAAAATAGATGCCCACCAGCTAGCAAAATAAACAGGTAGCAGAGTTTGTCATAAAACCACAAGTCATCCTGGTTCACTGTGGGCAAGTTTGGTGGTTTGTTCCCTGACCCTGTTGAAGCCCTCAGCGCCCTGGCCACCTGACATGACTTGCTTTTCCGTACACCACCAAGTGGCAGTTTGTAACTTGATTAACACTCACACACTCCGAGTTCTAGAGCTGTGATTCATAGACTGTCCTTTGTGGGCTGGGGACATGGCCTGAGCCCCACCAAAAAGTACCCAGTACACAAACATCAGGGCTGGAGTTTGAGCCTTGGCCCCAACATCAAAAGTTGGTGGTGTTCTTCGGTAACTCCAGTGCCAGGGTGGGGGTGGACTAGAGACAGCAGATTCCAAGAACTTATTGGATGAGCCGTAGGTTCATTGAAAGAGTCTGTCTTAAAAATAAAGAGTGAGAGGGGAAGACACCTAGCACTGGTCTCTGGCTTCCACCTGCACACACGTGTATACATACATACACATGCACACACAGACATGTATACACCACACACATATCAAACTATATAATAGTAATAATGATGACAAATGCTGTCTAGTCATTGTGGTGATTTGTTTTAGCATGTTCAAGCCTCATGTAGTGTATGTCAACCTTACAGCAGTGTTTAACAGTAGTTTTCAAGCCTGACTCAAATAACATAAGGATTTTATTCCAGTCCACAATTCTACATTGTAGACCATCATGGTAGAAAAAGTCACGCCACATCCACAGTTAAGAGCAGAAGGAGAGACCCAGCTTGCCAGTGCCCTTCGGCCAGTTCACCAGTGTTCAGCTCCCGTTCTTGCACTGCATAGAGCGGGCACAGCCTACTGTGACAGCCTTTCCAGCTTAACCAAAGCAGTTAAGACAGGCCTACCCACAGGAGTCAGATTGGCATTTAATACAAACTCATTATAACCACCAAGATGGTGGAAGATGGAGAGGCCCAGGTCGAAGTTTGGAGAATACATGTGCCCAGGCATAGGGTAACAAACTAATGGGGGTTTGTGTCTGCTTCTGTTCTGTTTCACCCCTAACTCTCCAGCAGAACCGTTGCATTTTACCTTCAATAAGCTGTTTGGTTTCAGAACTGATTATGTGTTTCTTCCAAAGCTAAATAGTATTGTTTGTGTGTTTGGCTATTTTTCATAATTTGTGTTGATTTTGTTCCTGTGTACAAATGTTTAAAATAACCTTACAGTAGTCATGAGTCCTTCTTACAGATGCCAGGACTTCAAGTTGCTTAACTAGATGATGGATGTAACATTTTCTTTTGAAATGACTTGTCTTTCTTTCCTACCGTGTCAGGAATCTTAAGGGTGATGTTTCCAGGTTGGTGTGTGTCTCGAGTCTGCTTTGCTTGTGTGTCTTTGTATGGATGCTTTCTTCCCCGTGCTTTGCCTCACTGAACAGCTGCTTGTTTTACGGCTGCTTTTATAATTATGCTGGGGGAAGCTATAGTCAGGACTCTGGGGGAATTAGCTTGCTAGCTATCGGCTGCTTATTTTAAAGCACTAATCATTTTGCTGGTGTGGAATATTAATTTAAAAACTGTTTCTTAACATGTATTGAGCACACTCACAGTGCAAAAAAAAGCAAAAACAAAAACAAAACAAAACTCAGAAACAAAACCAAACAATCGTGTATTCAAACTCTGAAGCTTGCGTTTCACTAAACTGTAGTTTTTCAACAGTTTGGGGAAGTACTGTTTTCTCAGAGGTACTGCCTGTCCTCTTTAGGATCCTCATTAAGAAAGTCTGCTTAGAAGGTGAAAACAGGGCTTCCTTGTTTGTTGGTCAAATAACAGGAGAGCAGTCCCTCAGGTCAGTCAGGGGTCTTGCTGGTGATGTGATTCTAATGGAGCTTAGGAAAAGTAGTGTAGAACATGAAATAATTGTTCTTATCTTATTCTTTTTTATTGATATGCCTTTAATGTAGTTAGTATATTTTTATATTCAGTCACATTTGAATGAAATAACTGATATTTTTACATCATGGTCCATGTTTTCAAAGAATGAAATTGTCCTTTCTACAGGCAATAGTGGGGTCTTGTTTATGTGTCCATGAGTATCTATCTGTTCAGTTATAGTGCTCATGTCTAAATGCTCATTAGATGTAAGGACAACAATGTATAATATGAAGTTTTAGCATTTTCAGACAATCAAGTTCATATTCTTAAGTAACTTATAGATCACTTTCAAAACTTTGTATTGGGAAAAAAAAGTGGCAAAGCAGTTTTTTACCAAAGAGAATGCTGACATGATTTTTAGTAAGACTTATTATTTAAACCAGGGTTTCTGTCAGTGGGGCGGATGTCAGATGTCAGCCTAACTTTGTCTCTCTTGTCTTGCAGGAAACCTTAATTACGACTGTGGAGTCTAATTCCAGGTAGGTGATCGATGACTTTGAAAGCAGAATGAGGCCTGAAGACTCGGTCCACAGCCATCTGGCGCCTCTCCATTCGACCCTCTGCTTGGTTTCAAACCAAGGCTTCCTGTAGGCATCATCCTGGCTGTGGCCCACGAGCACGCAGACCTTGAGGGCTTTCCATCCTAAACTGCCAGTTCCAACTGTGGACAGTCCATAGTGACCCCAGATCTTGTCCTCGGGATGTTTCTATACTGGGGAACATACAAAACCAGTAGGATCTCCCCTGTTCTTGTTCCCGACTGTAGCTCTCGGGCACTCAGTGCCCTGGTTGTCCATTTCCTTCCTCCTTGGATTACCAGCAGCTTCTCCCACTCGGGGGTTACATTTCCCTGAGCACTGCTCAGTTTTCCTTTGTGGCTGAGCGGTCCTCCAGTTGAACCCGGCCATGCAAGTGTAATGTGACTTAACTTCTAATAGGCACCAGATACCTTACAAGCGTCCAGCTTTACTTTTGGCAACTCTACATGCTGACTTATGTAAGAGGGATTTTCTTTCTCCTCCTCTTTCCTTTCTTCTCCTTCTCTCCCTCCTTTTTTCCCTCTCACTTTCTGCTTTCTTCCCTCCCTCTTTTTCTCTTTCTCTGATTCAAGTTAAAAAACACATTTGTACTTCATCATGTCAAACTCAACTGCCCTGCTCTTTCAGTGTTCTAGAATATTCCCTGCCTGCCGGCAGTACAGCTCACTTTACTTTTCAGTTGACAATGCTGGCTTCCTTCTAACTGGAAACTGGAAACTCAGCTATACCTTACTGAGATAAAAATGCTTATAATCCTTTCATAATTTTAAATCTTTTTGTTGAACTTGTTCTTTGCGAAGGTTATTTGAGTTTATGAGTAAAACTATTTGCATATACAGTTTGAGGGGGTTCTAAAGCCTGTATCTTAATTTCTATACTTGCTAAGAAATTAAGGTCTAAATTGGAGATTCAAATCGCATTAAGCAGAGTTTGATGTGAGGAGGAAAGCCACTGCCTGTTAGAGCCTGTTAAAGGAGAGATTAACATCTCTGTCTATAAGGTGATAGAACCAGATGGAAGGAATGTGGGAGTTAGTCTCACCTGGTGGCAGCAGAGGGAGGCTGGGCCAAATTCTGGGACTTGTATTATTCTTGGGCTCCAGAGGTAAGAGAAGCAAGACGTGGTTGTTTCCATCAGAAGGAGCAGAGTGTGTGTTCCCTGCGGTAAGCATCACTCAAAGTTCATTGCTTGTGTGTCTTTCTAGTTGGTGGACCAACTGGGTGATCCCAGCCATCTCTGCCCTGGCTGTAGCTCTGATGTACCGTCTGTACATGGCAGAAGACTAACTGCCTTTCTGAAGCTGCGGAAGGAAGAAAACTGCCCTGGGCGGGGAGAGAAGAAGCCAGTGTTAATCACTTCCTCTGACAGATACCTTCATCCCGAACAATAATTGTAATATGTCTGTTTTTCTTTCCTCCCTCATCGCAACTAAAGCTGCAGCACAAGAGAACTCTTTTTACTCTTAACTTTTGGATGTGCCTTTGTATCCATCAACTTTATTTTGATGTCTCTTCACTACATAATTTACTTGTTGTAAGCACGATCTTTTTAAAATATATCTGGCTTTTAAAGTATACTACATTTGCCTTGTTGCTTGATAGACTCTCTTGTGTCTTGGATTACTTAGTATTTCTTAACATACTAATCATTTCAGATCCAAATTGTCTGCATGGCTTGAGGCAGCAGGTGGGTGCTGCTCATGTCTTACACAGTTCATTAATAATAGCAATTAGCTTGTACTTCCTACTTTTCTAGATCATCAGTTTTTCTTGTCATTGTGACTTATCTGAAGCAACATAAAGAAGAGGAGTTTCATTTTGGCTCATGGTTTCAGGAGATATGGATCTGTCATAGTAGATCTGGGAGGCTGTGGTGGCTTAATCTAGTAACACAGGCTTGTGGTGACCCCTTGCATCTTAGTGAATCAAGAAGGCAAGGGCTTCAGCAAGAACCCAAAGCAGATGTTGATCTTAGGACCACCTTAGAGACTCATTCTATGAGCCAGGCCACCACAGTAGAGGTTTCACAAGCTCTAGAGCCAACCCCACCAGATAGGAACCAATGTTCAAACACAGACTCACAGGGGCCATTTTTACATTCACACTGTCAGCTTTCATTGTCATTCCTTCAAGGAGAGTAAGAAAGGCTCAGAGCTTGCAGCCTAAAGATTACAGTAACTGTTTAGCTCGAGATAACCTCGTTAAGAAGTCAAAACCTCCAGATTTCACGCTTCTGTTTGATCAACACCAGCACCTGTAGACACTCATGGACTGTGACATTGCTGCAGCTGCCCCTTCTCAGTGTGTGTATGTGTGTGTGTGTGTATACATCATGATGCACACAGGGAGGTCAAGTTCAAGGGTCACAGTCCTTATCACCTGCCTTATTTGAGGTAGGGTTTCTGTTCACTGTTGTATTGCTGTTGTAGTTTGCTGCATATTGCCAATAAATTCACGACAAAGGGATTTAAATTTTTTTGTGATTATTCTCAGTTACAGTTCTTAATCCAGCTTGGGAGGAGAGCTCATGCCAACATCAGAAGTCTGGGGAATGGGCCACACCATATCCACAGTTTTGCTGAGAGAGGGGCAGACCTCATTTGTCAGGCAGCAAGACTGCCTCACTTAAATTGAATCAGGAAGTTTTGAGTTATTTGAATAGTCCTACAGCAAATGAGGAAGTTAATAAGTAATCTCGAATCTTCCCACCAAAAAATGCCCTGAACCAGATGGATTCAGCACAGAATTCTACCAGACATTTAAAGAACAACTAACGCCAATACTCCTTAAACTGTTGCATAAAATTGCAAAGGAAGGGACACTTGCAAATTCTTTCTATGAAACTAATATCATACTAATCCCAAAACCTAATAAAGATACTTATAAACCTATAGATAGGGGGATCACACTTCAGTAGAGATAATAGGTCACTATCAAGTATTGCATATAGGTAGCAAGACATCTGGTGCAGCTCACTCTCACTTTCCTTCCTGGTCACTTGCAACTGAAGCAGTTTGTTCTCACTAATCAGGGAGGGTATAGGGACTGACAGGTAGACAGTAACCATCCTGCAAATGGAACACTGACCCCTACCCCTCACTGCTGTGTTCTACTCCTATTCTCTATCTACCTTTGAGTCTCCTTTTATATTAAGATCTTCATTTAAACAGTCTTTTATCTTTGGGTAGGAGGTGACCTTGGGTACCAATCAGGATGCAGTCAAGGGCGGTGCAAGAAAAGCAAAGCTGAAAACAACAACAATCCATAATCCAGAACACCAAAGACCCTACATTATTCATCTGGAACCAGACCAGCCAAATCTCTCCCCATCCTAAAGCTCAGGGAACCTTGTGGAAAGAGGGGCGGCTAGACTGTAAGAGCCTAAAGATGGGGAGGACCAACAAATATGCAAGATACTCCATACAAGTTAGGGCTGCAGTAACCATAATTACCCCCCCCCCAAAGTCTAGCATGGATCACAGGGGAGAAGGTTCTCCATGCAGTAGGATCTGTAGAAGCAAGGGATTAACAGTCATAATAGAGTTCCCATAGGGAGCCCAAGGAGGGGGCTCCTGGCTATGCTACTGAGTCTTTACCAATCACCAGGGTGGAGGACTCAGAGGAAAGTTTGGCATTCGCATAAAAGAATGCTCCAAGGGATGGGAGGGAGGAAGGAGGGGGAGGCAAAGGAAGAGAGGGAGGGAAGGAGGGGTGAAAGGAAGGGGGGCAAGAGTGTAAGGGGTGATGACTGGGGAGGAGAGGAGGGAGGGAGAGGTCAGGGGTACCTATTGAAGCTTGTATGATTAGGAAAAAGTAAAATGTAGAAGAAAAAAAAAAAGACAGCAAGACTGCCAAAGTATACTGAAGAATGCCAAACTACTAAACCATCTCCCTCCATCTTACCCACTTAGCCAGGGATGGTCCCATCCACCAGGGGCTGAGTCTTCCCACTTCAATCAGACAATCTCCTACAGGATCGTTCAGGGCTTGCTTGAATTACTGATTCTTCACAAATGTGCTCAGCCTTCACCTTCAGTTGTCAAGTTCATACTTTATTTAACTACCACAACTCCCTAAGTAATAGCTGGCCTGCAAGTTACTGGGGATAGGTCTCTACCTCCTATGTCCTTAGGAGCACTGGGGATTACAGATGTGCTGCTGATCCTGGCTTAATGTGAGTTCTGGAGATTCAAACTTGGGTCCTCCTCATGCTAGTGCAGCCAGTGTTTCACTCGCCCAGCTATTTTCCCAGCCCCCATTTTCCATTTTAAAGAGTCAATTCCCAAGAGACTCTTAGTGGTAAAGGTTCTGAAGTTCTAAAAATTCCCCCATTCAGAGGTCAAAAAAAAAAAAAAAAAATCACAAGCTGTTCTAAGGAAATACCTCAGTGATTCATTAATTGAGTGACTGTTCATCAAAATGCAGATTTAGAAGTGATCAGAGATTTTTGGTGTCTTTCTAAAAAAACACTTTGGTGTTTGTGTGTGTATCAGAGGGCACTGCATGTACCTGTGGAGGTCCAAGGGTGGTTTCTGGAATCATTCTGGATTGTTCTACCTCCTTTTTGCTTTTCTCTGAAGTTCCCCCGAGCTTTACCTTTCAGGGCGGGAAGTGCAGGCTGCCACCATTTCCGCCTGACATTTTTTATGTGGGATTTAAGATCTGAGCTCAGGTAGGTCCTTGTGCTTGCAAGGCAGATACTTCACCCCTGAGCCATCTCTCCAGTCCCATGTGGGTTTTTGTTTTGTTTTGTTTTTATTTTAGCCTTTGCTTTTGTTTTGAGGGAATTCAGTTGGTGAATGGCAAGCCGTGGGAAATTTGGGGTAGTTCCACTTGTTCTCCCGTTGCATCTCTGATGGGTTGGTTCAGGTCATTCTGCCTGTTTTGTTGGTTTTCATTTTTCTGAGACAGTATGTCTTGTCGCCTTGGCTGGTCTCAGAATCACTTATGCAGCTGAGGGTGATGCTGAGCTTGCTGCCATCGTGCTGCCTGCCTCCTGAGAATTGAGAGTACAGATTCAGAGCCACACTCCCTGCTGGGCTTCTTGTCTTCCCTGCGTTACCACGTGCAGGTGTATCACCGTTATTTAGGATGCTTCATTTTAAACATAGAGACCTGAGGGTGCAATTACTGCAACGTGGGTGACTTGGTAATGAACTACAGTCGTGTACATTTTTATTGGTATGTTGGGTGACCAGCAATAGCATTCTTAAAAAAAAAATTCCTTTTATTCCAAAGCCCGGATTTTGTGTGTATGCTTGTCTGTGTCTGTGTGTGGGTGTGTGCATGTCCATGTGTGATTGTGTGTGTCCCTGTGTACATGTGTATGTAGCGTGTATGGGCATGTGCATGTGTGGATGTATTCATGTCCATGTGTGGGTGTCTGCAGGTGCATATTTGGGGTATGTGTATGTGTGGGTGTATGTTTGGAAAGCAGAGGATATTCTTGGGTGCTGATCCTCAAGTACCATCCTTTTTTTTTTTGTCTTTTGTTTTTGAGGCAAGGTATCATTGATCTGGAATTTACCAAGTAGGCGAGACTGGTTGGCCAGTGGGCCCTGGGAATCCACCTGTTTCTGTTTCCTAAGTGCTGGGATTACTAGTGTGTGCCACACTTCTATGTCGATATTGGGGATTGAACACATGCTGGTAGTATCCCCAGCTTTGCCCCTCCCTACCCAAACAGATCCATACAACTGATGGCTTTGCCTTTTGGTGGCTCAGAGGATCAAATTCAGGTCGTTCTGCATGCTTCTTAAGTGCTTGCCCTACCACTGAGCCACGCCCATGCCTCTCTTTCCCTTTTGTATTACTGAATGTTAAGAGTCATGTTGAGCCAGGAAAGGTGGATAGATTACTAGGAAAAAAGTATCTCAGGGAAATTCTATTTTCACATTTTTTAATAAAATATATGTCTAAAAAGATAGGTCAAGCCCCTCACCGTGGAGTTTGAGGATGTTGGTTTGTGTGTGTGTGTTTTACATGTGGATGGGTGTACATGTGTGTGTAGACATATATGGGAGGACATTTGAGTATGTGTCCCTTCACAAAGGATGACCTCAGGAATCATCCTGAATTGCTCTACTTCCTTATAGCTTTGCTCTGGGGGTTCCAGGCTCTGCTTTCAGGGCCAGATTTGCAGGCCACCACCATTTCCACCCAGCATTTTTATGTGGACTCTGGGATCCAAACTCTGGTTCTTTTGCTCTGGCCGCAGAGGTTTCTAGAGAATTGATTGGCTTTGACAGACTGGCAAGCTAGAAAGTATATACTTGAGAGATCAAATCTGAGATACTTGAAGATTTTTCTTAATTATATTCAGATTTTGGAGTTAATGCCCATGAAGATAGTTTCTTTACTGGTTTATTTAGCCTCCTATTTGTTTATATCAAGAAATTAGCTTAAAACATGTACTTAAGAACTGTTAATATCAGAGAATATGATAACCCTTTTATTAATGTCTTGCAGCATGTGTTTTGAAAGCATAGGCATATATAACCAGGTGCTCTAGTTAGAGTATTAGTATGTTCTACTGTGATTTATTTATTGGTGCACATGCCACAGCAAGTAGAAATCAGAGGACAACTTGTGGGAGTAAGTTCTCCCCTTCCTCCATGTGGATTCCAGGGATCAAACTTGCTTGGCTGCAAGCCCTTCTGAGCCATTTCACTGGCCCCTGTTATTATGAGTCGACAAATGGTTCCAGCGAGTCACGTCATTTTGCTTCATAATCCCTGACCGATCATCATAGTGCAACAGCTGAACTGGGGCTTTTATTATGTTTGAAAGACTTGCAGAAGGTGTGTGGTTACTGACTTCTGCCTAGGGCAAGCATAAGCTAGGTAAGCAGGCCTTCAAGACACTGCTAATAATGACATTCCCTCAAGTGACTTTTGGAAGAATTATGAGACAGCTATAAATCAATTCCTAAACTAACATGGAATCTCAGAGGTGTTTCCTGCTGTTGTGCTCCTGCTAGTCTGAAAGGAAGGATAGGGCTCCTGTGGGACGATAAAGGTCTACCTTCCCCACCCAATGCCTTCCATTTCCTTTTTGTGTCCCTCACTAGTTGGCTCTAAGCTGTTTAGAATAGAGTACTTGGGCTGGAGAGGTGGCTCAGGGGTTAAGCCTCCACCTTGCAGGCGGAAGGTCCTGAGTTCGGATCCCAGATCCCACGTATAGATGCTGGGCGGAAGCGGGGGCGGCCTGCGCTTTTGGTCCTGGTAGGGCGGAGCCTGTGAATCCCGGGGCAGAAGGAGGTGGAGGCATCCATGGTGGTTCGCGAATTCGTCCGTGGTTCTACACATACACAGACACACACACACGCACGCACGCACACACATACACACACACATGCACACAGTTGAATAAATAATAATAATAATAAAAAATTTAGAATAGAGTACTTACTCAAGATTGAAAAATGGGAACTGTCAGGAAATTTATGCCACTAGAGCATGAAGACCTGAGTTTGGATTCCCAACATCCACAAAAAAAGCTGGGTGTGGTGCCATGTGTTTGTGATCCTGATTCTGGGAAGGCAGAGCAGTTGATCCTTAGGGCTTACTGGCCAGTCAATCTAACTGAATGGGTAAACTCCAGGTTCATGAGAAATCTGTCTCAAGGTAAAAAAACAACAACAAAAACCAAATAAGAGGGATAAATGATTGAAGAAGATGCTGGACATCTTTCAGTCTGTAGCAGCCTCATACATGTACACATGCACCCACACGTATGTATGTACACACACAAAGACTGAAGAATAGAAGCTAGTCACTGGAGTCAATAAGTTCATATATATTTTAAAATTAGATGCATACTTGTTAATGGAACTGTGGAGATATTTTTAATTTGCTGGTTACAGTTTTTCAGTAGAAAGCTTTAAATTTTAGTACTTTAAAAAATATTGTCTTCAGGGCTGGAGAAGTGGCTCAGGGGTTAAGCCTCCACCTTGCAGGAGGAGGGTCCTGAGTTTGGATCCCAGATCCCACGTATAGACGCCAGGCGGAAGTGGGGGCGGCCTGCGCTTCTGGTCCTGGTAGGGCGGAGTCTGTGAATCCTGGGGCAGAAGGAGGTGGAGGAGTCCATGGTGGTTCGCGAATGCGTCCGTGGTTCTACATATACACAGACACACACACACAAATAGACACGCGCGCGCACATACACACGCACATGCACACAGTTGAATAAATAATAATAAAGAAATTTAAAAAAATATATGTCTTCAGTTCTTTTATAACGTGAATCGATGTGGGTCCTTGATGATATCAAGGTTAATTTATAATTCATTTTTAACTTCTGCTTTTTTGGGTACTGAGGATTGAGCCCAGAGCCACTTGCAAGCTGGGCAGCACTCTACAACTGAGTTCCCCACCACCCCAAGTTCTTATTCTTAAAGGTTGCACCATGTAGCTGAACTTGACATTTTTATTACTGTCTGCCTTGGCACTACAAAGATGCACATTACATAGTGAAGTAGTGTTTGCTGCAGTTACTTTTCTTTCATTGCTGTGAGACAAACTCATACCCATCTCAAGGTGAAAAGGGAGATTTATTTGTCTTATGGTTCCAAAGGTTTATAGTCCATTGTGGCGTGAGTCACAGAAAGCATGACTGGAGGCAGAAGCAGGATGATTATTAAAGTCTCCACAGTCATCAGAAGGCACAGAGCAAGAATAAACTAAAGAACCAGGACTGGGCTGGTTCCTTAGCACCTCCCTCAACCCTCATGATATGCCTTTCTTCAGCAAGGCTTATAACCTAAAGGTATCACAATCTTTCCAAATACTAACATCAGCTGAGAATTCATCTATGCTTGTTTGGGGCAACTACATTCCAACTGTGACAACATTTGATGATATGTACACACTAAATGAAAGAAGCCATTCAAAAGATGGCCACATTTCTGTGTTCAACACAGGCAAATCTGTGGACACTGTTTTCCTGGGACAAGATAGGAGGGTTCAGGGATATGCAGAGTGGCTGAGAATGGGTCCAGGGATTCCTTGGGTGATCTTGAAATGTTTTTACTGTAGTAAGGATGTGCTATTCTAAGTAGACGTGAATTCTGTTTCAACAAAGGTGTCAAGACAGAATTCAACTTGCCCAAAGAAAACTCTGTCTTAAGACCTGCACTACTCCTTCCAGCATTTCTTATCTCAGTGACAGAAATGTTCTCTTACAAGCCCCTACCCTGAAGCCTTGCTTTCTGTTACCTCCACTGTCTGAAGCAGCCTCCACAGTGATGAAGTTAGAAGAAGCCAGAAGAGGGACTTAACTTCTAACTTTGTCTATGTGCCTAATGTCTGAACTCACTAGCTGCCTTTCTTGACTGAATATAAACCGAGATGTCAATAGATTTGCTTATAGATATTCCATTTCCTTTAATACCCACCTTTCCCCTCTGTGTTAATTTGAAATTGAGAACTGAGCTCTTGGGCAGATCGATGAAGAATTATTTTGTTGAGACAAGCCTTTGAGCAAGCCTATCTAATTTATCTAATAGCAAGACTATCTAATTTATATGGAAAGACCCAGATCATAGTGCATGGACCCATTCCTTGGACAGGTAGATAAGACAGAGAATTGGTTGGCTTTGGCAGACCAGCAAGCTACAAAGTATACTTTAGTCTTGGCTTCTCTCTTAACTCTTCCTGTGGATATAGTGTGCCTTGTGTCGGGCCCCTGATTGTAGCTGCTGCCAGAATGGACTATGACCTGAAATCATAACCTGGATAAAAGTCTCTTTGCTCCCCTAATTCTTTGGGTCATGTATTCATGAAGCTAAGATGTCCACTCCACATCCAATGTCATCAGCTCAGGCCAGGCCTCGAGCTTTACTCTGAATGGCCACCATGATTCTCACGAACCCATCTCCCTTGATCTCTTCAGACCTTTGTCTTTGCTGTAGTCCAATTCCCACAATATAGTAATGCTTGTTGACTGATGGATGAGTGAGGGTCCCTAACTGGTGCTCTACCTTTCAGCCATATTTCCAGTCTCTCACCACTATCACCACTGAACTTCTCTTAACTGACACTGCCTTACTGTCGCTTTTATCACAAGACTCGATGATCCCAAGTTCAAGGGAGTGCAGAACTGCTCTTTGACTTTTAAGGAGACAAAGTGTTGTGAGGCTTGCAGGTGGATGGCCCGACCCTGGGGTTTCAATTTGTCGGACCTCAAGTGAATTTAGTTCTAGTGGTGTCTCAGTATGGCAAAAGGCAAAGGCAGAAGCAATGTAATATTCTTAGCCTCCTGGATCCTGCTGACTTGTAAAACGCTGTAGCTGTGGAGTTAGCATCTGGATGGATCTTGGAGTCTGTTCAGAAACCCCAGGTGAGGGAATGTAGGTTATCAGGCAAACAGGAACAAGGGCGGGACTAGCAGCAAGCTCCGAAGTCAGGAAGTTCTGTGTGTGCTGACTTCAGCCCGCGCCCCGTATCGCTGCTGCAGTATCTCACAGCTGCAGCTGGCCGCCCGGCCCCTGAGAGCCAGGGGAGTTCACATGTTTCTAGCTTGCAGTCTGACTACCTTTTGATCCAAACTGACTGGGCTTCGGGGCTCCCAAGTGACACTTTCCTTCCGAGGAAGCAGCTATCCCATTGTCTAAAGCTTTCTGCTGAGACCTGGAGGAAGAGGATAGACTCTTGTCTCCTCCGGGCAATTTGCAGATCACAAGGGATGTTGAGTTAGACTAGCCTATGCATCGGGTTGAAGACTTCATAAAACAGAAAAAAATAGCATCCTGTCTGAAAAGCATGGGCACATCTGTGTCCTTCATCTCCAAGCTCCTTCGCGTTCCCCCACATTGTCTCTGCTGAGAACAAATTTGTCCTTGGCTGGCTCCTGAACTTGCCAAGCTGATGTGAGACTCTGTGAGCCCCATTTCTCTCCTGGGGCTCTTCTCCCCATAAAAGCTTAGCTCATCTTCCTCAGGGCTCCTGAACACTCTCTATTCCCCTTGCCTCAGCTTTGCCAGGGCAGAAGTTGAACAAGACTGATGCTTCTCCCTGTGCCCTTTCTTCCCTGGAGCGGTGGAGGGGGGATTTCTGGGTTTTCTTCCTGGTGTCTTTCTTCCCTGGAGCAGGGGATTCTGGTTTTGCTCCTTTCCCTCTTTGGAGAACGTAGCAAAGTTTCCCCAACTATAAGAGTTGGTCAGCTGAGTGTTCCAAGTAAGGAAAAGAGGAAAGTCATAATTTATCTTAATTTACTTCAATCTGCTCGGATGCTTTAACCTGCTGGGAGATTTTTCTGGGTGCGGATCCCCTGAGGGAAATTCTGTATTCTCATATTCTCAGGTATCACTCAACGTTCCCTTTTCTTCCTTAAAGCTGGATGAAAACTGACAGAATCCCTTCAAATTCTTTCACATCATAGCCTTCCTGGAGTTTTAGAGCCTTTCCCTAGCTTTTTAAAGTTGCCATGGCTACCTCATCATTTTAATATCCTAAAGTTTTCCACAGCATCCACAGCACCATTTTGCAAACATCTTTTGTAATTTTAGTTGTTCAAGCGACATATTCGTTGGTGTCACTGTAGGTACATGTAAAGCTAATATAGGCAGTCAGGAACGAGTCCACTACAAATAGACTGAGCAGCAGACTATTTAAGCAGCAGTGGTGGGTGTTCCAGAGACATTGACTTGTCCACACTGGAATCATATTTCAGAGGACCTGGAGAGACTGTTGGTCTGTGGGTGGACTGGAACTGATCTGTAGAGTTGTTCTATTGCTTAGACTCTAAATAGGCGATGGACTTTTTCTCAGCATGTGAGGCTTAAATATCAAATTTCCATATGTGTTCTCAGTACTACGTGTATCTATTCCTAAATTACTGCTGCTCAGTGTGAGTGGAACTCATCTCTCAGTGAGAGAATCCAGAGCACTTTTTAGTGGCTTCTTGGCCAGTAGAACAGCCATGAGGCCTCAGTGAGCAGCATTCAAAATAGAGAGTCAAAGATGTCAGCTTCAGGACATAGCTGGGGCAGGGCTAGACCTCCAGACATGCCTTCAAATCTTTTGGTTGTGTGTGTGTGTGTGTGTGTGTGTGTGTGTGTGTGTGTGTGTGTGTGTGTGTATTCTCCAACCTTTTCAGGCAATCCTCAGAATGGGGGAAATCACTCCAAGTGGCTTTGTCCGTTCAAGGCAAGAGCATCATGTAACTTCAGTGGTGTCTTTGGTGGCTGAGTGTCCTCACTTGAAGAGAAGGTTCTGAAAAGAGTTCAAGAATGAGTGGATGGATCTCTGTTCCTGGCTGTATTGAGCTTCACCCCACACTGTGCAAGAAGGGTTTTCAGCCTGGGGATACAGTCCCGAACAAGATCAATTGGCCCTGTGAAACTTTAGGGGAGAGACCTCTGCACAAGGAACAAGTTAAATGACATACTAGAGATACCAGGAGTGGACAACTAGGAAAGGAATTGAGAGGAGTAGCAATATCAAGATGGTAGTCATGGAATCTCTGGTTTAGAAGCATCTTGGTGGGGCCATGAAAATAACCATTGTAAAGTATCCCTGTGTAAGGGGCTGGAGAAATAGCTCAGTCAGTAAAGGTGCTTGCTGCACGGGCATGGGGCTCTGAGTTCAGATCCCCAGCTCCTATGTAAAAAGCCAGATATGGTGGCAAACACAGAATCCTTGGGACTGATTTGTCAGCCCATGTAGCTGAATCAGTAAGCTCAAGGTTGAGTGAGAGACCCATTTCAAAAAATAAGGTGGAGAAGCAATTGACGAAGTCAGCTGGCATTGACCTCTTGGGTCTACACACGTGTACATGCATGCATGCAAACATACATGTACATACATACAAAGAAAAGAAAAAAAGCATTCCTTAAAGTAGAATGTCACATTTTCAAGGTTCCTGGAGCAGCAGCATACTCAGCAGACTTGAAGAAAAACAGAGTTTGTGTGTTTTCAACAGACTCAACTTACATTTAGATCCAGAGTGGAAAATACATTGGCCAAGAGCAAGCACAGGAAACCATCAGCAACACTCTCAACCTAGGAGGAAACACTTGGATCTATGAGGAAGATCATTTTTCATCTTCTTAAATATTTTAAGTACAGATCTTGTGATATAATTAATACTTCTATACATACTCATATCATGCATATGACACACATGCATATGAGAAATTGTAATTATAACACTTGCTCAGCGGTCACCTAAAAAGATAGCTGACATTTTTTAACACATCTCTTTTCAGAATTCTCATATTCCTTTAGAAAAACGGAACTGTGTTGGGAAGATTATTTCTCACTTAACTTATAATGCAGAAAAACACTCACATCAGCAAAAGAGGGGTTCTATTGTGTTGAATGAAGTCTGCTTTGTATCATCTTTAATGTCATAAAATATGCTCGTTTTTAAAATAAGTTAGAAAGGTCTATCCATCCACTCATCTATCTGTCCACTTGTCTATTCATCTACTTATCTCTCTATCCACTCATCCCATTCATCCATCCTTCTACCCATTCACTCATCCATCCATCAATCCATCATCTACTCATCCATTCCTCCATTCACTCATCCATCCACTCATTCATCCATCCATTCACTCTTCCATCTGTCCACCCGTCCATCCATCCATCCGTCTCTCCATCTGTCCATCTGTCTGTCCACCCACCATTCCACCCACCCACCCATCCATCTAACTCACTGAAAAATTTCTGCATATCACCTTTTATAGAAAGCTCCAGAAGTATTTGATCAAGACATTTGTCTTCATGAGCTATGGACTGTGTTCAAGGACCACTGGTAGATGGACGTACTCTTTGATGAGGGGCTAAAAGTTGCTTAGAACCTGTATCTGCCACTTTTGTTGCTATAGAAATCCTCTTGCTGGGGATCCTGGGATAGCTCAGAGAGATGCAGAGAATGGCTGCAGGGTATCTATCCTTGGTTACCATAGTGATATCCAGGGAATGGTGTTGACCTACAAGGAATCAGTTTTAGCCTGGATGGATTGTGATCACGAGCAGCATACATTCCTACCAGCAGAAGGGAGTGGGTTATTGCTCTAAGCCCTGCTTCCTGTAGAAGGTGACAGCAGCCTTGCACAGTATGTGTGATGAGGACAGTCCCTCGTCTTAAGCATCAGCATACTCTGAAACCAATGCTCTTCAACATGCTTGTTAGAGAGTGGACTGGGTGACCTCGACTGCAAGTAGCTATGCGTGTGCATTTGGTGCATGTGCTTTGTGTGTGCAGGCTAGAGGTAACTCTGGCTTGGTGACCTTCTGTAAAGAAGCTCCTCTTAATTTGTTGAGAGTCTCTCTTTGGGAACTGGAGCTCACTGAGTGAGCTAGACTGGTCGATCAGCAAACTCCAGGTATCATCCATCTTTACCTCTATGCTGAGATTACAGGTACACACCTCACTGCTTTATAACGTTTACATGGATGAGATCAAACTCAGGTCTTCTTGCTGTACGACAAGTACTTCACCGATTGACTGACTGAACTACCTCCCCAGATAACATGAGTTTTGTGTGTGTGTGTGCGTAAGTGTGTATGTGTGTGCAAGAAGGCATTCCAGTGTGTGTATACCTGTGGAGGGCCAAGGATGACGTCAGGAATTATCCTGGATTCTCTATCATCTTATTGCTTTGTTCTGGGGTTTCCCAGGCTCTGCCCTCCAGTGCCAGAATCATAGGCCACTGCCATTTCTGCTGGTCATTTTTATGTGGGATCTGGGGAACCAAACTCAGGTCCTTTTGCTTGCAAGGCAGAAGTCTTAACCTCCGAGCCATCTCCCCAGCCCATCTACATAACCTTTCTAAACTGAGTTAACTTTTGGGAGATAGCTAGGGAGATCTGGCTATGGAAACGTAGGGTATTGCAGTTTTGCGAGCTGAAGAATGCTCCCTAAGTTAGAACAGAAAAGACATAAGCTGTTGATTTGCCCTGCTCGCATTGTGCAAACTGTCTTTTTTTTTTTTTTTTTTTCACTGAATGTAACTGCAGACTCGAAGTCCTGATTAAGCGGTGTGAACACGTTTCATCAGGTAAAGGCCTTCCCAACCTTAGCCTCAAAATCTGCTCCTCCCCAAAAAAAATCCTTGTGATTTGTTAGTTCACTGTGCTCACTGAGAGTTATCTGTGTGCCATTGTGTGACCTTCCGAATTCTTGGACAGTAGTGACTATGCCCAGAGCGGGCCCTGTGCCTGGGTCTTCATTTCCCCAGCCCCATGGCAGACCTGACAAGAGAGTAGCTTGTTCTTTTATGGGTGACTTGCTTTCTAAGTTACAGCAATTGGTACTTTGGCTCTTTCAGCGGAACCTCTTGTTTTCCCATACCTTTAATAAGATGCTACGGTGGTCAATATCCACAGACTCTGAGAGCTCAGATTTGTCAAATCAAAGGCCCCTCTGGCCGGTTAGTCTCCAGGAAGAGATGTAGTTCAACAAGGTTCATTAGTTAAACGTTCCGTCTATCCTACTCATTTCTCCCTTTCTAATCTCTGACCTCAGAGAAAAGTTCATGTGTTCCTTACTGAGCCAAGACAGATAAGGACATTTTAACTTATTGGTAAGAACTGTGTTAGGTAATCACTTTCATTGCCAGGGTTAAAGTTCAAGAAATAATCACAATCAGCACACCCCGAAGGGGCTCTGTTGAAGAACTGGGTTCTGTGTAGCTTTTAATGCTTACCTTTTGGTATGGAAATTTGGTTCCCTCAAATTACGACAGTTAGAATTAAGTTCCAATTCTTCTCCTATGAGATTGATTTTTGTGATTCTTGTGTAAGTGTGAGAAGACAAAGTTGGCCTCTATGTGGCCATAAGCCAAATCAAAGTACCTCACCACAAACAGATTTAGGTTATAATTTGGCAACTATTGCTATTAAAATATCACTTCCTATGACATAAACCCTTCACTGTTCCAATCAAGAAAGAATGATCAAGCCCCTACTGGAGGGAAATGTGATAGTAAATCCTCCTGATAACCACTTCTCATAGTCATGCAAGTTAGAACAGCAACCTTAACAATCATCAAGTGGGATCAAGCAAATACTACTAAAATAGTTGGTGGTTAGCAAAACTTGTGCCATATGGCAAATGAGTTGTTACCTGTGTGTGGGGCTGATAGGGATCTTACTCATGTGTGAGACTGATAAGGCTCTGACCCATGGCACTGTCAATTTTCCAGAAAACGTGCCAGCTCGTGGTGACAGCTGATGTCTATCTATCAATGAGCTCCACATTGTTAAATGACACTAGTCTATTGCCTTTTGGGGGGCCAGAATTAGTGAGTTATTTCTGACAGGCTGGCTTCTTGTTCCAAACACACTGAGTGGATATGTTGGGGATGTACATGCCATGAACATGCCCAGAGAAGAGTGAGATTGTGGTAAGAGGGTCTGTAGGCAATTTCTGGTATATAGGATTTTTCCATCATAAACTTTCATATAAATATTACATTACATTGACAAGGATCTGTACCATTCTGACAAGTGGGTCTTGAATCCAATCACAAAGCTGTTGGTTATCTCCTTGATACTCATGCCACTATTACACTGGTGGTCACCTGTTGCCATGGTGATTTATATTGTGACTTATAGGTCTCATGCAGTTGATAGGGCTTGTGGTTATTTCTCTCTCCTAGCAACTTCTACACTATTCTTTGGTACCGTGTAAGCTATCCAGCAAGAAGAAAATCCTCAGACCAGTTCCAGTTGATATATTTTACCCATGTTGTTTGATCCATTTGTGTTGCATCTTCAGTAATAGGATATTACTGACAGTTTTTGGAGAGCAACCAAGAACAATGGCAAAAGTCTATAAGCTTGGGAGTCTTTAAGACCAATATTTTAATAGGAAGTGCCACATTCCTGTTACTTCAAGTATAATTTTGTTTCTTGGTTCAAGTGAATCAGTTCAAGGCTTTTCCCTCCTGTTTTCCTTACTCTATGCTCCTCTGCATAGGGATTGCCCATTCTTGTTCTTTTCTTTAAAAGACATATTTTTGACATAATACTACCATAAGATGTTCCTTTTGGGTTACTTCCCACAATCTTAGGGTTTTTCTGTAAGTCCCTCTGTCCCTTCTATCTACTATATCCCTCCTATTTCCCATCCCTTCATTCTCCACTGTGTATTTTTAGCATTTATTCCCTCCCTCATCCTTGTCTTGTAATCCTAAATCTCCCCTTTGAAAGGTTTCACCTTAACCACCCCTTCTCACCACCACTCATAGTTTTTTTTTTTTTTTTAATTTTCTGGCTCTTACAGTGCATCCAATCCAAATATATTCACAAGAATATTAGTCAATTATCCACATATAGGAGAGAACATGTGGTGTCTTTCTGTGTCTGAGATACCTCAATCAGTATTAAAGTTTTCAGTTCCATCCATTTTCCAGAAAATTCCATAATCTCATCTTTTCTGATGGCAGAGTAATATTCCATTATCTATATGTACCACATTTTCATTATCCATTCCTCTATTGGTGTGTGGATTCCTTTTTTTCACTATTGTGCAAATGAGCCTTTCTTGTGAGACCTTGGAAGACAAGAATGCTGTTAGAAATGCAGACAGTGGAAGCCCAGCTTTCAAGGGAACAGAGACTGTATTTGGAACTGGACTAGTGAGTTTAGTGAATTTTGCCTTCATCCTGAAAGCTTGCCTGATATTAAACTCAAGTGCTTAGTGGAGGAAATTTCAAAGCAATGTAATATGGCTACTTTTTAGTGCTCTTCAGAGTTATTAAAAAGAGTGAGGAATCAGGCAGAAAAAAAGCAAAACTTGTGAGATCTGATAATGAAAAATGCGATGACAAACTTAATGAGTTAAACCAGAAAGAAGCAGAGAAGAAACTGTCTGCTGTTGAAAAGATCAGCTCCCTTAGCAAATCAAATCCAAAGGAGAGGCCCTACCTTGAGGGTAAGAGGCTCAGAGAAGGTTCTCACACATAAGAAGGCAAATCCTTTTGGAAGGAATGAACTAAAGGATGGAATTCCAAAGCAAGGATCTGTTTCTCCCCTAAAGCAACTGTCCAGGAATAAAATTTTTTTTCTTACATTCAGCACAGAGAAGCTGAATCAACAGTGACTCAAGGGGGCCAGTCTTGATAAAGTTGTCCACATGGTTCTGGTTTTAGAGACATGAAAGATGCAAGAGGGAGGAGGTCATGGATTCCTCCTCCAAAGTTTCAGAGAATGGCAGAATCCAGGCAGCATGGAGCAGAAAACCTACAGTTTAGAGGCCCAAGAAGGGCAGTTTGATAAAGGTGGAGTTAAAGCCTGGTTTGCAATTGAGAAACAAAGATGTTAGAGATACCAGAGAAAATGTGAGACATTTACCAAGAACAGCTGCATATCCTGGGAGAAGCCAACCCAAAAAGTGATGTGTTCCATGGGCAGCTGCATTGCAGGGATGGAACTAAAGCCCTTTGGAACTGGGATGATTTCAAGGAGAGGTTTGACTTGGAGCTGCAGAATTTGGAGTTTTTTCTGTTGTTTTTGTGGTCTTGTTACAAACTGATCTTTTCTGGATGTGCCCTCATCCCATCCTTTTGGAATGGGAATGTTTATTCTGTGCCATTATATGTTGGAAGCATGTAACTTGTCTTTTGACTTTACAGGAAGCTTTGGACTTTGGACTTTTGGACTGTGTTGGGACTATTGATGTAGTCTATGAAGACTTTTAAAGTTGGACTGAGTATAATGAGATGGCAGTGAGCCTGTAGGCACAAGGGGTGGAGTGTCATGGTTTAAAATGTGTCCCTCATAGTCTCATGCATTTGGGAATGGCATCTTTGAGAAGTGGAGCCTTTCTGGAGGAAGATAGTCACGGGGGTGGGCCTTGATGTGGATTAGTTCCACCCTACCACCTGAAGAGGTCTGTTTTAGTAGCAGCAGTCTTGCCACTCTCAGTCTCCAAGATGTTTGTAGTGACTTAGCCTGCTTCCAATTCTGCCTCTAGCCATGCTGCATCCACCACAAAAGCCTATGTCTCTCCTCTGGAACTGTAAGCTGAATAAATTTCCCTTTTCTCTTAAGTTGTTTGACTTTGGGCTTCAGTGTGTCACACAGCAACAGAAAACAGTAAGTAATACAGATGCCTGTCTCTCTATGGAGGCCCCTTCATTCCAGTATGATTTCCTCTTCACTAGTTATATTTGTAACAACAGACCCTTTCTCCAAATCAGATCATCCTTTGAATTGTAGGATGGTGGTGGGGGTAGGATTTCATCCTATGGATTTGTGAGAATTAAGTTGGACCTATAATAATTAGGAAACATATTATTTGGCCACATTTTCATGGAGATGCATCCTGGGGCCTCGATTTAAATTTAATGAAATTTCTAAAACATAAGATTGGGGATGTCACTCAGTTGGTAGAGTGCTTTCCTAATATGCTAAAAACCCTGGCTTCAATCCCTAGCATCACATAAACCTGGAGTGATGATGGCAAGAGTTTCAGATCCTAGCATTGGGGAGGTGGAGGCAGGAGACTCAAAATTCAACATCATCTTCAGCCTGGAATATAGGACACCCGTCTCAGATTTAAAAAAAAGGCAGAAATAAACTGTGCTAGAAATTGCTCTTACACTCAGAGACAACAAAGTATAACAAACCTTATTTCTGGACCATTGTGGTGGGAGTAGGGGCATGGTCCAGAAGGTCACGGGCAGGTGCTTTTGCCAATGTTCAGGGACCAGACATGGTTAGGGTGGTCAAAGTACAACATGGACTTCTAGAACCTTCAGGATCCGTGGACTCCATCTGGGTCTTACAAGAAATAAATGGAGTGGCCAAGTAAGTACAAAGGTAAAAAAATAGACAGGTGAGAGTGAATGATACACTGCACAGGTGGAAAGGTGTAGAATGGATAGAGTAAACTCTGGAACAAATTCTTACATGCTATGGCAAGGAATTACTTTATGGTTCAGGCAAGGGCAGGTTTTTTTTGGCTCTGATATGCTTTCTAGCTGGAAAGTCTTGCACCTACTTGGTAGGTCCTACACAGGTAACTTAGCTTCCAACTGGGAATTGGGTGCTCCCCAGAGGTCCCTGTGGCCAATGAGTAAAATCAAGCTGCAGCATTGTGGCTTTGACTGTGGTGTGTATAAGCAGTCAAGAAGCAACTCTAACTCCTCAAGATGGGTGCTCAGATTTCCTTAAGTCTTTAGCAAAGGAAGGGTCACTTTCAGGGAATGGAATGTTCCAGATGTTTGCCTAAAGCCCAGTACTGAGTTTGTGACAATGAATTGAACATTGCGTGCCTCTACTATTACTGCTCCTCAGGACAGCCAGGGTGAGCTCACTATCCAAAGCAGGAGTAGCTAGAATCTCAGGTGGGGGGATCTAACATTCATTTCCCCCTCTGACTCTGATGAGGGATCATGTATCTGGAATCCCAACATGGGGTGGGGGGAAGCAGAGACAAGAGTGTCCTGGGGCTTGATCACTAGCCAGTCTTAACTGAATTAGTAAGTGCTAAGTTTGGTGACAGACACTGTCTCAAAAAATAAGGTGGACAATAATTGAGGAAGACGCTGGACATCAATCTCTGGTATCCACACATACACAGATGAATGTACACCTGTACATACATATATGTGTATATATACACATGCATGTACATACGCACATGCACGGATGTGCTGACTTGGTTTTGCTTAAAATCGACACAACCAGCCCTTTAGAGTGTAGGGAAATTTCAGACTACATCTGCTGGCATTATCTTGTGTGGTACAATGGCATTCAGAGTGTGTTCACAGTCAAGGTCACCTGGAAGTCACATCTTGTTTTGTTTTGTACTTAGGTTTGGATTACTTTTTGGTCATGGCTCATTCAGAAACCTTTGGCTATTGCCAATTTTTCGTGCTTCCTTTTGTATCCAATATGCAGAGCCCACTGGGGCTGTAGCGCCCACTGTTTAAAAAACTGAGCACAACACAGGTGCCTCCACTTGCCCCTGACCAGGTAATCTGGGCCAATCCCAGGCTATAGCCTTTCGGCTCCATGCTCAAGGGATGGTAATGCCTTTCAGATGCATTTAGAAATATGTGTGGTAGACACAGGCTCAAATATTTAAATAACCATATCAATAGTATTATTTGATCATAAACTGCTTTCATTTTCTAATAGATTTAGCTCATTAGGCTGATTCTTTGGAGAAGTATGTTCTGTTCTCTACAAATCTCATTTTAAATAAAGAATTATAAATAAACTAAATAAACAAATAAATAAATAAATAGACGGTGGATATGGTCTTAACAGACCTCAAGAGAACCTGGAACAAAAGTGTTCCTTTTACGTAAATATGAAATATTTCCAAGAGTGGAGTCCTTACTATGTTGGTCTCTGATGCTTTCAAGACTTCTTATATTTTAGGAATTTTCTTCTGACTGTGTCTTTGGTGCTCCTTTAAGGCCAAGGGTGCTGAATGTAAGGAAGCCCTAGTGATCCATTGTGTAAAAGGCAGCAACTTGGGATTGAGCACATATGCTAAACCTGGTGGGTCAAGAAAGAGCATTTGGTAAGGATTGTTTTCTTGCTTTTCCTATCAGTATGGTGGTTATTCATTTGATCCCAATTCTTGTACTGCCATCTAAACCTTTGAAAAATGGTTGGTCCTGGATCAACTTGTGCAAATGGGTCCAGTGTATGGGTCTGGGAACAGCCCATGAAGCACGTGGTATAGATTCCTAATGGCTTCCCCACATGCTGTGCTTACATTTGTAGTGGGGGGACCTTGCTCATTTCTGCATGTGTTTGGGGTGATGCTTTGTGGAGTAATGTGCTTTGGGTGCAAATAGCTTGAGAACACTTTGTTCTGAGTGTGCAACAATAAGTCACTGGTTGTCCCTGTCTCCCCATATCCATAGAGAGTGTCACTCTACTGCCCTTTTCCCTCCCTCTTCAGGTATCAATCAATCAACTCCTTATGTTTCAGGGGTGGATGTCTGACACATGCCGATAGATTATCTCACTTTTCTTTCCAAAGACTGTCACTCTCTGTACTTGTTTCTGTTTTTCCCATGTGTATCCAACAGGGCCTCTATGAACACCTGGCGGAGATGCTTTGTTCTGTGGAGGTTCTTAACACACCAGTTTTCGGCATTAACAATACACAACCTGATTGCTTGTCTATGCCTCCATATACCCCTGCAGCTGGCTGAGTCAAACCCGCCTCTCATTTGTCCTTTCTGTTCACTCCAGGAGATGGGGGTCTCTGCTGGGCCTGTGTCTATAATACATTCTTGAAAAGCCAGGAGGAAGTAGAGTCCTAATGCTCCTGGGAAAATGTTTGCCAAGGGGAAGGTCCCACCTTTTCCTCTGACCCAAGGGCTAAGCAAGTACCCTACATCTCAAGGCAAGAGTGCTACCTTGTCTTCACAGATAGGAAAAAGGAATTCTGAAAAGCTAAGTGACCTTTGATATCTCCTTGGCAGTAGCACTTTCTGCCTGGTTGACCAGCTCCAGACCTAACCTCTCTGCTCTTGCCTCCCTGCATTGCACTTTGTAGGTTCATGGGCCCTGGTGTACTTCTTCTCTGGGGCCAAGCAGTTATAAGCTGTTTCTGAGCAACGTTGCTTCAAGTCCTCCTAACCTGGATTTCAGGAAATGAGCTCATGTGTTCATCAGGGAGAGTCACTGAAATCTGCTGTGTTACTTTTGAGACACCATACATCATATCAATGTAAAGTATATGGAGAAGGGAGATTGGTATTGAATTAGATCTGCATGTGTACGCTGAAGTTATATTGACCCACTTAAGAAAGAGGGATGTTATGTGTCAAATTATGTCTCTCCCAGAAGATACTCTGAAGTCCTAACTCCTAGCAACTTTTGGAAACAGGATTCAGTGGCAGGAGTGACTAGTTAAGAGGAGGCCTTATTGGGACAGAGTGGACCCTTGAGTCAACAGGCAAGTGCCTTTATAACAAGTTTGTTGGGCTGGGTGATGGTTCAGTGGTTAAAAATCTTTGCCACACAAGCAAAAGGACACCAGAGTTTGGATCTCCAGATCTCTTGTAAAAAACACTGAGCAGATATGGTGGTAACCTGTAATTCTGGCCTCAAAGGCAGAGCCTGGGAAACCCAGAGCAAAAGCAATAAGGAGGAGAGCAATCCAGGATGATTCTTTTTTTTTTTTAATTTATTTTTCTGCTCATACAAGTGTAATAGGAACCCCTGTCCCCTCCCTCCCTCCACCCCTCTTTCGTCAGGACGATTCTTGGTGTCACCCTTGGACCTCACTGGCCCAGAACTTGCTAAGTTACTCAAGTATCCTCTGATCCACACACACTGAAGGCAGAGACTCAAAGCACTATGGGACAATTAAGGCAGGTACTCAAAGGTTTCTACTTGCACTAATACCAGCAGTGGAAGAGAAGCAGATCTCTGCAGTAGGTTTCAGCAAACCGTAAGAATCAGTTTGAGTTGCTTTAATGAGCCCAAACGAATAGCTTCAGGAAGAAACCAGGTGTTCTGAGATGTGAGATAAGGGACGGCTGCAAGGGCTTGGCCTTCCTGAGCGATCCTTTTGTACCTGTGAATCTTGGCCTTCTACCATACATAGATAGGAAAAATTAAGGTAAAAGTTTAAACAAAAATGATAATCAAAAGTCAAGTGATTTTTAGAAGTATTTTGTTTTGTTTTAAAGACTATAAAATGAACTTTTTTTAAAAAAAAGACTTATACAAATGCAGATAACTCCAGGTGATATGTACCACACAGAGCAGTGTTTTAAAGGCAACATCAGCCAGCGGTCAGCAGGCCGGCACACATTGGATGTTCCTGAAAACACTGTTAATGCCTTCCACAAGTTTGGAAAAGAGGACTTTGGCTTTCTTGCAACAAACAGCCCCAGGGCATTGGTACTGACCTATCAATTCCATTCTAAGTATCCTTCTTCCATGCCAAGATTCCCAGAGTCTTAGAAATGAAGCTAGGCTCACCCAATTTCCTTTGGACATTTGTCACCTGCCAGCTTATCCTTCCTCTCATAATTGTCACCACCAAGTTTTGTCACTCACTGGACAAGTGGATGCTTTTTCCTGAGCTCACAGGTCCTCGAGTGTTAAGAGTTAATTGTTAGCCAGTTACATGCAGGATATGGAAAGTCCTGTATAATCACCAATTTCTCCAAAAGGAGGGAAACTTCTGGGTAAAAATATTATTAACTTGGACTGGGGAGATGGTTCAGGGGTTAAAGCGCTGCTGTGCCATTCAAAGGACCAGAGTTTAGATACCTAGATCCCACATCAAATGTGAGCGTGCTGACTTGCCTCTAATTCTGGTCCTGAAGGCAGAGCCTGGGAATCCCCAGAGCAAGCTCACATAGCCTTGTGGACAAGACACAATTTCAAAAGAACAAGATAGAAGAACAATACATGATGATTCCCAGCATCATCCTCAGACCTCCATATACAATGCACACATGTGCTCATGAACTGTGCATACATGTCCACGGGCGGATACCCATACCTTGCACACATACACAAACACATGCACAGAGATAGACACAGTCAGACACATATACCCATAAGATGGTGGTAGTGGAGAAATAGATAACTATCAAGCAAGTCTGGTTTATTTAGGATTTCATTTAAACAAATGGGAGCTATTAGATGATGTTAAGTAACTATATCATGACTTGAAATTTGATGGATGTTGTAATTATTAGAGGTGTGCATTGGAGGATGTGTCAAAAGTGTAGGTGAACAAGGGTGGTAGATGAAATATCAATGATGAGCATGCCACATGGGGGTCTGCGTGTTTGTGCATGCATAATTGAAAGTTTTCACACTAGAAGATTTTATTCTCTCTCTTGCTCTCTCTCTCTCTCTCTCTCTCTCTCTTTCTCTCTCTCTCTGTTGTTCATGAACGTGTATGTGCAGGTGCACATGCCCATGGTGGATATGCACGTGGAGGCCAGTGGTCAATCTGGGATGTTGTTTTTCAAATGCCATCTACTCTGTTTATTGAGTTGGGGGCTTCTCACTGGCCCAGAACTTGCCAAGTAGACTATGCTGTTGGCCAATATAATATGCATGTGTCACCATGACTGAATTTTTAATGTAGGTTCTGGGGATTAAACTCAGGTTCTCATGTTTGCATGGCAAACACTTCAGTGACTGGCTCGTCTTCTCAGCCCTAGTCAGCTTTTTCTTTTAAGCAGCCATGTGATGTGTTCTCTTCAGTGCTGATATCATTCTACCTTCACTCCTGGTGGGGGGAAAGGGGGGGATGCCCGGGATGTGCAGTGTTCTGGGTTGTCACTGAATGTATCTGAATCTTACAAGAGGAAACCATTTGATCCCTAAGGACCCAGGGAGGTCCCAGAAAGGACACAGCACAGCTTTTCAGTTAAAATAACCTAGTATCTTGCTGTTTAAGAGTAGGAAAAAAGTGAGAAGCAAGTATTCCAGGCCGGAATTCAGCATTGAAACCTCTATCCTAAGGGGAGTCCTTAGATTTCAGTGACTTCCATGGACAGCCATGGACATCACGCTGACACACCTCTGCTCAGGGACTTATGGCAATGCCTCTTTACCTTGACTGTATTGATGTCCTTCTCTTGGCCTGAACTCTCATACCCTTTGTTCCAGAAAGATTGAATCCTGTTTTATAATGCAGTTTAGATAAAGTTGACCCTTCAGAAAGTTCACCTCTGATAGAAATGCTTTGATTAGGTCATTCTTGCCAGGAATTGTTGGTCACTGTCTGCTGGAAGAGTCTGAAGGCCGATGTGCAAACAGTGCACGGTGTTCAGCCCTTTGCCTCACAGAGCGAGCGAGGAGAAGCAGCTGTTTTCCAGCCTGGGAATGGTACAGGTGCAGCAGACTGCGTAGCACCTATCCTATCATGTCACTAAATAAGGAACTTTAAAAAAAAATAGGGATACATCACAAGGACATTCGAGAGATGGCTGAAGGGCTCCTAGTTCTCTAATCTAGCACAATTTGAACATACAAAGAAGTCCAGACATTAATTCTGAGCCACTAGAGGAAAAAAGTGAACATCTGAGTCCATAACAATAATGATAAGATAAAGGCCTTCTGTTCATAGGACTAGGAAACATGGAGGCATGGAGGAGAGGGGAAATCATTTGAATCATCTGCTCCCATCTCTGTGAGGAAGAATGTGGGCAGGAACTGTGCTAAGGCCAAGGGAAGTTTGTTATAAGGGTCAGAGTCTGGATGTGGCCTTGTAGGATCCCCCACATAGAATGCTGAGGGAGCAGGAACATCTACTTGGTAGAAAGATGTCTTGGATGTGCTAAAATGAGCACCATCCAAAGCAAAAAGTAGGTAGAAGCAATGATTCCCTAAGTCACTCTTAGTCCTACACAGGGACACACAGTGTCTTCTGATACACACACACACACACACACACACACAAGTAATCAAGTAAGTAAATTAATCAATAAACAGACAAATAAATGAAATGAACACTACCACGGAGGACCACAGGCCTTGAATGAATCCTGGAACTGACACAGCTGCTCTTAGGCAGTTTATTTGCAAAAGGACAGGAGATATGAAGTGAGCCCTGAGTCAGGGCAGGAGGACTCCACAAATGCAATGTCATTCAAGATAAACAGAGGCTGGGGGCATATTCCAGACTGTAGGCCCTGAAGAAAGGTGGCACATGGATGCAGAACCCGATTCTGGAGCTATCCTGTGCTGGAGGGAAAAATGCTCTAAAGACATTAATGTGACTTTAGAACCAGAGCATAGATAGTAGAGTGGGGGAATAGGCTTGTCACTAATTTAATGTGGCCATAATTGTACCATAGCATGTAAGAAGCCATCTCTGTTCTTAGGATATGTGCTATAGGTGAAAGGGCCAGAGGTTTGCAAGTGACTCCCAAACAGCTTAGAAAGATGCTACAGTAACAACAAAGCCAAAGAGCAAGTGGGATCCCCTTGCTACCAGGGTTGTAAGGGTCAAGGGATGCTTTGAAGAAACTTTTTTAAAATCAGTTTTCTCTAAGTTTGAAATTACTTCCAAACATGCATTTAAAAAGTATCAAACAGCCTCCATGTAGTACGCGATTGCTCTTGGTAATTGAGTCAGTCAGAAACCTAAATGCCACGGGCTTAGAAGTTCTGGAACCCATGTGGGGGTCCCTGCCAGGATATGTTTCCCACCATCTCTGCTGAAAATCAGCAAAGTGACCAAACATTTTCAGCAGGTTAGAGGAAGCACAGAGCTTTGTTTTGCAGTTAGTCCTGGGCTCATGAGGGCATCTAAGGTATCACATATACTTTGGCTGGGAGATTCTGTGCTCCCATGAGGGTAGATGTGGTTAGACTTGCACAGATTTCCATTTCCATAATCCAGGATGCTGCTTGTTATGTGGTATACATTCAAATACATGCTGAATAAATACATGAATTATCCCGAAGTAAGATTTGAAGTTATGAGGTCGCATTTCTCTAAGATTCAAAATGATTCCTAAAACCACATGAAAAGGCTCCTGCTATGTGATATGTAATTTCTGCTAATTTACCTCTTAGCTTCTCAGAACTCTATAAACAGCCAATAAAAGCATATGCTAAAGAGACAAAACACTTTGAAGAAAGTGTAAGGTCTTGTTCTACATAGGTTAATAAATCATTTCATTTCCGTAAGGCTTTGGCACTCCCTATAGAGTTTAATTTACACACTTGCTATGAAAACAAAATGATGAGGAGCATCAAGCAGTTGTTAGGAATACAAATTTCTAGAAGAAAATTATTTACTGCTGTGTTTAGTTCTTTAGAAACCAAGGTGCCACATCTTTAACTTCCCTCTTAGGAGCAAGTAGGGTAGCACAAAAAGCAAGCCACGGCAAAATTCGGTGATGACTAGACAGAAGCTCATTCTAATGTGGCAAGGTCTCTTATTCTGTGTTCTAGCCAGGTATAACCTAAGGTCTTCCAAGAAAGGGCTGCACATGGCAGGGGCATCCTACCTACCTACATAAATACGTGCATGCATGCATACATATGAGTCTATGTATTCATTCATGGAGCAGATTTTGGTCAGGCACCAGCACATCCTGGGACTTGTTGATCACAAGCTATGAAGAGCCTCCAGCACTGACCTGAGACAGAAGGGATAGCCTTCACAGGAAGGAAAAGCAACGGGTGGGCTGCAGACTGTGGCAGGGGTCTGCTTCAATCCCAGGTGGGCTCAGCATGGGGGGGCCAAGCTACAATGAATGTGAAGTGGCATGTTTGGAACATAACCTGCTTTCTTTCCAAACAAAAGTTAGACTTGGCCAAAGCCAAGCCTCTTCTCACGCACACTTTGTGTTGAAGTCCAGTCTGTTACACATTTACCTGCTCTCCAAAATCATTGCAACATAGGTTAAATGGGTGTGGCTGTCTCACCCAAGGGACACTTTGAAAAGCAACACTGCATTGCCCCATCTTAAATTCCTGGCCACTGTGGCTGTCTTTACTTGTATGCATCTTGTACTTGGCAGCCATTACCTGCTCAAACACTGGATTAGGAGCTTGAAATTTGATTTTAAAATTGGGTTTCACTTTTAAGTCACTGTGCAACCTACAGCAACAAATCACACACTGCCTTTGTGTCCTGATTTCCTCATCTGTAAAATAATGAACCATATGTGATAAGCCATGTCTTGTTGAGCAAGAGCCCTTTTAAGAAAAACAAGGGTAACAGGTTGTCTTTTTTTTTTTTTTTAAAGAAAAAAATGATGTTGTTTTTCAAAGACAAGTTCTCATGTACCCCAGACTGGTTTTGTACTCGTGTAGCAGAGGTTGACCCTGAATCTGATCCTTTTGACTCTCCCTCCCCTGGGCTGGGGTCTCAGGAGTGTAAAACCATATCTAATATTTGTGGTGCTGGACATCACGCACAAGACTTTGTGCATGCCAGGCCAACACCTTACCAACTGAGCACATCTCTGGCCCAGAGCAGTAACTGCTAAAATTATGAATTGCAACAATCCATTTGCTCTCCATTATTTGTCATCTTTATTTTTTAATGTCTTATTTTTATATTTGATAGAGAGTGAGGGAGAGAGACACAGGGCATGCACATCATGGCATGCTCTTCTTCTACCACGTGGACCTCTGGGTATCAAACTAAGGTCACCAGTTTTGCAAGCTGGCACCTTACCTACTGAACTAGGCCATCTGCATGCTCTTTCTTCTGAGGTTAGTTTGCTACATTCATAGACAAATTCATTTCCATGACTACAGATTTATCAACTGGTCTTCCTTTATCTGAACTTCATGAGGTATTTAGAGTTTAATTTTACATCTTTTGGGACACTTGTCTATCTTACACATACATGCAATGTTGGGAAAGAGGTGTTTAGATCCTCGATCAGCCCTTGCTTTCTGAGAGCTATCAGTGCACCTGCCTATGTGCAGACGTGGTGTGGGGAAAGCGGGCAAGACCTTCAGCTTCCATTTAAATTTTAATGTACATGTTTATCTGTTTTGAACATCAAAGGGTGCCACCACAGCATCTAGAACATCACACTGTGAATGATGAACTCCTTATCTGATTTGGCCTTTTTAATTTTTCTGATGCATCTTCTTCTCCCTTGATTATTCTTACTCAATAATTTGGCAATTATATTTACAAGTCATAAAAGGTCATTTAAGATATTCAAAGTTTATTCAAAGCCATAGGACCTGCCAGACCACAACCTGCTTGGTGAATGTTACCTTGGGTCTTCTTAACCCTGACTTGCAGGCCCTGGTTCTAGGCATCACACTTGTCCTTCTCTGTCCCCTGCTTGTCGCTCTGTTGTCTAGCAGTGACTTGGGCTTCATTTGCCAAACTCCCAGAAAGCTGATTTGGTCAATAGGACAGTGGTTGACATCTGAGGAAAACAGGAAGTGCCAGGGCTTTCCCTCTTTGTGTTTGCTTTGGCATCTCAGTTGGTGGCTCCTCCTTCTCTGTATCTGAATTCCTAACTGTGGTCTCTACTTCCACCAAGGGGGCTGGTAGCTGGATTCCTGAACCCTTTCTGTCTTGTTTGCCTCTCCAGAACAGGACAGTGTATCTTCCTGTTCTGATCTAGCTGAGCATTTGACATGACTGCTCTGCTTCTCTGTCTCCTGGAGAGCCAGCTTGCTGCGTCTGATGCCGAGTACTGTGTGTGTGTGTGTGTGTGTGTGTGTGTGTGTGTGTGTGTGCGCGCGCGCGCGTGCACACCATGTAAGCTGACTTGCCTCATCTTGACTTCTCTAATGCTAGATTATAAGCACATCATCATGTCCAGAAATTTTCATGAGGGTTTTGGGAGATGGGAGGTGTCAAACTTAAGGGTTCATGATGGCAAATCAAGTGCTTCACCAACTAAGTTATGTCTCCATCTTTCAGTACTTCTGTCACTCATCACATGAGTGTGTGTGCCTAGGGAGGCCCAAGGGTGACTTTGGAAATCATCCTGGATTGTTCTACCTCTTTATTGCTTTATTCTGGGGTTTCCCAGGGTCTGCCTTCTAGGGCTAGAATTATTGACTGCCGCCATATCTGCCTGGCATTTTTTATATGGGATCTGGGAATCCAAACTCAGGTCCTTTTACTTTTGAGGCAAAAGCTTTAACAACCCGGAGCCATTTCTCAGCCCAAGTCCCTCTGTTTTCAATGCTGGAATGGCATCTGTTTTTCCAGTGGAACTCCTGAGAGATGCAGTTCTTGGACACTGAAGTAGCATCAGATGTAGAAGTTTAAGACGAACTCCTGTGACAGGACTGCCCACCTGTCATGGTTGGGCACAGGTGTCAACTTGAAGGTTGAGCGTTTGAGCTCTGGGCACATTTGTAGAGAATTAATGGTTGAGTTGGGCCCAGAGCAAATCTGCAAGACATCGTCTAGCTGTTGGTGGGATTAGGCCCTGGAATAAAAGATGGAGGGCTGGTGGAGAGGGTGGGCATCCTTGTGCACACTTGGCCAGACCTGCTGGTCTGGCAGGTAAGGATAATCCCTCTCTCAGCCGTTATGTGGTGATGGTGTGGTTAGTTCCCTCGGCCCTGGTGTTGGTGCGTGCTCTCCTGTTAAGCTGGACTAAGAACTGTAACCAGTAAGCATAAAAGAAAATAAATCTCTTGTTCCCTTAAGCTGTTTGATGGTGATTTATCAGCAACCATACAGGCAAACTGCAATACCACCCTTTGGAGTTTACAGTGATTCATTCTTACAGATGGAGGAGGAGATTATTAGATGACTTCCTGTGTGATGAGTGGTGTCATGCTTCCCCAGGTCCTCACTTGCTGCAGTGCCCAGCTTGGGCCCACGAATCAGCAGGAATCCTTGCCATATGCAGGAAACAGGAGTGGAAGTGGTAGGAATGAAAATCAGACTTGATCAGAGGAAGCAAGGATGTCTTTGATCCAGACCATCCAAGCTAACTTTATTTGCAGCAAGCACAAGTAATTCTATCTCCAAATCAGAATAAAAAAAAAACAGGGAACAGCACAGCTAAATTCTTTACAGAATTATGTTAAACATACACATCGTAAAACTTTTCTAGTCCAGCAACAAAAAGCAGATGTGACACCTAGTTACTATATGGGGACAGCCATGGTATCTCCAGGCAGAGTTACCTGGTTATTTATGGGGACAGACATGGTGTCTTCAGGCAGAGTTAATTATAGACTGACTTATGTCCATAACATTGTGATCCATAGATAACATTCCTCAGTGATCTCAAGATACATAGGTAAGGAATTATAGAAAGAATTCTTTGGCCCCAAGAGCCAGTCCCAAGCAGAGCAAGGACAAATCTGGTTTTAAGAATTGAGGAGGGCACCTTGGTGACCCCCACAAGGAATGAGAAAAAACAAAACAGGAGACGTCCATCTCTCACTCATGGGGAGAGGTCCCTCCCATGTCTCAGACATGGCCAATGCATCTGACTCAAGGGGGCAGGGCTAGGTCTTGGTGACCCCGCAGACTGGGATGAAAGTTTTCTGAGATTTGGCCAATGTGCCAGGAATGGTGATCGAAGAGTGTGAGATCCTGGTGGCCCTGGCAGAATGGTATTTTTTGAGCTGGAAATCTTGGTTCAGGGCATAAATATATTCAGATCAGCCTGAAGCAATTGTTTTGGCTCTAGAAGCCACAAGGCAGGGATGATTAGGGAATCCGTAGTTGTGGGCATTCTAACAACAGAAACCTTCCTACAGCTCTTCGTTAGATTCGGGGGTTAGCGGGAAAGAGGTAGGTAGCAGGGACTTGAAAAGAAGACATCAGAGAGGGTCAAGCACAGCAAGCATGCCAACTGCTCTTCCAGGTTCCTCTGAGCCTGCCTTGCTAGACCTAGAGTTCACTGTGTCTAGGGAGAACAGGTTTCACTGGGTCAAGCCAGTGCATTACCCCTGAGACCCATCCTCTCTCCCACCAAGGCCAGAGCTTCTGTCTCCTGAGTCTGATTTCGCTCTTCTCTTAGTATGACAGGAAGAGGGATTTCAAGATTTGCTTCTTGAGCAGACAGACACTGTACCACATGGTATATGTACGGAATGGTCTCTGGGTATGACACGATACAGCTTTGGATTCAGAGAAGCCAAGCTATTATTGCTCTGCGCCACCTTGATAATACTTGACTTGAAATACTTGACTTGAAGAATAAGCAGCCGGAGGTTCTCAGCCCTTTCCAGTTGGTGGTGGCCGGCATTTGTTTATCTCCACTGGGATTGTTATTGCCATACAGGGAAGCTCCTTGAGGGTAAAGGTAGAATCAAATGCAAGTTGAATCTTGGTGAGTACGAAGTCAAGACAAGCATAGCAAACAATGAAAGTGGAGAGAGAATTACTGGGTCAGGGAAGGTTGCGGGAGTCATTTGAAAACCACTGCCCTCCTGAAACAAAGGAAACATGAGAATTTTATTCAGAAAATTTATACATATTCATATAGAAAACCTATGTATATTCATATAGAAAAGCACTTGGGGGTAGACACAGTCTTGAACATGCTCAGTGAAGGGGGTGTTTCTGAGCTCGCTTGGCTTAAGATCATCATTCATGAAGAAAAGAGGGACAAATTCATGTTCACTCAGGTCTTGGAACAATGTTTGAAATGTTAAAATTGGGGCGGGAACACGTGGGGATATTCAGCTTGGGGCATAAAGACAGTATCCTGAAAAACCTGGGAGTGCTCATTTAGCATCATTAATATGTTGGCTAAGGACACCCCTGGGCATGCTTAACTTTCTCAAACCTTTTTTCTAGGAGGATGTGGGAGGATAATACATTACATAGGAGTTTGCCCCTAGAGATGTCTTGTTTAGTGGACAACAAAAGTACAAGGAAATCTCCCAGAAAGCAAAAGTTCTGAGACTTGTACCTGGATGTTCACTTTGTGTGGGAAGGAAACACCCAGAGGTTTGAATTTACCTTGGTTCAAGCTCTGCGGGACTCATTGAAATAATATGCAGATCTGGAGTGGAGGTCATGGATGATGCTACAGAATGGCACAGAACATGGAGATATGTCTGTCTGTGGGGAGATGCTCAGAAGCCAGTGGAAAAGCTGACCCTTCTGTGGATGGCAGCGACTGCTACCAGCTATAACAAAACTTGTTTGCTGGAAGCTGGGACAGCAGGAAGGGATGTCCTCTTTCTCCTGAAACCAGACTTGGTGCTGCCATTCTTAAGGGCTCAACCTGCCATCCAAAAAATCAGTGCTGAGTTCCCAGAAGTATGCTGCTGCTTGGAGTGGGTAATGCTGCTAAAACCTGGTGGCGGGGGAGATAACATTTGCTGTGTAAGCATGAGGAGTGTAGTTTGATTCCCAACATAGGTGGCACACATCTCTAACCCCAGCTCCCAGGAGGAGGAGACAGCCGCAGACTCCCAGTCTCCCCGGCCCACTGACCTTAACTAATCAGCAAGCCCGCGTTCCCAATGACTTTGCCTTCAAAATAAGCTGTCCCTGAAGAATGATACTCAAGGATGACCTCTGAGTCCACATGCATGTGTGCACATATGAGCATACAGAGAAACCTACAGGCAAATAACACTTAGGCTCCTCCCTCCAGATTAAGTGAAACCCTTCTAAGTTGTGTTATATGAAAAGGTATCATTTCCTAGTTGAACTGGCCTTTCATAAACACAACTAACAATAGACTCTAGTCTCCACGTGTATATGCACACACATGAACATATGAAGAAGCAAGCCCCCAATACGTATTTTGTTATATATGAATGCCATCTATGTGCAAACTTGAAACTACCCTGAGAGTTATTTTAAAGTGCCTTTAATCTTTCTAGGAACGTAATTCCTTATGTCACACCATGATTACATTAAGCCTCAATTAATCAGAATACTTGGGCAAGCTTATTAACTGACTTAATTAAATAGGTTAGAAGTGTTTCAAACTGTCAATCATAATTTAAATACTAGATTTTATTAGTAGTGGTAAGTTAAGTATTGTGGGAAGCTGACAGAAAACAAGATTTTCTATAATTGGAATGCAAAAACTGAAATAAATTGGTGTGTGTGTGTGTGTGTGTGTGTGTGTGTGTGTATGCACATAACAGAACATTAATAGGATGCAAAATCCTGGTCACTTGCGACTGAGGGGGCTTGATCTCACCAGTCAGGGAGGACATAGAGTCTGGCAGATAGATACTGCCCCTCCCCCCCACTGCAGTCTCCTACTCCTATTCCATCTACCTTTGAATCTACTCTTTCAGTAAGACTCCACTTTAACAGCCTTTTATCTCTGGCTAGGAGGTGACGTCCATACCAATCAGGATGGAGCCGAGGGTGGTGCAGGAACAGCAAAACTGAAAACAACAACCAACAAAATTCAGAACATCAGAGACCCTACATTAATCACCTGGAACCAGACCAGCCAAATCTCTCCCCATCTTAAAGATCAGGGAAATTTGCGGAAAATGGGAGTGGTAAGATTGTAAGAGCCTAAAGATGGGGAGGAGCAATGATACGCAAGATACTCCACACAAGTTAGGGCCGCAGTAGCCATAATCGGACTTTGCATGACCTGTGCAATGACTGACATGTCAATAACTCCCCAAAGTCTAGCATGCATCACAGGCACTAAGATCCTTAGAGGCAAGGGACTGGCAGTCACAATAGTGTTCCCATACTAAAGGGGAGCACAAGAAAGGGCTCTGGGCAATACCACTGAGTCCTTCCACCTCTTTAGAGTGGAGGATGCAGAGGGAGGTTTGACTTTCACACTAAAGGATGCTCCAGGGAATAGGAGGGGGGAAGAGGGAGAACTGGGAGAAAGAGAGGGAGGGGATGGAAGGAAGGGGAAAAGGGGAGCAGGGTGCAAGGGGGACTGGGGAAGGGTGGAGGGAGGGAGGGACTGGGGTACCTATTAAGTTTGTATGATTGGGGGGAAAAAAAGGATGTAAAACATCCTGGATGTAGTGAGAACTCACCACACTCTGAAGTTGTGGCAGGTGGAAGGGATGATCCAATTCTGATATCTTTAGCTATTCCTGTGGAAAAACTCAAAATTCTAGGACAATCTAGTATCTTGCTGAGTGACACCAAAAGGACTTCAGAAGGGTGCATGTGATTCCTGGAGGCTTAGAACTTGTCTGAATATCAACACTACCTGGGTGAGCCTGCTGTGATTTGAGTCATAAATGTTGCCCCATGTGTCATAGTTGTGTTATCTTGACTGTTGAAGGTTCAGAGCTCTGGGAACATTTGTAAAGAATTGTTATTTAAGTCAGGGACAAGCCTGCAGATGATTGTGTAATTGATGGAAAAGGCCCAGGCTATAATGAGTGGGATTAGTCTCTGGGCAGTGAATAAGATAGGGCTGGTTGAGGAAGTTGGAATCATTCTGTATAATTGACCAGGCATGCTGTCTGACAAGTGAAAATTTTCCCTCCTCAGTAGTCCTGTGGATGTATGGATATGTTGCGGACACTTCCCTCAGTTCTTTCTGCTTGAGAAACAGAGGTCTAACCCAGGAGTGGATCCTGACTGTGAGGCTTAGTAGAACTTCTGGGCTGCCCTTGACTCCACTGCCCCACACCCCAGCTGGCTGGACAAGGTACCTGCTAGGACTACAGTGAAAGAGCTGAGCAGAAACAAGATACCGACCTGTGGGCTGTGGGGCTGCTGGGTTGCGAGGCGTTGTTTCTGGCCAGACACCAGAGCTGGCAGCTGAGAAACAAGAGAGGGAGAAGGAGAGAGAAGAGGGAGAGGGAGACGGAAAGGAGGGAGGGAGCTGATGTCAAGGCTGTTTCCAATCAACTTTCGGACCAGCTGCAGCTGAGACCTTCTTTCCCTCCTCCCCCCCCAAGACTGTTACATATTTCAGGTCTAAGCTTGACTGAGTGGAGCTTCTGACACATGAAAACTAAAAACAACGGATGTATACAGGATTCGCTTGTGCCATGCCACCGCTTGTTGCTGGATCCCGTCCAGAGCTTCAGCTGCTGTGTTTGTGTTTGGTATAGAAAGTGAATTCGTGGTCAGAAGCTGAGGCGATGTCTGAGTGCTTCTAGGAAGGCAGCTGTGGCCATTCCCTATGGTACTGCTTCTAATGTCCATCACCCCTCAGACAAGCCTTTCTCTGGGCAGAGGCGCATTCTCCACTGACCAGTTTCACCTTCTCTAGATACTATACAATTTGCTACCCTCTGGATCTATTTGTGAGTGTGATACCATCTGTTATTGGACACAGTTTAAAACATGTATGTTGGTCTGGGGAGATATCTCAGTTAGTACAATGTTTACCTTGCAAGAAGCATGAGGACTTGACTTTAATCCCAGAGTTTAGATAAAAAAGTCAGGCATGTGCCTGTAATCTCAGCAGAGAGGTGGGGACAGGAGGCTCTCTGGCTTGCTGGCCAGCCAGTCTGACAAGCACCAGGGCAGCAAGTGATTGGTCTCAACGAACACAAAAGGATGCTCCAAGGGATGGGAGGGAGGAAGGAGGAAGCACTGGGAGAGGCGGAGGGAGGGGGGTGAAAGGAAGGGGGAAGGACTAGGGAGGGGTGGAGGGAGAGGATGGGGGTACCTATTGAGCTTGTATGATTAGGAAAAAAATGTGAGAAAAAAAAGTTGGATGGTTCCTGAGGCAGAACCCAAAGTTGTCCACTGCCCTTCACATACACAGGGATACACACACACACACACACACACACACACACACACACACACACATACACACAATCCACTTTTTAAAGTATGTTTGTGTGTATTTATTTCTACACTTATCAACTATTTCATGACAATAATGACAGCTTAAAAGCAGCAAATTGTTTTCTTAGAACATGGATGGAGGGAGTCGACTTACCTGTTAGGTATCTGAATTTAAAGTATTCTTAGAAAACTGAGAATCTCTTTCCTAACATGCAGCCTCATGGTTTCCTCAGACTCTACTACTCCAATTCAACCACGGGGGTTTGGATTGTTTGTGTAGAGCCATCTTACATTATACCTGCCAGGGTTCAATAATCCTAGTTGCCTTTTTCTGCTTAGCTTCTCTACAAATGGGAACACATACCACCACTGGGTCAGAAGTGACTCAGAAGTGGAGCTTTGTAGGGATGTGTCTGACTCTTGACATTACCTTAAATGAGCCAGTGTGTTCTGGCCAGTATGATGTCACTTTTGTCCTCACCCCCAAATAAACTTTTCTGACCCAAATGGCAAGGCTCCAACTCCTCTGCCACTGACCGGGACCATGTTTCCTTAGTAAGTCTCCTAGCTAATTGCATCCTGCCCCATCCGCCTCTCTCTTTGGCCTCATAGCATTTGATTTGTGCACACAAGCCTGGATTGTTGCACAATGGAACAGAAACGCCCCTAGCATCTTAACTTCTTTGGGCTTTTTTTCTTTTTTTTTTTAAATGAAGCTTTATTTGAGAACTCTCTTCCTTTGATCGCACGTGAGGTCCTTAAGCAAGGGCTGACTACTTAGGAATGTGCCTGCCCTCGGTTTTTTTTTTTTTTTAATGTGAGGTATACCTGGGATGACTCTCAAATGTTTTTAGATTGAGTAACCATGCATGTCCTGTAGGCAAAGGAAGAGCCAAATACAAGCAAAGGTTTCTGTATCACAGAGTCATGTGTTGGTGTTTTGTGTTTGTGTCTCCAATGTATAACTTTCTCTCTATTCCAGGCCCTCTTTTTGGGCAGATTGTTGCCTTCCTGGTGTGGGTCTCCCAAGCATGGGTGCTTAGTCAGAGCTCCCTATAACCTCACGCAATGTGTGAGTGTACTTACCATACAATGATTCTGTTGCTCATTGCCTGATCTTGAATTAAGAAATCAATCTCCTCTTCTCTGTTTTTGTCAACTTAATTGAAAATGATTGATATGGGGCTGCTGGAGGAGGTGGCTCAGTAGGTAAGGGCACTTGGTGGTTCAAGCATAAGGATCTGAGTTCAAATCCCTAGAACCCATGTAAAATTGTGTGTGGATGCACACG
This sequence comes from Typhlomys cinereus, assembly GCA_023101885.1. NCBI lineage: Eukaryota > Metazoa > Chordata > Mammalia > Rodentia > Platacanthomyidae > Typhlomys > Typhlomys cinereus. Next base: position 6,266,684 of record JALPQD010000047.1, on the reverse strand, counting down.
CCTGTAGCCTCAGCACTATGTAAGGCAGAGGCTGGAGGATTGCTGGGGCTCGCTAGGCACCAGCCTAACTCGATGTTCAGAGAATAAGGCAGAGAGACATAGAACAATCCTCCACTGGCATGCCCATGTATGCATTCCTCACACACACATCTCACATATGCATCACACACACACTTAAAATTTCTTAAATTGTTTTTGACTTAGCCATGTTATCATTTCGGGGTCATTAATATCTGGCCCTGCTGATCCTGGGAGCAGAGGGAAATGACCCTGGGGAGGGACCTTCGGGGCTTGCTTTTCCCTCAGCAGTTACCCCTGTAGCATCTATGACTTGGTCTCCGTTTGGTTTCTTAAGGCTTTGGCAACCAAGTCCCACATGTTGGGGAGCTTGGAAGGCAAAGGTCCAGGCTCCCTCCTGTGGTTCTTGGGAGAATCTCTCCTACTTCCTGGCTTCTGGGGCATCATTAGGAGTGTGTTGCCCCAGTTTGTGCCTTCATGCGTGCTTCTTACATGTCAGCATCCACCGTTCCCTCTTCCTGCAGTATAGTACTCCAACTTCATCAGCTGAGTATTTCACAGTCCTAGTCCAGAAGTCCAAGACCAAAGTATGAGTAGGATTTGTTTCCTCACTGGCTGGGAGAATCGATTGCAGGCCTTCCTGCCCCCAGATATTGATGGTGACTTTAAATTTTATTTATTCATTTTGTGTGTGGAGTGTGTGTGTGTGTGTGTGTGTGTGTGTGTGTGTGTGTATCAGAGGGCACTGTATGTCCCTGCGGAGGACCAAGAGTGACTTCAGGAATCATCCTGGATTGCTTCTACCTCCTTTTTGCTTTGCTCTGGGATTTCCCAGGCTTTGCCCACCAGGACCTGAAGTGCAGACCACCACCTGGCATTTTTATGTGTGACCCGGGATCTGAATTCAGGACCTTCTGCTTTCAAGGCAGAGTCTTAACTCCTGAGCCATCTCTCCAGCCCCAGGTGAAATTCTTGATGCTCCTTCATATATCTACACATAATACATGCGCTGCAGCCAAATATCTCCTCCTCGTAACAGCACTTGATTATTTCTGGAAAGACCCTATTTCTAAACTAAGTTATATTTTGAGTTATTGGCAGATTATAATACAAACATGCAGAATTTGGAGAGATGTATTTTAATATATAACAGGTTTCTGTTCTGGGATTCTAGCCCAAGTCTCTTGTGTGCGCTTAGGGGCAGTGTATGGCATGTAGCAGGGACAGGGACAGGTTTCAGTTGCCAGCCTTCCACAGCACAGCTGCATGGCTCTTCACTCAGAGAAGGAGCAGATCTCCGATTGCTGTCAGAAGAGAATCCCCAGCTCCATTTGCAGGCCCAGAATGCAAACTTCCTTTATGTATTACAGAGCAGACTGGCCACACAGACTGGCCTTTCAGATTTCAGATGACAGCAGGGATATCAAGGCCTATCTTGAATTTATTTCTTCCAGTTCTGGGAAGTGGAAGAGAAAGGAATGATAACTAACACTTAATGAGCACGTGCTGATATAATCTCCTTTACTCTTTATAGCCCACGAGTAGGTTTCAGCACCATGCAGGGCTCTCGGAGCTGCTGTTAGAAAGTACCACAGACCCCTTGGCTTAACCAACAAATAGTATTGTGTTTGGAGGCTTCCACAGTCTGCGTGGACAGATACGATGTTCCTTCCCAGGTTCACCAAGTAAGTGAAGACAGGTGTGATGTATGCCAGAGTCTTCACTTGAGTAGCTCCCCTTCTTTAGATTCTAGGGCCCTCTGCTGGTCACACTTCACGTTGCAGCCTATGGGCTGTGAGCGCTTTCTCAGCCTTCTGAGCTCTCCAGATTGTGGGATGGCAGGCAGATGGTCTATTGGGGAGATAGGTCTTCTAAGTGGGGGAGTTTGGAAAACAATCACAGCGCTGGGATACGGACAGATGCAGGACATTGGTCTTCACACTATCAAGGCCTCCAGAGTATTAACCCCCCCCCCTCCTGCCAGAGGGGCTCTATGGCAGAGGACAGACACCAGGCTGCTGACCCCTGGCTCAGGCTTTCACAAGCCAATATAATTCTCAGTGCAAGAGATCTGCTCAGGGACTGTGTGGGAGGATTATATCCTTTTGAGCTCGTCCAGGATTTTCCTTCTCTGGGGCTGGAGCAGGTTCGGTCCAGGCTCCCTGGGTTGTGGTTGCTTCCTGTTCTTAGGTTCCCATTTGAAACAGTCGGATCCCTCTTTGCACCGTGCTCAACTATCTTCCAGTGGGAACCTCTCTACTATTGGAGGAATCACGGTGATGTTGAAGCCTGAAGCTGGATTGCAAGGTTGTAAGAGCTGAGTGCTTGTTCTGAGAACAGGATGGCCGGTCTTTCTTCATCTGGGCTGCCTGGCTTACCATTTGGGGTGGGCGAGGCATCCATCTTTTCCCACTGGCAAGCCACATGACTGCAGCTGCTTGGCTTATCTCTTTTCACCATCTTGCCCACCTTTTTCTTGCACTTTGAGGCATCTTATCTCTGTCTTTACTGACTCTTCTCTTTGACCAGGTCATACTGGAGCAGATTCTAAAACTCCATTATTTTCAAAACATATTTTATTTATTATGAGAGAGAGGAGAATGCATACTCAGGTACACCTGTGCCACTGCACACCTGTGGAGATCAGAGGACAACTTTCAGAAATTGATTCTCTCCTTCCATCATGTGAACTCTGGGGATTGAAAGTCATCTCATGACCCCCCATAGTTCCTCCACTTTTTGAGAAGTCTTAAAGTTCCTGGTGAAACATTCTGATAATCTACGACTAAATCTAAACATGCCACTCTGAGCTAACATGGTGTGGTGGTGAGCTGCACAAGCAGGAACATTCGAGTTACTTTTACTTCTGCCTGTGATAACAAAACAAACTTGGATGCCACGGTCAGAGGGTCCACCCCTCTTGCAACTGTATTATTGAACTCAGGAGTCTGGTGTAAACTACACATTCCTGTAATTTTAAACCCACTAACAGAATATACAGCCTAGTCATTTTCTTTTGTGGTTGGGATGTGTGCATGAGATGCATGCCTATCTATGCATGTGTTTTGCATGTGGGTGGACACACATGTATGTGGGGGATGTATGTACATGAGTGTACTTGAATATATGTATTTGTGGATGCCCTAGAGTAATATCAAGAACCATCCTCTATCATTCTTCTACCTTACTGTTATGAGCCTGAGTCTCTAATTGGACCCAGAGTGTCATTAGAGCTAGTCTGGCTAAACAGCTTGCTCTGGGGATTCCCAGGCTCTGCCTTCTAGGGCTGGAATTACAGGTAAGCAAGAATGCATTCTCGTGAATCCCTGCCCTTCCTCTGTTTTTCTTTCTGTTAGTGAACACACCTGTCTGACATTTTTACATAACATCTGGAGAGCCATCCAAACTCAGGTCTCTCTGCTTGCAAGGCAGGGGCTTTAACCACAGAGCCATGCCCACAGCCCAGCCTACTGGCTTTTTAACCCCTTCTATGAATTCATGTGCAATTAGGCTGCATTAATAATAACAATGCAGCTTGTGGATTGTAGGCAGCACTTTCTATAAGAGCAACATGGTGGTGCTGGCAGAAGCACCTCATCCCCAGCTCCGTGGGGTGCTTGCTCTAGCTCAGCTCCTTCACAGTGACTGTGTGTGGTAAGGGAAAATGGATGAGGACCCCCACTGACTTCTAGATTGTTCTCTGTACCCAGGGGATGTGGGAATGGTTTACAGTTCCTGGAGTCCAGGGGACTGTGTCTGAACCTAAGGAGTCCCTTGGCTTTCCTATCTGCACTGAGTTAATGTTTAGTCCTGCTCAACACCCAGGGCAGAGGTCAGTAGCATAAAGGTCTTTGCACCGACAGGAAGTCCCATCTTCTTGGTCTCTCTCGGGGATTAGTGGCCCTTTAAGCTTCCCCTAAGCCCTTTGGGGCATGCCAGGCTCACTCCAGGTGGTGCTCAATCCTCAGTAATTGAAGAGAGACATCTGGAATCACCTGTATCAATTTTGGTTTTGGAAGAAAATGCTTAAACACTCTCAAATTTAAGAATATTTTTTAGATATAGGGAGATGGTTCAGTGGGTAAGGTGCTTACTTACTGTCCAAGCACAGCAACAAGAGTTTGGATTTTCCAGAACACATGTAACAGACAAGCAGGCTGGTGGTCACCTGTAATCGTGGCACTCATGAGGCAGTGGCAGAGGACCCCAAGAGCAAACTGGCTAGCTAGACTAGCCAATCAGTGAGCTCTGGATTCAATTGAGAGACCCTGCCTCCATAAAGAAGGTGGAGAATAACTAAGGAAGATACCTGACATCAACTTCAGGCTCAAACATATGTACTCATAAATACATGAATATGCATGCACACATGCACATAACACACATACACACTCAGAAAATTGGAATGGTTTTTGAAACTCAAGTTTCTTTTTTTAATTTTATTATTATTATTATTTATTCAACTGTGTGCATATGCGTGTGTATGTGCGCACGTGTGTGTGTGCGCATGTGTGTGTCTGTGTATGTGTAGAACCACGGATGAATTTGCGAACCACCATGGACGCCTCCACCTCCTTCTGCCCAGGGATTCACAGGCTCCGCCCTACCAGGACCAGAAGCGCGGGCCGCCCCCGCTTCTGCCTGGCGTCTATACGTGGGATCTGGGATCCGAACTCAGGACCTTCCACCTGCAAGGCAGAGGCTTAACCCCTGAGCCACCTCTCCAGCCCCGAAACTCAAGTTTCTTATGGGGAAACCACCACAGAGAGGCATTTCCTAGATTTGTTCAGATTTCTCATTTGGTCAGGTCTTGTGAGTCTCTGTCCTTTTATCTTTCTTCCCATAGTGAACACAAGGTGTCCTTTGGGAGACAAGGGAAATGATTCCCTTCCTACATCCCGAGTAACAAACATGTTGCAAGGATGCAAAGTATCCATCTTTTCATAAGGAATACAACTCTCCTTGGACATTACAAGTGATGCTGGTTAGTGACTGATGTGTCTCCTCTTCCTATATTTTGGATGACTCTGACACTCATAAATGATTGACATTGAGCTCCCATTTCATAGGCATAGGCATCAGAACTCAGTTCTGTGGCTTCCCTGCCTAGTGCGCAGAAGCTTAAGAACATAAAGTTAAACTCTCTTGAAGGTTTGGAGGCTCTGCCAGCAATTGGATCGAATTACTTACTAGGAGTGGTTGGAATTAAATAAATACATAAATACAATATAAAATGAGTCTTTAATGTCTTTAAAGAATTGATGAAGAAGCAGTTACCTTAAAGAATGCCTTTGCAGTGTGCTTATTGCAACTCACTTTCAGGAATCTAGTCTATTTTCTGGTGATGGTGGTGTTGGTGGCCCTCTAGTGGCCTCCAGGTTTAGAACATCATCTGGATTTTGGAGAGAAGGTGGTCCCCAGGGCATCTGTTTGGATGCAAAACAATGGCTAGAGCATGATTGTGTCAGGAACTCACCTGTCTCTGGGCCTCCCCTTTGGGACCCTTACTCCAGTTCCATTATTTATACAACAAAAGAAACAGCATCAGTGCTGGAAGAAGGAGACTGCAGTTCTCTTAGCCGATGGTTCACCACAAAGCAGAGTCTTATCATTTGTTGCCAGGCAGGGCTCTATGGTTCTATACACCTCCTCCTACCCCCACCCCCATACTTTGGGGAGGGAAAGGAGGATTACTGGCACCTCCAGACTAGGTCCCGATTTAGTGAGAGACCCTATGTCAAGGAAATAAAGTGGACAGTGACAGAGCGGGACACCTGATGTCTTCCTCTGACCTCTGCATGGGAGGCTGTCAGTCACTTCCACATACATGACCACATGAATTCACACAGAATTAAAAATGACCTGGCAAGATCTGGCCCTCATTCTCTCCATCCTCTAGCCATGCCCTCCTCCCCCCTCGGCTCTTTCCTTCTATTATTTGGCAAAGGACCTCAGTCAGCTTGCAAGGAAGAAACAGATCATTGAACATGGTCTGGCTAAAAGGAACTGTTTTTTAAAAAAAAAACAGCTGATAAGATTAACACAGAAGTGAATAATGATTTGCCCATGAAACGGGTGAGCTGGTAAGATGCCAAGCATTCTCACCCTAGCAATTTATCCAAGGTCAAGGTGAAGAGTCGATGTTTCCAGTAACGATGGTCTTCTGTCCCTGAAAACTGTCCCAGCCAGCCATTGACCCAAGTGATAAGGGGTCATCTCTAGCAATGTCCAGGTGTGTGACCTCCAAAGCTAGTGGCTTTTAGTTGTCCCAGCCAATCAAGGCAAGGCTGTATGCAGTGTGGGAGGTGCGTGCTCTGAGCTGGTGATATTGACACTGATGCACAGATGGATGAGATCTTCTTCTTCTAAATGAGGAGCAAGAGAAGTCCTTCATCTCTCTGTAAATGGAGAGGCAAGAGATATTCTTTTTTTCTCCCATATTTTATATTTTTCTTATCATACAAGCTCAATAGGTACCCGCATCCTCTCCTTAACCCCTCCCCTCTCCTGTCATCCCCCATTGCACTCTTCCCCTTCCTCTTTTCTTTTCATCCCCCTTCCTCCCTCCCCTTCTCCTGGTGCCTCCCCTTCCTCCCTTCCATCCCCTAGAGCATCCATTTGTGTGGACCCAGAACCTCCCTCTGAGTCCTCTACCCTAGTGAGGGTTCAAGAATCAATGGCATAACCTGAAGCTCCTGCTTGGGCTCCCCATTAGTATGGGAACTGTTTATGACTGTTTAATCCCTTGCATCTAAGATCCTATTGCCTGGAGCCTTCTCCCCTGTGATCTGTGCTACACTCTGTTTCTGTCTGGGTAGGAGAGTAAGAAGTCCAGTCTGGCTTGGATTGGTTTTGGTGCATGTGCATGCAATAAGGCAAAATTGTGTACTCAAGTGAACTTTTACAGTGATTCCCTATTTATGATCTTATTCTGATTCATAAGTGGGCTCAAATATGATTAAAATCAGATGTATTATGGGATTTTCACAGTACAGAGAGAATTATACAATTTAAATCCCCCAAAACCATACCTCTTAGGGTCAGCCCATCTCTTCTTTAGACCCCAAAAAGAAAGTCCTAAAAAATAATTGGAGGCCCAGTTATTCATTCATGTGGCTCACTGTGTCTGTTCATGTATCCCTTTCTGGTCTCTCACTTTGAAACTGACTTTGAATTAGTTTCCTCACTACTTTGCAGTGTGTTTATTTCATTTTTGAACCAGAGGCCAAGAACCTGGAAACTCCTGGCCCAGATCCTGACCATCAGCAACAGAGCCAATCAAAGGCCTGCTAAACAGCTGTTACCAGGAATGAACCAACTCTGTGGGTGCTTACAAGGACCGATCATGCCTAAAGATCAAGACAGAAAAATAAGGGAAAGAATAATGTGCCTTCATCTGAACTGGCAGGAGATTACTAGAGGGGACTCCCTCACCCCCACCCCTCCATGCTTGCAGCTGTGCAGTGCAGGAGAAAAGGGTGAGCTCAGGTTTGCTCCACTATCTGCAGTGCATGTCAATGATACTCACTGGCTCTGCTCCCAGCCTGTCCCAGCCCCCTTTGAGAAGTCCTGTTCCAGATTCTCACATATTCTTCCCACGTCTCCCAAGGCAGTAGGAGGCTCAGAGCTGTTAGACAGTAATCCCTACTTCTGAGCACTTTTACTACCCATGAACTCGGCATAGGATTCTCTGCCTACTGTGGGTATGGAATAGGCCTTTACTCATTTTTATGCATGTAGGTGTGTGTGTGTGTGTGTGTGTGTGTGTGTGTTGTGTGTATGTACCAGAGGGGGCACTTAAGTGTGTGTGCTTATGGAGGGTGGCTTTGGGATCATCCCGGATTGCTCTAACTTCTTATAGCTTTACTCTGCGGTTTTCTAGTCTCTACCTTCCAGGGTCAGAATTACAGACTCTCATAATTTCTCTCCAGCATTTTTACGTGGGATCTGGGGATCTAAACTGCTTGTGAACTTTAACTAAAATTATGTGGACAACTTTTCTAGTATTGACCCCCTTGAATCACAGTTGATTCAGTTTCTATGTGCTGGGCAGTTGCTTTAGGGGAGAAACAGACCCTTGCTTTGGAACTCTACTCTTAGCTAATTATTTTCAAGAGGATTTGCCTTATGGGTGGGAGCCTTCTCTAAGAATCTTGCCCTCAAGGTAAGGCCTCTCCTATTATCCAAATTTTTATTTACTAATGAAGCTAATCTCTTTAACATCTGACATTTTCTTCTCTGCTTCTTCCCGTTTAACTCTTTAAGTTTGTCATTGCATTTTTCATCATCAGATCTTACAGTTTTTGTTTATTTTGATTTCCCGTTCTTTTTTATAACTCTGAAGAAGAGAACTAAAAAGTAGCAATATCACATTTGTCAGGACTACATTGCTTTGACATTTCCTCAGCTAAGCACTTCAGGTAAGTTTTCAGGATGAGGGCAAAACTTCACTAAACTTTCCACCAACACATGACTCCATTTTCAGACAGTCTTTGTTCCCTTCTGGACCATCACAAGCTGGGCTTCCATTGCCTGCGTCTCTCACAGCATTGCTTTCTTCTGAACATTCCCAAGAAAGGCCCATTTGGGCCAATCACTAAGACACAAAGACTTTCCCAACACAAAGTCACAAAGTTTCCCATATTTCTCCCAACAAACAGTTCCAAAGGCACACTAACCACATCACAGCATTGACCATACTACTGGGTACCAACTTCTCTCAACTTCACAAACAGCTTCACTTTTTGATACCAGACTCTCTTAGTCTCACACAGCAACACCTTCTTTTTTTGGTACCAATTTCTCTTAATTTCAAAGCACTTTATGTTGTGATACAAGGTGCTCTTAATCTTACAGCAATACCTCACTTCTGTACCAATTTCTGTACTAGTTAATCTTGTGTATTGCTGTGAGTGAATATAAGTCATAGAACTTAAGAGAGAAAGGGAGATTTATTCAGCTTATGGTTCTAAGGGGAGATAATAATCTTTCATGGTGGAGGTGGCATGGCTGGTGACAGAAGCTGGGGGGAAGCCTAGGTCACTGCAAACATCTCGGAGGCTGAGAACTGCAAGACTGCTTGCTATAAAAACAGACTTCTCTAGGAAACAGGGTGGGACTAACCCATCTCAAGTCCCACCCCCTGTGACTGGCTTCCCCCATCGAGGCTCTACTTCTCAAAGATTCCATGACCATCCTAAACGCATGCGACCTGTGGGGGCACATTTCAATCCATGACATACTCCAAGTTCTCTGGACAGCAGCCACGTTATGAAGAGTTTGCAAAAATGCAGTCATGTCCTTCCTTCAAACTGAAATCTGGTGCAATGAATGCAGAAACCAATGGACAGAACTCTACTGTGCCGAACCTCTGTGAGGCAGAAATGTTCTGGTGATGGCAATATTGAGGTGACAGGTAATCTTAGAGCTTCCTGAAGTGGTGGGGCTGGGAAGAGGGGTCCGAGTAGGAGTGACTGGGGTCATCAACCTTAGCCTGCCAGGGCCTTGAGCCTTAAATTGTTAAAAGCTAAATTTTAATGATTTGGTTGACAATTTTAATTCTCCAAACACACACTGTGGGCTTCTTTCACTATGGAGGTCAACAAGGACTGTGGAACTTATTAAAAGAGCAGGGGGTATAATTGTAGCTTTGGAGACATGTTCAAAAATAAAACAGCTTTAAAAGGAATAAAACAAAATTCAAATGATTTAAACTAATTTAGACTGCTGTAATTGCAATAATAAGGGATTGATCCAATTTTATTACAATTAATCTCTCACTGTCTCAGAGAGGGAGAGAAAGAGAGAGAGAGAGAGAGAGAGAGAGAGAGAATATATATGTACTTATATATGTAAATGAGACCAGAGGAGGACATCAGGCTTCTTCCTATATCATGTCTACTCCTTTCCCTGTGACATCCCCATTCCCTGCAACATCTTTCACTGAATCGGAGCTAGCTGTTCCAGCTAGCCAGTGAGTGCCCTGTCTCTGTCCCACAAACTTGGGGTCACATCTATGCATGGCCATACCTGATTTTTACCTGTGTGATGGGGATTTGAACTCAGGTCTTCATGCTTGCACAATAAGTGCTTTTACCCACTGAGCCATTACCCTCCACCCCCAGCCTGCAAGTTTTAATTAATTTACCCTGTGGCCTTAAGCAGAAATGTCTCTCTAGGTTCATCAGGAAAAGCGGCCTCCTCAGAGTAGTGGGAGGACTGAAGCTACCAGGTACTTGGCAGCGTCCCTGCTTGCTTCCTGGAGCTCTGAGCTCCTGCTGGGAATGGTGACAGGACAGGGAAAGACATATGCCTGTGCTCTGCTCTGGGGCAGAGAATGCTGGGCACAGTGTCTGCCAGTATGGGCTCATTAGAAGGGTGGATGGACCTATCATCTTTCCTTTTCCATCTCTGTGCCCTGTCCTTGGTGGTGGTCCCTGGGTTACCTCCTGAATAAGCTAGGGCATGCTTGAAGAGAAAGTCTTATTACAAGGACTTGCCAGCTTGGAAGATTTCCCTCGACAGCCAACTTGGATTTGGATGATGCTCCAGATTTGTTGCTACTGGTGATCACTCTCTGGACCAGGCATTTCCAGATTCCTGGCATCTTGCTCAAAGAATTGAGTACGTATATATGAATAGCAAAGTATGTACGAATAGCAAGGGACTTTATTTGAAAGTGAAGAGAAAACAGAGAATAGCAGGTTGGACAGATGTTTCAATTAGTAAAATGCTTGCTATGCCATCATGAGGACCAGATCCCATGTGCAAAGCTTAGCTTGGTGGCTTGCACCTGTGATCCTAGTGCTGGGGAGACAGAGACAGAAGGATTTCTGGAGCTTGCTGACTGGAGAATGACAGAGGAACTTGCCCGACAGTGACTTCTTATCTCTATATGCACACACTTGCACACATATAGATGTGGGGGGATAAGAACAGAGGGACATACTGTACACTGGATGGGAGCAGGAGCAGTAGACTCTAAGTGGGATTTGCTCAGGAGTCCTAGGTTACTTCTCAGGATTTCCTTTCAGCAGCCCAGTATAAGAGGAAGGAGATGTTCGTTGTTATGGGAGAGGTTTGAGTGGCTTTCTGTTTTGATTGATAGGCTTGGGTTTTGTAAGCATCTGTTTCCTGCACATATCCTTTCCCATGATGCATCTGATTTCATTCATATACACATCTAGTCATGAGTAGAAATAAGATGGTAAATGGGATTTTTTTCCCTTAAAAGTTCATTTTAAGGACACAGGTTGCCTTTCCATGAATTTACCACCTAAAACAGCCTGGATCTGTGCACTGCCTCTAGTTCCAGGCTATGTCCTGGGATGTGTGTGGCTGCAAGGGGCATTACCAGGGGGTTACTACGGGAGTGTTAGGGCAGAGTGATTGGTCGCTTTGCTTGGAGAGGAGTGTGTATGCATCTCAGTGCAGGGGGTTCCATGTTGCTAACCTTCCTCTACAGACTACCTGTCTCACTGCAGCTTTGAAGCCTCTCAAAGTGGTGGTTTTGTGAACTGTCAGACAAGGGTGTTTGTATGAGATTGGGCTCCCAGACATAAATACTCAGTGAGATGGAAAGAAATCCTATTAGGCCAGCTAGGGCTGCAGAAAGCAGAAGGAAGGAGAAAGTCTCAAATGTGCTCTGTTTCTGCAACAGATTGGTCAGGAAGGTGCAACATGGAGACGCACTGCCCCTGACAGAGAGGGAGTTGACAATGTCATGCTAACATGGCATCCCTGTCCAGCGATCCTACAGGATGACATGTGCAGCGAGGCCTTGCTCCAACACAGAGGTCTCAGATGGAATCAGTTTGGGGAACACCCCCATCTTGGACTCCAGTCTCCAAGTCCATGTTGTTTTTTTTACAGGAACAAATGGATACATGACCACATTCGTTAGTAGTTGGTTCCTGACTCCACTCTTCTCACACTCCTTCCTGTTCTTCCCGTTGCTCAGGTTTGGTTGTTAAAAAGAAAATCGAATCAAGTACATGGCCTTTGTCTGGCATGTCTCCCTAGCCTCTCCTCAGTTTTATTTCCCTTTGACTGCTACACGATACTGTTGATCTCACAGACCAGTTACTTAATGTGAGTGTTCCTCTCCAGATAACAGCTTCTCCTTCTGAGTGGACTTCCTGGAAGGTCTCCAGGGGAACCACTACGGATGATTTCCTGCTTTTGCTTTATACCTGTTCATTCCTGGGCTGGTTTCTGTGCTAGCTTCTCAGGGACATATTCAGACAACATGTCTGGCATGTTCTGCAGGCCATAAGTCCACAGGGAAGGCCTACAGAAGGTGAGACTGAATCTTCTGACTGGGCCCCCAACACGGCTCAGAGGGGAAGGCATCTGAACGCAAACCTGGAGATCTGAGTTCCCTCGCTGAAGCCCACAGGGCGGAAGGAAAGAAATGACTTCCTTAAAGTCATTCTCTGCCTTCCTGAGATCTCTCCCCTTTTCTTTCTTTCTTAAAGAATAATTGATAAAATGTTACAAGATGAAAGAAGCTTCTGAACTCCCAACTCTACTACACAGCAGATACTGGGACCCCCATGTTTGTGAAATGGGAAAATAGCTGTAGAGCAGCTAACAGAACCCCTGCAAGGAAGATCTCATAATAACCAAAAGCAGTGGGAGAAGGTTGAAATAACAGTAAAAGAAAGTTTTATGTAGAGTCTGATGTATGAGGAAAGCTGGTTGTTCCTTTGCACAGCTTTTAAAATGTAGTTAAACGCTACAGCCCAGCTTTAAACACACAAAGCCACTTAAAAACGCTCCAAATAGTTCCACTGGATAGAAAGAATTTGAAGGTGGTAGTTGAGTAGCACATTAGAATACTTCAGAGTCAGGAATGGGGGTTATTTCAGTTGTGCTGTGCAAGTTATTTTGACTAAGAAACAAAATCTAATTAAGGTAAATCCACTAAGCACGCTAATCACTTCAATTTGCTTTTTGCTTCTGAACCCTTGCTCACAGTGGAAGAGACACCATCATTTCCACAGAGCCAGAAGGCATATCCAAAGTCCTTTTCATGTGTGAGAAAAAAAAATCAAACCTGGGGTTTTCCCTCTGGCAATGAAAAGAAGTGAATGAATGACAAGACCCTTTTCAATATTTTCTAAACCTAGGTTTGGCACCATATGTAGAAAGAGAAAATCTGGATGATTCAGTGGCTGCTGTAATCCAAATCCATATAACCACTTTAAGAGATTTTCTATAAAATGAGAAATTAAATAGCTAGAATGGAATGACAGGTACCAAACGGATAGCATCAATTAGCAGTCATAAATTGTCACTTATATCCTATATTATAAAATGATAGCTTTTGATATTACTGACTTCCTATTCTAATTTTGATTATATCCAATTTATTTGTATTTTCTTGTGTTGTGTTTACTTTTAAAGGCACATACAAAAGTTTTCATCCAAAATCAATGTAATAAGGTTTTCATGCCTGTACATTTGATTCATACTTTTAGGACTTCAAATCATTTTAACTAATATTTATATTGTGCAAATGTTCTATCTAATTCACTCACTTGTGATTAGCGTTTTCTAACACCATTCATTGAAGGGACATTCTAAGTTAAATGGCACTTTTAACCTTGTTAAAAAAATCATTTATTTTCATAAATGAAGTTCTATTTTGATTCTTGTGATTTTATCACTTTATCTGTTTGTCTGACTATAGTCCTATATCATGTCTTGTTGGTTATCGCATTTTTATAGGGAGTTATATGAAATGAGGACATGTAAGATTGCTAATTTTGTTCTTTTTCGAGATTCTTTGGAGATTTTAGGTATTCTGAAATTTGATGTTTCAGGATTCATTTTTCACTTTGTATAAATAACATTTAGATTTTCCAAATAATTTTCCTTTAATATCTAGATATTTAGCTATATGAATTATTGACATCTTAATATTAGGCTTCGGATTAATGTATGGGTGATGAGACTATTATATAGATACTTTGTTTTCAAGAAAATGTGTATTGATATAGGAAATCATGAAAAGTTATTGGAAACAGGGTGGTAATTTGATATACATACTAAATGACTGATAGAAAAGGATTTATATCTTTATGTCATTAAATATTTCTTTTGTATTGGAAACTCAATTATGTTTCTTCCTTCCTCATAAAATATGCTAATTGCTGTAAAAACATTCTTTCATGGTTTGAATGTAAGTCTCTCCCTCCCACCCACAAACTCTTATTTTCCAATCCTTAGTTGATGTCAATGTTTGAGAAGTCCGTGGCATCTGTAAAATGTAGAACATTGCTGGAGAAAGGCACGACATTGGAATTTGGCCTTCAGATTTGTTTTATCTTGCTTTTTTTTTCTCCGCCTTCTTGTTGGCAACCTGAACTAATAACTTCTTGTTTCTGTCTTCACTCATGCTTTCTACTATGTAATTCCTGCCATAATGTACTCTATCATTTCTAGAATAATAAGTCAAATAAATAATCTATTACCTCTTAAAAAAAAAAAAAGAAAAGAAGTGTCAGAAGCATTTCCTAGTGTCATTACGGAGACCTGAATTGCCATTTGTAGAAGGAAATTCACGGTATTGTGTTTGGCTCCAGCAGATGGGGGGCTGTCTGTTCTGTGCTGATTAGCTCTGGCCCACATTGGTAGTGCCTGGTGAGGGGCGTCATGCAGGAGCACAGGTGAGGAGTAGCATCACCTCTGCTTTACAGTTACACAGGCTGAGGGGAAGTGAATGCTGTGATATTAAGATTTGGTGGGTTTTCTAGAGTTTTTATTGTAATACATCTAAAAAAATTCTCATCCTTGTTAATAGTCTGTGTGTGTGTGTGTGTGTGTGTGTGTGTGTGTGTGTGTGTGTGTTTTGTTGTCCCCTACTGGCTCCTGAGGTACTTGAATACTAGTAGTCACTAGCTAGTGGAACTGCTCAGGGTAGTCATGTAGGAGGTGGAGCCTCACTAGAAGAAAAGGATCACTTGAAGATCTCACAATTTTCATTTGGACCAAGGGTGGACTTTTTTTCTTTCTTTCGTCTTTTTTTCTCCCTCCCTCCCTCCCTCTCTCCCTCCCTCCCCTTTTCTTTCTCTTTCCTGTCTCTCTGTCTCAAACATGGGTGGACATACATGCTTTTTCTCTTTTGCTTTCTCCCCTTTCTATTCAATGACGCGAGGTGAGCCGTGCCACAGCTCCTGCTGACATGGAGCCCTCGTCCTCCAGCGTGTTCCCTGGCACGGGTGCACTTATGCTCTCAAACCATTAGCCAAAGGACATCCTCCCTTAAGCGACTGGACAGCAATGAGAGTAGTAGTTACTACTTTTGGCTCTTCTCCGACACTCAAGTCCCTGGAACACAGCTGCTGTCAGCTGTAGGGAAATGGGCCAGAGGCCTTGGCTTCTCCCTCTTCACCATTAGTCAGTCTCCAGGCATCCTGGGAACTGGTGAAAGCTGCATTTGGGGCACCTTTCTTCCCTCTCACCAGGGAGGTCAAATGTGTTTACTGCGTAGAAGGTTAAACGCCCTCCTGAAACACTTGGCATGTGTGTCAGTTCTTACCACACGGATGCACAGGTGCTGGTGAGAGATGGCAGTCTTCCCCCTGCCCAGTTATGTGGCTTATGAGGTGCAGTACAGTGCTTGGAATTCTGCAAAAAGCCAAGTGCAGCCCCAACAGCTGTCAGATGTTGGGTGAATCTCTACCAAGGTGCTTGTCCCCAGTCAAAGTACAGTGTATTTCTAGCACAGAAGTCCACACCAGGAAAGAATCGGGAACAATGATTGTTAAGGAGGCGCTCCCAAGCCACTTTTGAGTTGTTCCCAATCATCCATCTCACTTGAGAACTCCTTAAAGCTCATAGATCCTCGGGCTCTTGAGTTGTTCCCAATCATCCATCTCACTTGAGGACTCCTTTAAAGCTCAAAGATTCTCAGGCATGCAGCTATGGAAATAGTTGCCCCTGTAACCCAGAGTTACAGAACCCCTGCTGTATGATTCTTCTAAAAACATTTCCAGCTTGGAGATGTGTGCACAAAGTTTTACTATTCCCATTAGCTACGATGGATAAATTTTGGAAAATTTTATCATTCCCTTAGAAGAATTTTTATATCTAAAGAAAGATAATAAAGTAGATTTGGTGATTCAGTGGAGAATCCAAACAAAATCCCCATGGTCGTTGAGAAAAATGGTTCTAAATTTTATGTGACAAAGTAAAAGCAGCTGATATTAACTAACATATTTCTGAATAAGAAGAATATGGAAGGGCAGGAGAGATGGCTCATGGAAGAAGGACAGTTCCAACCAACCCTGACAACCTGTTTAATCCCTGGAGCCCACATGGTAGGAGAGAACTGGATCTGACAAGTTGTTTAATGATATCCATATATGTGTTGTGGAGTGCATGCGTGCGCACACACACACACACGAAAAATATTTTTAAAAAGAAAAGGGAATGGTGGTTTTTTTGTTAGAGGTAGGTGTTCACTGATGCTACAGTTGAACTCTTGAAATTAGCATAAATTAACACAGAAATGGGAAAGGTTCAAAATAGACTTGCATATACATGGTAGTTTGGAATTGACAGGGATAAGTATCAGTTCGTAATGGAGCTATAAACAGTGGTCCACTGCAAAGGATGAAACTGGCTCACAACTTCATTCCAGTGATACAAATCAACTCTAGCTGCATTAAAGACTAAAACAAGAAAAAAGAAAACTCTGAAAAGCATATTAGACAGTGTGGATTAAGTCCATTTTTTACTTTTGGTTAATATTTCTTACATGAGACTTGAGAAAGTATCCTAAAACAAGACACAGAATTCTTTAAAAGAAAAGATTGATTCACTTGACCTTGACTTTATTAAAAATTAAAAACATTTGGTAAATAAAAGTTATCATGTGTTCGAGACACAGTGGTGCATACCTGGATTTCCAGCCCTTGGGAATTGTTGGCAGGAAGATCAAGAGTGCAAGGTCAATTGTGGATTGACCCTACCGGGACATTATCTTCAACCAACCAAGCAGCCAAGCAGCCAAGCAAGCAAGCAAGCAAGCAAGCAAGCAAGCAAGCAAGCAAGCAAGCAAGCAAGCAAGCAAGCAGCTTTTCCATGCGCTTTCCTCTCTCTCTGAGCACTACTGGTGAGCTTTCAAGCCAGCGCTGCTGTGGCCTCTTCCCTCCAGCTGCCACAAAGATCATCCATCTGAACCTCATCAGCCATGATGGGCTCTGACCATCTACAAGATTGGGAAGGGATGTTTCCCTTTTAGGAGTCTCTGCACTTGACATAGGCTCTAATGTGTATCCTGGACTCCAGACCATTGAAGGCAATGAAGACAACCTCATGAATGGGGCACACGAGTGTTATCATCAAGCACAGTGGACAGTAGTGCATGAAAGGAACATAAATCCATGACTTAGAACCTGGGGAGCTGAAGAAAGACAAGTGACTGTAGTGCTCACTTGGGAGAAGGACATAGAAATGTGCTGTAAACATTGATCCAAAAGGTTATGAAGGGATTCTTCGGTGCAAGTCTCACGTTGCTCAACTCGGATCTTCAGATAGGTAAGTTCTTATCTTGCAAGCTGTTTCAATGCGAAGGTAGAGCAAACCACGTGAAGAAGTTCTGGCCACTTTATGCTGACAGGAGCTCATGGATTGGACATTACAAAGCAGACAGAACCTTGAAGATAAGGACCAAATCATTGGCAAACTCATAAAAACAGCAGATGAGGACAATAGGCAGAGGCAGGTGTGTCTCTAGATGTTTGAACTGAACTTAGAACAAAGACATGAGTCAGTCTAGGGACAGATGCCGACTCGATGCTGACTGAAGAAACTGCTTTTCACTTGGCTTTAGCCAAAAGGCCAAGTGGTAAGAGGAAGCTGCTTTTGAAAAGGAAAATCTTGCTGGAAATGGTGGCACACCTGTGATCCCAGTACTTGGGAGCTGGAGGCGGGAATCAGTTTGAAGCCCCCAGGGTTGCATAGGAAGATCAGTTTCAAAACAAAAAACAAAGAGGAATGTGTGTGTGTGTGTGGATGCGCGCGTGTGTATGTGCATGTTTGTGCATGTATATCAGAGGGCACTTCAATGTATGTGCCTGTGCAGGACCAAGAGTGACATCAAGAATCACCCTGGATCGCTCTACCTCTGCTTTCCAGCCATTTCTGCCTGGCATTTTTATGTGGGATCTGAACTTAGGTCCTTCTGCTTGTGAGGCAAAGGCTTTAACTTCTAGGCCATCTTCCCCCCAAAGAGGAAATTTTAACATTCACTAACTCGTTGAATCAGGGTAGAAAAAATGTATCTGAAGAATTATACATTGTTTCCTTGGGGTTAGACACAAGAGTCATGGCTACAGAGTTTTCTTTTTGAAAAATTACTTTGATCTCTCTATATTAAAGTACCTTGATAAGTTCAGAACTTAAGGGATAGGAGTAATTGGGAGGTCTAAGTCTAGATGAATATAAAAAGATGAAATGGTCTCAAGCCACCAGATCTACCTGGTCTCTGCACTGGCTTTCTCTATCCAGGCAGACTAGGCAGGTCTCAGGAGTGGAGATGCTCTTTTGTTTAGGATGATGTCAGCCTATTATCACTTCAGGGAAGTTTGGCAATAACACTGAAATCGAGCATGCTACTGGGGAAACCAGAAGAACTGGTTATAGGAAGCACTAACTAAGAGCTCACCAAGTCACCTGGAGCTTGTTGTATCAGAGAGGCAGAGGCTGTGGGATTTTCCACACTTCCCAAACATAAGGCTGGACTTATGTCTCTTTTGCAGTCGACTAAGGCAGGAGGATCAAGAGTCTGAGGTCAGCTTAGGCCCACTGTCTCAAAGCGGGGGGGGGGGGAGAGGAGGATTAAGACAAGTAAACTATAAAATTTACTAATTTAAGCAGAGAGATTAACTCAGCTGATGGGACAGACTATGAGCTTCTCTCCTAAGTGTCCTACGGAAATCCTCACCAGCAGCTCTGAAGGAAAAGCCCCACACTGAAACCATTTGGAAGAGAGGTTTCTAGATTTGGCAAATGTATACATTGTAGTCATGTGATTACCACTTCTGAGGGAATGTCACTTTTTAACAGACACCTAGAAAATACTTCCAACAATATATGATACCCATTTTTAAAAATATTTCAAAAGGGCCTCTCATGTACTTAAATAACTCTTATGCAGTTCCATGCTTCTCTTGATAGTATTAAACA
This sequence comes from Typhlomys cinereus, assembly GCA_023101885.1. Taxonomy (NCBI): domain Eukaryota; kingdom Metazoa; phylum Chordata; class Mammalia; order Rodentia; family Platacanthomyidae; genus Typhlomys; species Typhlomys cinereus. Next base: position 6,247,469 of record JALPQD010000047.1, on the reverse strand, counting down.
CTGGCGCAAGGTCTGAAGGCGCTGAGGACATGCCACGGTGCCTCAATGTTCCATCATGCCCAGTAACCTTCATCGGCCAGAGAATGGGAAGGTCTCTAGACCATCATGCTAGGGAACCTGCAGAGGCCACTGGTATCTGCTGGGAAAGGAACTAGTTCTCCCTGTGCAGTGTGAACACACCTCCTGGGAGAGGAGGGTGAGCCAGTCCTCCTGCCTGCAGCGTGCACTCCTCCCACCATGCAGGATCCCCAGCACATGGAGCACAGTGGCACCTACTCCTGAGATCGCACACTATACTCGGCCTTTCTATCTGCTTCTCTGTACTTCCTGACTACTTACCCCTACTTCTCTCAAGTCATATTCATGGTGCATGGAGGCAATATACTTTTGAAATCATTTTATTAGTTTTAACTTCATTCTGCAGGTTTAAAAAATTGCACCATATTAAAAAAGCACAAAATACCATAATCTGTTTTCTTTACACGGTGTATAAATTCTAATTACAAATTCTCACCATGAAAAGTAAGTAGAGCTGAAATGCTGCCATGACAATTTAATACAAAAACATGAAATTTGTATCATGTCACAAATTTTCATGAGGAAATTTCTACTTCAGTTTGTCCAAACACACAAACTATCCCACTACATTCATTTCTCACATGACGCAGTTTCGTCTTGCTCTTCTTAGTTGGCCACGCAGCCGGGCAGGTCAGCGTGTCTGACCCACCCAGTGGGAGCGTAACTCCTTTAACTCTTTTGGAATCGGTTATCTTCAATGACGATAGTTCTTTTAGAGGATTCCATTTCCACAAATATATACTGAAATTCAAACTTGCCAGTGTTTGGATCCTGAAAAACATATCTGTAGGTGTAATTTCCCCCTTCCAAAGCTTAATCAACACTGTGACCAAAATCACCGCCCCTGCCCCCCACATTGACCCTGTGACCCTCATACCTCTTTAACTTCTGCATACACCGTTCCTTGTGTCCTGGGCTCCAAGCCCTCAATGTAGAATTTCACACAAATGTGCTTCAGTCCATCTCTTATATATTCATGGAAACTATAAAAAAAAAAAAAAAAGCAAAGCCCTAAGTCTGAGTTTCTTTTATTTAAAAATTATCCCATAGCGTCCCAACTTCTCAGAGACCATGGTACCTGACATGCTGCCTCCGTCCACGTCTCGTGGACTCACCATAGCCTTTGAGAGACTCTCCAAAGACACTGATCACCTGCAGAACACAGATGGTGTTTATGGAAGGTGACGTCACACTTTCTCACCACTAAGTAAGTGATAGACTGACTTCTACATGGGCATACGACAAATGATTGACTGACTGCTAGGTGGGCACATACCAAGTGATTGATTTCAGGGGGAAAAAAAACCAGGGAGGTGAGGGCCTTTGAAAAATAGTGACTTGAACAATGAGAAAACCAGAATGAAAGACACCTTTCAGAATTCATCCTGCAAACGATTTACACAAGCATTCTATACATGGTCAGGGATGAGAAACTGTGCTGTCATGGGTAGCTACAGCACTAGTAGCTGAGTGAAGTTGCCCCATCTGATAAAACCCCAAAACTAAAGTGTCCAAATATTTCTCTAACGATCATGGTCTTAAGATAAAATGCATGGATACTTCTAATGAAATTATTAATGAGCATCTAATACTAAAAGCTAGGAGATCAAAGTGACATTTAAATCACTAAATGGTGAGAGATTAAAAAAAGTAACAAGAACACAGGTAGAATGAACTATCTTCTAGTGGAATCCACAGAGAAATTAAAAAGCAAGTACTTTGGAATCCTCCTTTAAAAGCAGGAATTGAACATCCAACTTTTAAAGCTACTTTATTTTATCTCTGCTGAGCCTGTGTATAAGTTGACAGATATCTAAAATCAGAGGAGTTGAGAACCATGAAATAACTGTCCTCAGTTCCACTGTAAAGGTCACACACCAGGGTCAGAACACTAGGATTTTCTACTTCTCAGGAATGCACAGAGTCTGGCAGAAGGGGCCCTTACAATGTGCCAGCAATGTGGGATTTCTAGAGTTTGATGGCTGCTTAGGTGACTCTTCTAGGCAGCAAACCAAGCTATGATTCTGCATTTTTTGCAAACATCCTGTGTTGTGCTCAAAATGCTGCAAAGATCTGAGAGGCTGGGTATATGATAACACTGCATCCTAACAGGCCAGTTTCCCATCAGAGACTGCACGGAACAAGTCTGGTCAGAAATAATTTGCATTTCCAATGACTATGGTGGAACTTCCCTTAGGCCCTGCCAATTTTCAACTCTCAGCTTACTTCTTCCTGGTCTCCTTCTCTGTGGTTCCCACAGACCACCCAGAGTCCTACAAGTTAGGAAATTAAAAGAAAGATGTCAGAAGCTACTAGCTTCAGAGGCGTACACTCTGATATATAAGTACTTAATACCTACAAACAGCCCATAAAACGACTCGCTCGTACAATCAGGGAGAAAATACCTATTACTGACTACAAACAGCTCAACCAGTGCATCATTGCTGGCTCTCATTGGATCAGAAGTGATACATGAATTCTGCCCACTTACTCCTCCCCAACATAGCTTCCCCCCTCTCATTAGAAAACTAACCTCAGGATGAGTTCTGCATTTTTCTAAGGCTTTCCCATATATCTTATGAGGACTGGATGAAGAAAACAGTTCTCTGAAAATCGTGTATAGCAAGCCACCTGAAACATCACAGAAAGAGAGGATGAAGACAGCAACGAGATGAGCGGACAGGTCAGAAGACACCCAGAATACTTGCTAATTCTGGAAACCTGTAATGCTGATCCCGAGGAGCACCACCACTAGATAGCTGACGTCTCTCCCGGCTTCTTTCACTGCAAAAGAAAAAAGCCACAGGTTGTGGTGTGTCTTCTGTGACCCAGATCGCTGCCGGTTCTAGCAGGTGACATATGGAGTCAGGGTCCAATGGAAGGTCTGTGTCCTCCTGGCAGCTAACCTCAGATGTCCCTGCACACCACTGCTTCAGCAGGTGCTTAGAGCAGGGCCTGAGGGTGCCTCATCTCAGTACTCATCTGTCACCCAGCCCTGCTTACTTCCCACATCAGACAAGAGTGGGCATGTTCAGGGAGGCATGGCTGCAGACAGGGCCCAGGAATCTCTACATTTCTTTCATTTAACGCAACCTTGATTTTGACTCCTCTCTAGCAGGAGGGAACCTTGTTTGAACCTTGGAGTGAGGGCAACATGGACACGGTCTAACAAGAGCTGCTGACTCCGCCAGAGATTACCTTGATCCTTCAACAAAGGGCAAACTGGGTGAAGTGTGTGGACTGGCAAGTCATCTGTTAGGAGCACACAGGGCCATGTGAGAGTTACTTGTTCATAGCTGGATGCAGAGACTTCTCTGAAAAGTCACTTCTCTGATTTCTAAATGACTAACTGAACCAGACAGACTCAGAAGCTGGTGCCAGTTAGTTCAGTTCTTTTGAGGTAGCCAAGAGCTGACACAATGAGAGAAGTTGAGTGGAAGGAAGTCTCTGAAATTGCTTCACTAATGCAAGCAGCAAACCAAAACCAGCATCATACCTAAGGGGTAGCAGAGGCAGTGCAATTCCTAAAGACCAAGACACAGGGGTGATGACTTCACTTGTTTTCCCTTCATGAGCTACATGGAGTCAGAATGACTAGTGGATCACTGCAAAGCCAACCACATAGTATGCCCAATATAGGTATAACGCTAGCAACAAAAACCTGATGGGAGCACATTACCACGGCCTCCTGGAATTGGCCATGGTCTGAAGATGCTCTTGCTTTCTTTCTGGAGATGGAGAAGTCTATGGGACATGCGGACAGCAATGTGTATTTGTAGTCTGGTCTAGATCTGCTAATTCTCCTACTTTCCGTAGGACTACAATCTCTGGAACTATAATTGTTGGTAGATGGTCTGTTCAACACAGCAAGAAATAGCACTTGGCTAAATTTAAACTAAACACATTCTTTGGGCATGCTAGCCACATTTCAAGAACTCAACAGCCACATGTGGTGAGTTCTCCTATGTGAATGACACGAGTACAGAACATTCCTATCACTGAAGCTGTATTTGGACCATTCTGTCCTGAGCATCTGACAGAATGCTGCCTTACTGTGTTGATGCTATTTGCCATGCTACAGCCTATAACCAACAAGTGTCGGGTACACTGGAAGGTTTGGTAAAGATGTGCTCCACATGTGAGAGATGAAGTGGACAAAGGGTCAGACACTTGACAACCGCAACAGCAAAGCTTGCAGGTATACAATGAAGAATGTAGGGCTGCTCAGTCTGAGGCAAAAGACGAACTTCTGTGACTTCACACCTCCTTATCATCATGAGTGATGGGCCTCTTTGGATTCCTGAAGCTGGCACCTTCAACACTGGTGGATAATGCTCCTAACCGTCCACTGAGTAACAAGGAAGGCTGTTGCCTCTGGGTAGAGCTCTATTACAGGCTCAGCCTTGCATGCAAAGAACGTGAGTTCTTGAGTCAGCTGGCCTGAGACATGCCATTTGATTCCTCACCTCTGCGTATAGCTGTTCTTTTATGCTGTACTGCTACCACCATTGATAAACCACATTATATTTTGACATATTCATCATATTACAGAATGACCCTTCGGATATTGATTTTTAAGAATTAAAATTTCTTTCAAAATAACACAAACTAAAATATCTTTATCAAAGATGACTTGCCCTTAAAAAAGGGCATGTTCTAGAATGATCTCCATTGCCCTCTGCAGGTTAAATACCTCTGGCCACCACTCCAACCTTGTCACTTGTTATGACAGTTGCAGTGACCTAGTTTCTGGCCATATCAAAGATCTCTGAGTTTCTTTTTAAGCTTTTATTTTTCCATAAGTTATTCATAAGGCAAAGAAAAACTCCGAAAATGTCTGCAGAAACACCTGACTCACTGATAAAATTACATTTCACTCTCCTTGCTTTCTAAGATTCTGTCACTGCAATCAGCTATATCTTAATACAAGGCATGTTTTGGAGAGCTTTAATTCTATAGTCCATAGGATATAACTTAGTGTCTGGGGATAAAGGAGTTGCTCAATAGCTCCTAACCGTCCACTGAGTAACAAGGAAGGCTGTTGCCTCTGGGTAGAGCTCTATTACAGGCTCAGCCTTGCATGCAAAGAACGTGAGTTCTTGAGTCAGCTGGCCTGAGACATGCCATTTGATTCCTCACCTCTGCGTATAGCTGTTCTTTTATGCTATAGCTTTTATGTTAGGAGCTCCTTGCACTACACAACATTCTCTCAGTAATTATGAGGACAAATCTCTATGCGTATAATTACTTATTATACACATTAGAGTACAAGTTGAGAAAATGCCCCTAGCCATAGTGTGACAGAATCATGCAACTTTCAAATAAGATTTCAAAATCGTAGCATTTGTAGGTTTTGTAGTGATAAACTACTTACAAGCTTGCTTTAAATTTTTTTTTTCAATTTCCCGCATATTTTGCTGTGAACTTGGAAAAAAATCATCTGGCAGTTTATGCCAAGTTGATTAGGGGACTGGCCATCAAATATTACTTTTTACCTCTCTGAGACGTTGAGATGGAGGTTTGCTCGTTCTGATTTCTGAGCACTGACACTTGCTTGCTGGCATCCTCGTTTGCTTTCTGTAGGGTTTGCCCCAGCGTCCAGATGGTTTTTTTGGTAACTCCAAATACAAATCTAGGTCGTACTGTTTTTCTCTGCTCTAGCAGTGCCCATCTCAAATTGGGCTCAGTCTTCAAGCACGTTTTGTTGAGCATGAAGTGTGATGACAGCCACCGCCTTCTTGAGGACCGGTGCAGCTTCTCCGCACACTGAGCGGCTCGTAGAAAGGTAGAAATCATGTTCACAGAAACTATTCAGCTTAGGAAGATAACCTCTGATGTCTCGCGAATCATACACACCCAGCCAGACACGTGAGAAATCAATACATTCACACGTCACGGCGTGCCCGAGAATATCAAGAGAATATCAAGTTATTTGCATTTTCTTCCTGTCCTTTTTTTCCCCTAGCTTGAATTTAAAATGCCCAAAACGTTTTATTGCTGACATTCACGCCCTGCCCGCCATGCCTTCGCAAAGCAGCGTGGGAAACCCTGAGCCTGTCGGGAAGCTGTGTGCAGCCTTCATTCTCCGCGGCGTTTTCACGGCGACCGAGGCAGGGCGGACTACAACCCCCACAATTGCCATGGGGCCCGTGCGGGCGACCCCGTGTCGGTTCCCACAAGCCTTTCGCGCAAGCCGCTGCGCGTGCGTCGTGCGTCCTTCCGGCGGCATGTTCCGACGCTATTAATGGCAAGACTCGTTCCTCAGTGCTCGAGTGACGGGCGTAGAAGTTGTAAAAGTCAGATTATTTGGGAAGCAGTCTGTCCCCATGCTGTCGTGAACCTTCCAGAGAGGACTGTCACCGCGGAAGTCTTCCGTGTTGTGGGCTTGAACTAACTACGGGAAAATGAACTCCAGCGCTTCTGTTTCTTCTCGCGAACACAGCTAGCAAATGGAGATGCGCGGGCCGCCGCAGAGCAGGCGAGGGCGTCGAGCATGCTGAGCGGCGGACACGGCGTTAGCATGACGGGGGCGTGGGAAAGAAACCGACCCCGGAAGTGCCCAGAAGGCTCGGGAAGCAGGAGTGAAGGCGGAGGAGGGGTTGGTGGTGGAGCCAGAAGCGCGCTTGCGCGAGGCCGGCCGCGCTTGTGCGCACGCGCGAGGCGCCTGGCTCGCCTTTGGAGCTGGCGCGCGGCTAAGCGGTATCTCTGGGTCTCCATGGCGACCGGACGCGGTCGGATGCTGCGACAGCGATGGTCTGGCCTCCAGGCGGTGCGCGGGTCCCTCCAGGGCGGTGGCGGCGCGGCCTGGGGCAGCGCGGGCCCGTCCGCGGGGCGCTCCGGGCTCAGGTGACGGTCGGGACTCGAGCGGGTGGGTCGCCCAGCCCGGTAGCCCCTCGGTACCCAGCCCGCCGCTCCTTCTAAGTGTTTTTATTAGTCCCGTTATGGCACGTGACTTCTTCCTGTTTCACGCGGGAAAGGATGGAAGAATGGCAGAAGAGAGTCCCTTTACCCCAGAAACAGGGCGTTCCCCGAGACAAGACCCAAGTGGAGTCACTGCCCGCGGGATTGTTGTGGCGTTCCATCCATTGTTGCAGGCGGTGCCAGACGGTCCTGCGGAGGGCCCTGCGCCTGCTCCCTTCCGGGATGCTCCGCACATGCAAGGCAGTCCGCGCGCACAGGTGGCAGGGGCCTTGTCTTTTGCTGGATCTGTGCGGTTTTACGATGGGAGTCACCTTTTGTCTGTTTTTTTTTTAACGTCTTTGCGGCTTAAAGAATTAGAATGTACCCATCAAAATCTAGCAGAGTGCTCCGCCCCCGCCCTCCCTTCTCCCCACCCCATATACCCACCCGTGATTCTTTAAAGGGCGACACAACTCCCACCCTATATATAGGTCCTCTGGCCAGCAGTTAGTTTGGAGTGGTGTAGTATTTTGTGCACCACTGCCTCCAAAGCCAAGGGGATTTCTGGAAGACAGCCATGATGTGATGTCCCACATGCTTCTCTGGCTTCTTGTTACGCGTATGTAGGTGGCTGTAAGGTTCTTGTTATGTCCTACCAGATCCTCTTCCATTTCTTTCCAGCCGCCCTGGAACCAAATGAGATTCATACAGCACTTTTAGGAGTCAGAGAGGGAAAGAGCCCTCCAAAGAGACTTCATTATTTCAGAACAAAGCCTCTTACTTTATCAAAAGCTGTTTTTAGCGCTGTCACCCCTGTTAGTTTACTAGATGCTAAGAACTTGCATTCTTGAGGATTTATCGTTTTGCTTTTAATTATCCTTGACTTACAAATATACAAAGTTATATGCATTTTGCTTTATTAATATTTGAGAGAGAGAGGAGAGAAAGGTGCACATGTGAGGGTCAGAACAACTTTTGGAAGTTTTTCTGTCCTTCTATCGTGTGGCTCCCAGGATATAACTCAGATTGTCAGGTTTGTGTGCAGGTATCTTCCCGTGCTTAACCATCCCTTGCCTGAGTTTCGCTTTTGAATGAACCAAATGTCTTTATATAAGTGTCAAAAAAAGAATTCTGTTACTGCAGTTTAAGTTACCCTCCCCTGAGCTCCAGTTCTTTGTCCCGTGTCCTGTTCAGATCTTTGTTATCCCACTTACTCTGGTTTTAGAAACTTAGCCCTGTTCCTTAGTGTCATTATAATAGATCTCAATCGCCTAGCTTAATGCTAGGCAAATCATAAGACTCGTTGACAAAATAGTGACGATGCTGGAGAAAATTCTGTTATGTAGAATAGAAAGAATGACTTTTAAATTGGAAACTTGAACTTTATATAATGCTCCATTGGTGGGAGCAGAATGAGTTTTGCAGTCTTTTCTTTGTAAGCTGAGTGAACTTCCTGATGTAATTATGAGTTCTTGTCATGCTTGGCATGGGAACCTACATTCAACCTGTGAAATGGACTCCTATAGATTCTTATTGGTAAAAAAGATCAACTGCTAGGAAGAGAATTATTGACTATGGCTTAAGAATAACTTTTTAAATTTGTTCTTTGACGATTTCATAACGTGTATATAATATATCCTGGTTATTCTCAACCCCACTTGTCACCCTTGTCTCCTTCCTCCCACCCCTGCCAACCCTCAAGTTTTTTTCTCACAGTAATGTTTTATTTTGTTAACCCATCAAGTGTAGCCAGGGCCATCTGTGTGACCATGGATTTGGAATGATCCGTTAGACCTGTCACCAGTCAGTCATGGATCTGAAAAGTTCATGTGGCACTGCCGTTGGCCAGTGGTGCATCTTTTTTGGGGGGGGAGGGGCAGTCATTGTCTTCAGAAGGTGGTTATCTTTCAAAATTAGATGATAATTAGGACCCAAGGTTGCTTTTTTTTTTTTTAGCCCAAAGCTTGAATATGCATAAACATCATAAACTGTAACAAACAGAAGGTATATCAAGTTGGCTTAATTTATACCTTGCCTGATTTCATTTGCTGCATATTAACAAGATTTTAAAAAATATAAAAATGTTTAGCCTGTTCAAAGTGATTAGACAAAAATTTTTGCTGAAGTACATTAACTGCTAATACCTTGTCTTTCCTTCCAGATGTGTACTCAAAGAATGTTTTGAAGTGAGTGTTAGGGGTTAAATGTAGAGCCACAAGAAGATGGACCCATTTACAATGTGAAGTTGACTTTAGGAGGAAATGGACACTACTTTTCAATAGTGATAAGGTTAAATTGATACGATATAAATCTTAAGATAAGGTGAAACAAGCTCTGCAAGTGTGGTCTGAAGATGTGGGTCTTGGAGGTTCTCCAATTCTATGGCTTGGGAACATAAAATGTTTCCATCTGTCTAGTTGGAGCTTTGGTTAGCTGCTCTCCAAAATGAGGGATTCCTTGAAATCTCTTAATTGTGGGAAAATTGAGAAAAATGATTTTGAATTTTTAGAAATGTTAAAACATGTTCATAATAAAACGCCTATCATTTTCCAGTTAAAACAGATTGCAGTGTGTTTTAAAGAACTCAGTACATTTCCCTGTGCAGAGTGTGCTATTAAGGTGTATTTGTAGAGCTGCACTGGGTCAGTGATCTCTAGTAAATGTTTCAGTCAAAGACAAAGGCCAGGCTATAGATTGCCAAGTGGTTGAAGTGCTTATGCTAAACAAGATGACTGGAGATTGTTAACCTTGTCCTTCTATACACTTATGCACATATGTAATTGTGCATCAGAACACATACTGTACTACACATGTACATATGAGAAAAAAAAGACAGTTTTGTTTGCTGTTGTGCTAGGAAAAAGCTTATAGTTCCTTTTTTAAAATAGTGTCAGAAAGTACTGTCTTGACTAGTCAATCATTAGTTAAAACTGTTTTGGACGGTGAGGGTTGCAGCTTGATGTTGAGGAAGCCACTACAATTTTGCACCTATAATTGAATTGGTGACCACTCACTGTAACAGGTGTTCATAACTTGTGAAGTCTTGTCTGGATGGAGTCAGCCATTTCTTCCTTGAACCTGGAGGGCTGCCTGGCACTACCTGTCAGGTGGGTGGGTACTGTGAGCAGGGGATGCAGAGTGCCTCTTCCTGATGTATGAAATTAATACAGAAGTAACTATTTTTTTGAGATGAAGTATTAATTTAAGGAGAAATTTTTAAATGATATAAAGTTATTAAGAAAAGTTACAAAAGATGTTGAGGTCTGCCTGTTACCACCTAGCCTTGTGATCCTGAGCCAGTGTAATGACTGTTACTCCTTGTTTTTTCCTTCTAGACATTTTCTTTTGTGTACACGTATTTATTTTTTATTTTAGAAAAAATACAAACATACTGCTTTTTCAACTGACTCATTAGTTCAGCTGGTATGTGATGAATGCTGATTGCCAGATCTATTATGGGCGCTGAAGAAAAGCACTGCGTGATACTTAATGCAGTGACCTACCCACATGAGGTTACATTCCAGTGATGTTAAAGAAGACACTTAAGTAGAAAGTTTAGTGCTTGATGATAATACACACCAAGGGTGTGTGTATGTGTATGTGTGTATGTGTTGGGGAATTTGGATCAGAGTTGGAAATGGCTTCCAGGATGGCCTCTGTGAGATAGTTGTTTGTACAGGTGACTAAGGAAGAGAGAGAGCAAGTCAGACAAATGGATGGACCTGTTTCTGAAACACCTATGTAGAAACTGCATTTCCATGGATGAGCCAATTCCTTTGCTGTTGCTCCTCTTTTTTTTTTTTTTTTTTCTTTTTTCTCCCAGTGCAGACAGTTTTTTGAGATGGATATTCTTAAAGAGTGTAAATCAAGGCACATTTTCTTGACGTAGAGCTTATTTCTAAACATGGAATTCCTAGACTCCTCATTTCCAGATTTGGCTTCCTCTAAGGTATTGTCAGGAAAGAGTTCCATCTCTGTGACTTGGCAAGCAGTGGTCTTTGTTGACTGTTAGGGCTTTGCCAGTTTGCTAGATTAAAACTGATGTGCCATATTATTTCTCTTAGCTCTCCTGGATAGGCCAAAGTAGTAGTTTTTATTTTTCTAATATCTTTTGATTGAGAAACACACTATACCAAATGGTATTGTGTAATGCTTTTTAAGTGAATTTGTGTTGGATTAGCCACAATAGTACAGTTGTGTGTATGAGTGATAGACCTTGCTCAGTCTTCATTCAATGCTTTGTCTGTATATGGATGGCTGGAGTTCTTGGTTCAGTTCTTCATACAGCTGAGGCCTTCAGGGTCACAGCTTGGGATCTACTGATAGACACGGTTGTTGGGGGAGCCTAGAATTTTTTCCACTTAGTGCTTGATTATTAGAAACCTTGTCAGTTGAAAATATTTATCTTCAAATATGTCTTCTGAGTCGATAACAGACTGTAACAATAGTTATAACGTTTTAAAATAATTTTAGACTGCATTAGTGTGTGTGTGTGTGTGTGTGTGTGTGTGTGTGTGTGTGTGTGTGTACGTATGTGAGAGTGTAGATGGTTGGATGCATGTGTGCCTGCTGTGCACATGGAGGAAAAGCACAAAATGTTCCTCCCTTTTCTACTTTGAGGCTGGGTCTCTTTACAACTGTTGTGAGCCAGGTCCGTGGTCTTCTGATTCTTGGGTCTGCCTTGCATTTCCCTGTATGTGTACTGGGACTTCAGATGCTTGTGACTGGTACTTTACATAGGACTGGGGATCACAGCAAATGCTCTACCAGCTGAGCCATTTCCCCTGCTTTGAGAGTTTTATCTTTACAAAATTTGTTAAATTGTGTGGGCTGGTGTCCTGGCCTTCTTCCCTACCTCAGATTCAGTTGTACCCAGAATCTCAGGATGCATGTTTACTTGGGCACAGGGCCAATGTTGTATACGTAGTTAGAGCCATACTGGATTGAGTGGGCTTACAAGAGGAGACACAGACATGGCACCGAGGGAAGTGGCTGTATGCAATGGAGGTAGAGTTGGAATTGGGGGCATCACAAAGCTGTTCATTAAGACAGTTCTGGAAAATAGTATGACTGAGAAATTACATTTAGCTTCTGCTTGTTGTGTGTGGACTAGCTGGGCATTCTGAAGCTTTTCTTCTGTGGAACTCTTTGTTTAAAGAAAGAAAAAAATGAAACAGCAACAATAGTATAAAAGCATATGACATAGTAATTTTTTGTGATTGACGTTCCCAAACCTTGAATCCGCATCTGGAATCTTCTTTCCCTCTCCTCTTGGTCTGTAGAGCACAGACTGCCGCCCCCATCCAGCCTAGCTGGGAGACATTGACTGAGTACAGCTGTCTGTGCTGCCAGTATTTTTACTGGATGTATTTGTTACCTTCCAGGGTCTGCAAAAGTTCCCCTTATTTAGCCTTTCTCGCACTGAGATGTCAGGTCTTCTCATGTACCCATCATTCTACTTGCTTCTAGAAAGGAAAACCTATCCAAGAAGAGAAGCACAGAGGAATGGGGCTTGCTGAGCATGGCAGATGGGGGCTTTTGGAGGACTCAGGTGCTTGCTGGTCAATGGGTGCTGTTTTGTATTATCTTAGCAGGGGTATGAAGCTGCTTTGCTCTCTGGTCAGCTGACATCTTGGGCAAGGGCCCTTCTTGCTTGTACCCTTAAGTAGCAGGTGTGCTTAGCATTAAGGTTGTTATCTTTTGCGATCCATGGTGTGTGGATTTTACCACAGTAGCTCTTTATTAGTTTTCGTACTGTTTTCAAAATGGTCCAGCCTGTACATCTTCATCTTTTCCCCATGGATACTTTAGCACTCTTTGATAGTCTGACAGCCTGTGGTGAGAGACAGTGTGACAACCTATAGTGAGAAACAATCCGACAGCCTGTAATGAGACAGTCTAATAGCCTATAGTGAGAGAAAATATTAAGCCATAGGTTGCAAACAAATTGATGTAAGTCCAGGCTTCTCTATCACCACAAGTGTCTCACACTTCCTTCCTTTTCCCTCCCTCCCTCCCTCCCTCCCTCCCTCCCTCCCTTCCTTCCTCCCTCCTTTCCTTTGCTTTCTTTTATAGAAGTTTCACAGTGAGCCATCTTAGAGTTTATGGGTCCTTTAGAATTTTGTAGAGGGGGCCAAGTAATTCACCTCATTTGGAAATTATGTAATTAGAATTTCCCACTTTTCCTTTCAGGAAGGGGCCAGGTGCTAGATTTGCTAGAGGTTCCTCTGCTGGGAGGCAGTATGCCAGGCGCGCCCAGCACTGTGCAAAGTCCTCTTCGGCTTGTTCTGTGTCTCTGGACAGGTGAGTAGCAGAAGGAGACTGCTGTGCTGGGAAAGGGGGCTCTCAGCATGGGCTTTTAGAGAAAATTACAGTGTGTAATATGCCAAGTTGCTATTTTGAGCTTTCTAAGAATAGGCTTGTGTGTAGGAAGAATGTACAACACGGAGAGTTTGATATGAGTCAAGAGCCTGTCACTGTTACCCTTACTAGGCTACTTTTATGAAACTAGACTTATAAAAGTGACATGTACATTGAATTTTTTTTATTAAGCTGCTCTTCACAATTGTTCACATCTCGATAGATAAAGATCCTTGAGAAGACAAAAGATCTAGTGCTTTCTCCTGCAAGTGCATGAGTTTATCAGATTTCTTACTTTTCTGAAATGCTGTCTTTAAGATCAGTTCTAACTTTGTTGGATTATAGTAATTTAAAAATAATAGTATAAATTTTCATGAATCAGTTAAAAACATAAGGAGCACTTTTGGTGGACAGATCAAACAATCACAAATCTTTTCTTGTAGTGTTGCCAACTCTAGAATTAGAGACCATTTCTCATCAAAGGTGTTTTAACTGACCTACTGATGGTGAATGTAAAGATTTCATCGGGATAGGTTTTAACCAAGGCAAGGCTGCTTGTTTGCTCTTGAGAATGTCTTGTAGCAGCTTTGGGTGGTGGTAGACTTACAAGGGATACATTAAATCTGTGGGGCACAGCCTGGCATTTCTTAGAGGAGCCATTTTACTCTGTCAAGATTTTCAGAATTTTAGGACTGATTTTTTTTTCTCTAACATTTGAACATCTGATTCTTACAGTAAAATTATTTTAATCAATGTAATCACAAGTAGAGACTGTGGACAAGCTGTTTTAAGTTGGCCAAAAAGTATTTTCTCAATCTTCATCGCTTCATCCCTGTTCCAGTTACTTTTTCTGCTGCTGTGAGACAGCATTCACACATGAGCAACTTTTGGGGAGAAAAGATTTATTTGGTTTGAGGTTCCATAGGGAAGACATAGTCTATCAGGATGGAAAAGGCATGGCAGACAGCTGAAACTGGACGAGGCTTAAGTCATGTCCATCATCATGTGTCATAGTCAGGCACAGGTGTCAACTTGACAGTTGAGGGTTTGAGCTCTGGGCACATTTGCAGAGAATTAATGGTTGAGTTAAGCCTAGAGCAAACTTGCAGGAGATTGCCTAGCTGATGGGGAAGGCCCAGCCCATGGTGAATGGGACTAGGCCCTGGAATAAAATTCAGTCAGCTGGTTGAGAGAATTGGCATCCTTGTATACACTTGGCCAGACATGCTTGTCTGGCAAGTAAGGATCATCCTTCTCTCAGCCATATGTAGAGATGGTGTGGCCAGTTGCTTTAGCTCTGGTGTTGGTGTGTGCTTTCCCATCAAGCTGGACTACGAACTGTAACCAGATTATCGTAAGAAAATAAACTCCTTGTTCCCTTAAGCTGTTTGATAGTGATTTATTGGCAACATCTTGGAAGCTGAGAGAGAGCAAACAGCAAACCGATAGAACAGATTACCAGTGGAAGCAAAGTGGGGCTACCCGGTCTTAAAGTCTACCCCTGTGATATGGCTTCTTCTAGCAAGACTTCTCCTAAAGGTGGCATGACTTTTCTAAATGTTAATATCAGCTAAGGATGATGAACCTGTGAGGGACAACTCCCATTCAAACCATGGAAATCCTTCGGCCCCAACCCTTGCTGAAGTCTTCTGCAGCCCCATGGTCATCTGTATCACATTCTTAGAACGGTCCTTCAAGGCCCATTCCTGACTTATCAGCACTAATAATGTTCCTAGGTTGATTCTTGTAGTGTTTGTGAATTCTACAATTATGGAACAAATATCACAATCTGACTTACATAGGCATTGCAAATGAAGCACTTGGGACTGATGTCCTTCTAAACCTGGGAGAAGCAGTCGGTGTTCTAGTGTGAGAACACTTAGAGGAGGCCAGTGAGATCCCGAGAACACAGTTAGTGTTCAAGATCTACTGCTGCCCTTCTGCTAGCTTTCTTTCTTACTGCTCCCATTCACATAGCATTCTTTCCAGGGGGAGGGAGTATGTGTTTTCTTATTAATGATGAGTGTGTCCCGTACCCTTTCCCTGTGTCTTAGAGCATAGCAGATGGGTCCAGCAGTGAGGCAATCAGTACAGGCCTGCTTATTGGATCAGTGTGGGAACGAGCTTAGCTCTGTGTCCTGTGCTCTTCATCAGTCAGTGACACGAGAAGTGCAGTAAGCAGAAGATTATAATCAAGAGAATAATGGCAGATGAGGGGGACAGTTTCTTCTTGTACAGAAGGAGTGTCTTCTACTTAGAATATATTGTTCTTGTTGAATTTTCTCTTAGAATGCTTGTTGTCTTCTGTAGTTTCGGCACTAGTCCACCTGTCTGATATTTGTCTTTCCTCATAGAATGCCCTCTGAAATCTTGCTGAAGATATTTTCCTACTTGGATGCCATAAGCCTACTGTGTACTGGATGTGTGAGCAGGCGCTTTTATCATGTGGCCAACGACAAGTAAGGAGATCACCTCATTTGTCTGTTGTGTTGTGGTGACAGTTTGGTAGATGTCATGGAAACTAGTAAGAGGCTTCTAGCCATTTCTAAAAATTTGATAGAATTAATTTCAATAATATTTTCAGACAATATGTTTAGTACTATATGAAGGCATATAATTTTTTAAAACACTTAGGTTTGTGTGTGTAAAGAAAGGAATGTTCTTTGCACATACCAAAAAAGACCAAGCCCATTAACTATTGTGGCTGTAGAGTCTGAACTAGAGGCTTTGCTCGCCCTAGGTTTAGCCAGATTTATCCTCAGTCTCTTTCCTGGCCCTGGGTTCAGGGGCAGATGGAGAGCTGCTAGTTGTCAAGCAGACCTTGGGCAAGGAAGTGGACGGAGTCATATGAGATTGACAGAGCTCCTCCTCTCAAACATGCCCTTCAAGTGAACCTGGTGTGCAGGATGAGTGGAGAAGGGAAAGGACAGCTGGGGTGTGGAGACCTCTCCCTTGGGGTCAGAGAGCCGTCCTCAGCCGGGCTCCCAGGCCACAGCTTGTGTTCTGTCACTAAACTTGGTCTGTACCTCACAATTTCATCTTGTGTAGAGATGGAATCTTCTTAACATCTATTGAGTGTTTCTTGCTTTTAACTTCTTGGATTCTTAGAGTTTTCTCTTACTCAGTATCAAAAAAATCACGCATATCGATCCTACACAGAACCCATATATCACTAGGAATAACATCGAGATAAGAAGGAATGCAAGTTAGAGTGGCGGTTTTGTTTAGAAGGTAAGGAATGTATTAGGCTAGAAATATTAACTGTTGTGGAGGTTCTCAGATATTGGACTATGAAAGATTGTATCAAAATCTGCTGAAAAAATTTGAAATCATGCATTTCTAATCTGTTTTTGTGAAAATGGCATTTGTTGCATTAGAATCCATATTTTTAATTCATTCTAATGAATAGTCAGCTTCTGAAATAACTTATGTAGTTCATCATTGAAGTTCCAAGGAGCTTAAGACAAGTGCTTTGATGTTAAGGCTTCAGGTGTCCTCACTATTCTCATTCCAAAGGGGACGTACTCTGCTGTCTATCTGGGAGGGTGGTTCTTACTCTTAGCTTAAAAAGACATATCCTACATTGGAGAATTTATATCTATCCTGTCACTACCACGTGTTCACTGATGAGGGAAATAGTGAATGGTATTTTTGACAATAGTTCTGAAATGTATGTAGAACTTTTTTTAATGTCTTAAAAAAATTGCGCGCATGCATATGTGTGTGTGTGTGTGTAGGAAGGCCAGAGGTCAACCTTGGATTTGGTTCCTCAGAAGCTATCTACATTATTTCGAGAAAGGGCCTCTCATTGAGACCTTACTGTATTTTGTCTGGCCACTGTGTACCAGAAATCTTCTGTCTCTGCCTCTCTAGCACTGGGATTATAAGCATGCACCAACACATGGGACTTTCTTGATGTGGGTATATGGGATTGAGCCAGGTTCTCATACTTTTGTGGCATATACTTTGCCAACAGAATTCTCTCTCAGACTCCTATGTCTTTTTTTTTAATGATCTAAAGAGAGATGAAGAAGTTAATCGCTAAAACAAGATGCAGTGAGGTTTTTAAGGATAGTTAGCAGCATATCTAAATATGTGATGTTTTGCAGAGTTTTTATTAAGGATAGATGTTAAAAATGCCTTATACATTTTATGATATATATTTATTTTATAAATAACCAAGATGATTTTTTAGTCTGATATTCTAATCCAAATATAATTTTAAAAAATGATTACACCTTTTGTTTTTACTTTGGGAAGATTTTTTTCCTTTCTCATCAATTTTTATATGTATGTGTGTGTATGTGTATATATGATGTGTATGTTTTGTTAAACAAACTAATTTTTATTATACAAGGACCATGGTTAATAAGGAAAACATTATATTCTTGGTCATCATTAGGGTTGCTTGAGGATATGTGGAGGCTGTTGACTTGAGCAAGGGCAACTTAATCCTTGAGGAATGTGGCTCTCCTCCCTCAGCAGCCATTAATTGCCTGATTGCCTGCAGCTCCTCAGGGAGGGGTGGGGATTCTGAGCCTTCTCCTTCCATAATGGGTTGTGCCAGGCCCAGTCTTCTGCCAGTCTTGTTAAAGTGCACGAATACAAAAGCCACGTTACATCCAGAAGACCACGGTTCATAGTGCTCCTCCCTCCCCATCTTCTGGCTCTTACATTCTTTCTGTGTCCCCTTCCATGATGTCTCTTGAGCCTGGCGGAGGTGATATTAATGTCCCTTTTAAGACAAAACACTCTGTAGTCACTTATTCCCATAGGTTTGACCTGTTGTGGATCTCCGTTCACTGCAGTCCACTGCACAAAGAAGCTTCTCTGAGCAAGGCTGAGAGCAGTACCCCAGTCAGTAGGTATAAATGTAAATATTTAGAAGGCAGTTTGACCCAGCTTCCATTTAGCAAAAGAGCGTGATGGCTCTGTCCCAGGATGTGGGACAGTGCCATGTGTGATTTCACTTCATGAAGCTGGCTTCAGACTCAACTGGAGAGCAGTTGATGACCCCCATAGCATTCATGCCACCATGTATCCATGGGCACATCTTGCCTGGCAGCATTCAGGGTTCAGCCCTGGGTGAGACTACTGGTGACTTTTCTCCCCCAGCAGCTCACCTAGCATCCCCACCAGAAGCTCCATAGATTGTTTTTGGTACACTGCTAGGTGCACTGCATGGAGTTTGCCTAGCCTGAACAACTTGTGCTGTCAGCTGTTTGCACAGGTCTTGGGCAGCAGTGAGCATGAGTATGGAATAAGTAAGACAGGGAAGAAAGCAATTTATTTTGAGACAGTGTTTTGCTTTGCAGCCCTGGGTAGCCAGAGTGGCTTCAGGCTTGCGAAGGCCCTCATGTCTCAGTCTCCCAGGTGCTGGGGTTAAAAGGTGTTACCATAGTGCCTCAAGTAAAGCAAATTTGAGCAAACATGAGTTATCTTTCATGTAAAGAGTTCTAAAAATGTCTATTCAAGAAATAGTTTCAAATTGTCCTAGATGTACCCTACTGTGTGTGTGTGTGTGTGTGTGTGTGTGCGTGCGCGTGCACGCTGCATGCGTGCGCATAAACACACACACAAGCAAGAACAATACTTTATTTAAACTTCTTGGTATTCTTCCAGAATAAAACTCCTCTTCAGTTACTGTTGTAAGAAGGGAATAATTTTTTGGGAGGTCCCAGATAATATAGATTCACCCCTTTGAAATTGGCCTCTTGTGAGTATGCTCTTCCATTTCTGTATGTGTTTGGGATGGTGAAACTGAAACATTTCATTTAGACTGCAGTTCATCATAGTGTAGGGACAGCTGAAAACATAGTGTAGGGAAAGCTGAGCATTTCTCAGCTTTTCACAAAGTTATGCTGTTAGAAGGTATCATATAGCTCTATTTAATGAGTTTCTCTGACAGTTGCTGGGTGGTGCTTCCAAGCAATATATTTCCCTTCTCCTTCCAGCTTCATTTGGATCAGAATCTACTCGGCTGCATTTTCATCTAAAAGATGGGGTTGGAAAGTTCATTCAGTAGAGGAGACAGCCATGTCTGTGAGCTTACTGTCCGTCGAGGATAAAGAGGTTGGACATTGGAAGAAAGAATATATGACAAGACAGATTGCGTCTGTGAAAGCAGCTCTGACCCAGATTCTCAAGCCTGTCAACCCCTACACGGGCCTTCCTGTGAAAACCAAAGAGGCCCTCAGGTGTGCAGCATACTCTTGAATAGTCAGTCACTTCGATGGCTGCTGGACAAGACCTTCTGGTTTCAAGTCCCATTGGAAAGAATGATGCTAATCAGCCCAGGGTGTTTTGTACATAGAGTTCAGGATATGGTTTACTTTTGCAGGGTATTTGAAGCAAGGACCTTACACATGCCAGGCAGGTGGTCTACCCTTTAGCTGCAGTCTGGATTCACAGTTCAAATTAGATGGACTGGTCTCTGGTATAAGGTTTCTGTAGAATGTACATTATTTCCTTATCTCATGCCTGTGGCATAAAGTTTTTATAAAAACAGAAATAACCTAGTGATCTGCTCTAGTAGGTCAGGGCTTCCACAGTGTCCCTTCCTTCCTCCCTTTCTCTGTTCCATGTGTTCAATCAAGAATTGCCAATTCCTGGACCATCATAGATGTTTAGTGAACATTTGCTGGATGGTGAGAAAATGGCAAAGAAGGTGCTGTTGGTGAGATGAAACCTATGGCAGACATGTCCTGAGACTTTTGACCAGCTTTTAAAGAAGTAGATGCTTTGGAGATGATACACAAAGTTGATACATAAAATTGTTTTTTAAAAAAATTTCAACATTTCCTTTCTTTCTCTAGAATATCTGGCTTAGGTTGGGCAATTATATTGAAAGAAAAAAGTGGCCGAGAACACATCATGCAGCATGTTGATCTCTCCTTGAACGATACATCTGTTACTATTGCATGGTATGGCAACAGCTGGCCATGCTTAGCCACTTTGTCAACTTTGGATTTGTGTGGTGTGACACCAGTATTTATGGAGCGACATAAGCCTCCTGCCCCAAATGGGTAAGTATTGATTTAAGAGAACCATTGGGAAGGAACATCTTGTACCTAGATATTAGTCGGCAATGCTTTCATAGCCAAAAATACCACAGATGTATTTCAACTCAATTGCATCTTAAAGACTTTTTATCTACTGTTACAGTTATCTGTAACAGTACAAATGATACTGTAGTTAAAGTTTACTAGATGATCGGTAGCTAACTTTTTGAAGTCTTTTAGCAGTTTTAACAGTGACAGAAAATGAGCATATTTTCCTTTAAGAAACGACACACTAATTCTGGTTTAAATCTGAGTTATTTTGTGTTATTTTGTGTACCCTTCTCTTGAACTTATTCCCTAGATAGACAACTTTGCACACATAACTCTTTCTTTGATTCCATTTTCATATCTGTAATGGGATGATGCTGTGCTGCTAGGAAGAAGGCCAGAAGGTATCACTGTATTGTAAAATGCATAGTCAAGTGAGCTCACTTTACAGAGCACTTAGTATGTCCTTTTGTTGTGTGGTTTTGCACAAACCCACATGCACTGAATGATTTGTGTCTGTCTTTCACAGCAAGTTTCTGACATTCATCAGCACTCATTTCCTTGTGAAAACTGACTGTGGCAAGTGTAGATCCTCATCTCCTGAGTAGACTAATATGTCTTTTTGGAATATATATGTATATAAATGTTCACTCCTGTCCTTAGAAAAAATTATGTCCTCCTTCGAACATATTTCAAAGAATTTCACTGAGTTTTAAAAACACAGGTCCATAAATCCTATTGTTTGTTTAATTAATCTGAAAATCTCTGTTCCTGTTTTATTTTTTAAAAAAACTTTTATTACTTCAAAAAAGATTTAAAATAGAAATAGTCTTAACAAAAAGTTGTGTAGTAAACAAAATTCCCAACCCATAAACAGAAATGTAACGTCACAGAGCATTCCACAATTCACAAAGACAGATATACAAAGGGACTTCTTGCCATCCAAAAAAGTCAACCAAATCCACAGCTCCTGATTATGGGGACCACAGCACCCCACAAATCTTTCAACACAGAAGGCTGCATTCATCAACCAAGTGTGCACCATATCATCCTCCCCAAAATCCTTGGCCATTTCTTCTGCGATCTTGCCATCATGTCCAATCCTATCTCTGAATCTCACACCACAAAATGTCAGCTGACTCAAGCATTTCAGGCCCATGAATAGCTTTAATAAATTGAGCATATCCGTCAAGTTTCCTAATCACATTGAAATTTCAAGGCAAATACTCCAGTCAAGACTTTAGTGCTAGCATCCACATGTAAGAGAGAACATGTAGAGTTTGTCTTTCTTTGTGTATGATACCTTGGTTAATATTATATTTTCTAGTTCCATCCACTTACCAGCAAATTCTACAAACTCATTTTTCTTGATAACTGAATAGTATTCCATTGTGTATATGTACCACAGTTTCATTACCCATTCCTCTGTTGATGGGCATATTGGTTGATTGTAAATTGTAAATAGAGCTGTATGACATGGAAGAACAAATGTCTTTGTAATAAAACGTAGCGTTCCTCAGGAATATTCCTAGAAGTGGTATAGCTGGGTCATATAATAGTTGCATTTTTAGCTTTCTGAGGAACCTTCATATTGATTTCCAAAGTTTATGATGCTGAATGCATACATCAAAAAAATATAAAAATCACAAAATGACTTAATGTTACACTTGAAAGCTTTACAAGACAATCCTAAAAACTGCATGGGAAGAATTATCTAAGGTCTGGGCAGAAATAATGAATTGGAACCAAAAATAACACTACAATAAATTAATAAAATGAAGAGCTGTTTTTCAAAAAAAGTAAACAAGATTGACAAACCCTTAGCCAAACATTAACCAAAAGAAAAAGCGGGAATGTCCAAATCAATAAAATCAGAAATGAAAAGGGGGAATTACAGTAGATACTAATAAGGACATATTTCAAAAATTTATGCTTTACTAAGTTGGACAATGTAAAAGAAATGGATGAATTCCTAAACAAATATGTTTACCAAAATTGACTCAAGATGAAATAGATAATTTAAATAGAACAATAACAAATGATACAATCTAAACTGTAATTACAAGTATCCTAACTAGAAAAAAGTGCAGGACCAGGTAAATTCAATGCAGAATTTTACCAGGCCTTATGTAAGACCTAATGCCACTATTTTTCAAATTATTTCACTTTTTCTGTAAGGCCAGTATTACTGTTACTGCAAAGTCAAACAAAGACACAGCAAAAAAAGAGAATTTTAGGCCAATCTCACTATGAACACAGATGCAGAAATCCCTAATAAAATACTTTTAAACCATTTCCAGAAACATATCAAAAGGATCATACACTGTGATCAAGTCAGTTTCATTCCAGAAATGCAAGAATAGTTAAAAAAAAAAACTTAAATCAATAAATGTGATTCATGATAATAACAGACTTAAAGACAAAAACCACATGACCATATCTATAGATGCTGAAAAGGCCTTTGACAAAATTCAACATCCCTTCATGATAGACTCTCTGGAGAAAACTGGTATACAGGGGACATATCTCAACATAATGAAGGCTATATGCAACAAGGCTAAGGCAAACATCATTCTAAACGGGGAAAAACTTTATTCCCACTTATATTGTAACAAGACAAGGCTGTCCACTTTTACTTGAATACTTTTACTTGAGTACTAGCCAGAATAATAAGACAAGAGAGGGAGATAAAATGGATACAAATAGGAAAGGAAGATGTTAAAGTATCCCTATTTTCAGATGATAGGATTCTATACTTGAGAGATCCTTATGACTCCATCAAGAAAGTACTTGAATTAATTAACAATTTTAGTGAAATGAAAGGCTACAGAATCAACACACAAAAAAATCAGTAGCTTTCCTGTATACCACAGACAGCCAAGAAAGAAATGAGGGAATCAGTCTCATTCACCATAGCTTCAGGAAAAAAAAAGTATGTATGTATTTCTATATGTATATATATATACGCATATATACATATATATGTATATATACACGTATATATACGTATATATACACATATCTTTTAGAATAAGCTTAACTAAGGAAATGTACAATCGAAAATATAAAACACAACTGAGAGAAATTAAAGAGTGTAACAGAAGGCAGAAAGATCTACCATGCTTATGGATTGGTAGGATTAATATTGTGAAAATTGACCATCCTGCCAAAGGTAATATACAAATTTAGCACAATCCAAATCAAAATCTCAATGCAATTCTTCACAGATTTGGAAAAAACAATCTCAGAATTCATATGCAGGGACAAAAGGTCTCAAAATAGCCCAAACAATCTTAAAAAGGAAAAGCACACTGTTGGAGGTATCTCCATACTAGATTTCAAGCTATACTACAGAGCTGTAGTAATAAAAAGAGTATGGTACTGTCACAGAGACAAATGCATTGATCAGTGGATTAGAATGGAGGATCCAGATATAAGCTCGCTCACTTACATCTACTTGATTTTTTTTTAACCTCTTCTTGATTTTTGACAAAGTTGCCAAACATACATACTGGGTAAAAGACAGCATCTTCAATAAATGATATTGCATACCTACATGTAGAAGAATAAAAATTGACTGTTGCCTCTCACCTTGAACAAAAGATAGCTCCAAATGGATCAGGGACCTAAGCATTAAACCTGAAACTTTGAAACTTTTAGAAGAATGAGTGGGGAATACACTTGAGTTGATAGGGCTAGGTAAAGATTTTCTAAACAGGACCCCAAACACCCAAGAACCGAGACCAATAATTTTCAAATGGTGCTTCATGAAATTAAAAAGTTTCTGTTCTGCAAAAGAAACTCATTTGCACAGAGAACTCAGAATGAGAGAAAAATCTTTGCTAATTATGAATTTGACAAAGGATTAATTATATAAAGAACTCAAAAACTGGACACCAAGAAAGCAAACAACCCATTTGAAAAATGAGCCCTTGAACTAAAAAGGACTTCTCACAAAAACAAATTAAATGTAAAACAAATATCTTAAAAAATGCTCAGCTTCCCTGATCATTAGAGAAATACAAATTAAAACTACGCTGTGATACTGTCTTACCCTAGTTAGGTCAGCTAATATCAAAACGGCAAATAACAACAAATGTTATTGAGGATGTGGAGGAAAGGGAACACTTACTCATTGTTGGTGGGAAGCTAATGCATCTTTATATTAAATCTCTTGTGAATGTTGAGGTAGGTGCAGCTTGCCTTCTTGGTAGCTGTGCTCTGCTCTCCCACACACCTCTTACCTGTTTTGGGCGTCCTTTGACTTTGCAGCAGCATTTCCTTGCTGTCCTTGTATACCACACTTCCACCTTGGGTCTTGTGTCTGTCCTTGTGATGGGACAGTATTATATCAAGGTCTCCCTGGAATGGCTCCTCTGTGGCGCTGACTCTTTGAAGATGCTGAGTGATTGTTGAGTTCAGCCATGCCGTAGACATAAAGGTGTTCAGACCTCCCATTGCCAGCCCTAGATGTGCTGTGTTCAAAAACATTGTAAACTCATGCGAAACATGTGATTTATTCTCCGTGATTATATTACTGACAGTGTCATGAAACCACTGTCACTTTGTAAAATGGTACTTTTATTTGGATAAATCTCTGATGTTTTATATGGTGTCAAAATAAACTCCAGATTTTTCTATTGAGTACATGGATTTTATGTGTCATAAAATTGTTTGGAGGGGCACCCATAAACTATATGGCTTTGACTGCTGTAATAGGTTACTTGGTGTATCTTGAAATCTTGTATGATGGCAAATTTGTTAACATTAGCTAATGTGATCATGAAGGACTCAATTAGTAATGTGAGTTTTGAAGTTCACTTACGAAAGTCCCTAAAAATTGGTGTGAAGGTCAGGAATACTGGATGCTGTACAGTGTTAAATGTTGATATTTACTGGGGGAAATTCATTGAATGTTTCCATTAATCATGGTAAACAAAATGAAGGCATTTGGATCTGCTCTGGTGGGCCCCTCACTGCAGGTCTTTGGGCTACCCCCTTGTGCTGGAGAACAGACTAACCCTTATCTGTATCTTTGTGACAGCTGAAAGAGGCTTTGTACCTTTTTTTTTTAATTAAGTTTTTAGCAAAAGCACAATTTAATTGCAAATTGTATATCCCTGTAGTTAAAACTTTCCTAGTTGGATTCTTAACTTTTTTCCTGACCAGTATTCTGTTCTCAGTTCATGACTCCATTGTCCATGTTTGTGAGAGTGACTGTGTGTTAGCATCCGTGGTGGTGTGAGTAGCCTGTCTGGCCAAGATGAGGGAGACTGTTTTGATGCTTGCCCAAAGAGGCTTGAAGGTGTTCTGGCTTTAATACCTTGAAGACAGAAGGTTCTCCCTGTGCATCTAGCTGCCTCTCTCCATCCTAACTGACCATGGCATTGACCACCCCTGCTAAGTGCCAGTTATACATGTGTTGTACTCATGGTATTTTCTAGCCCCCTCTGTGCAGCCTGTGATGGTTGTGGAATTCCTGTCAACTGATGCTAAAGTGACTCCTTGAATCTAGACTAAGCCCAGGTTCATTTTCCTTCAGTTATATTTTTATGAATCACAGTCAGCTCACCAGACAACTTTCCCAGCCAGTCGTGGGTCTTAGTATTCAGTCCCTGTAAAGCCTTGGTTTGGTTTTGGTGTCCTACAGCCCTGCCTCTTGGTTTGAAACAGTGCCATAGCTGAACTTTTCTGTTATTTAATGAATATTCATATAATTATCACCCAATGGCCTGGGTGCTAGGTGCTGGAAACAGAGTCAGAGAGACAGGACCCCACTTTCTTAGAGAGTTTGGTTTAATGTGCTTTACAATCTTACTTCATTGATAAATTCCTGAACCACTTCTTGGTGCTGGGAAAGGCAGACATTGGTGTCTTCCATGTATATGCATGTGTAGAAAGTCTCTTCTAGATGGTTTTAAGTCATCCGATGCAAAGCACAGTAAAGTTGTCTTTTCCTCAGCATCCAGATACTGACTCTCAAGTACCAAGACTCTGAGTTCAGTGTTGTCTTTCATGAAAACAGTCATGATTTAAATGTTTTCCTAATGTTTCAGATTCCATGTTCTCTGAGCTTTTCCTGATAACACCCTTGATAAATGTGTCTGCTTTTAGGGGAAAAGCAAAAGGGAGGAGAAACGAACAGAGTAGTTAAGAAATGTGGTGTACCCATTTTAATCTGTGGTTTATACCACATTTTGGGTTCTTATTCCCTAATTGTGCCCCTTGGTTTGAGCACATTAACATGTATCAGTTGCTTTTCAGGGGCATTTTTAGGTACACCAGTGGGCCTTGGCAACAATACAGATAGGAAAGCTTATCTCTCTCTCTCCTTTCTTTGGCATGGATGTCTGTAGACCTCGATGGCTGTCTTTAATTGCAAAATATGATCTGAGTCACTTGACCAAGTCCTCCATGATCGGCTGTGACAGACTTGTTCGGATCTTCTGTCTGAATCCTGGCCTCCTGGTGGGGCTATGGCAGGTAAGATGGAGTCTGTGTGTGTCCTGTGTCCTCTCCTGCCACAGTCCCACACTTGCTCAATGTTAGGTATGACCCCGAATGCAGACTCCATTCTGCATCTTAGCCTTCTCACTTTTCTTGCTTTGTGACCCTCTGCTGAGTTGTGCTGCTCCGTACTGCTTTCCTGTTGTGTTAGCATCGTTATTCCTTTCATATCATGAGATATCGTGCTGCTTCTCACTCCATGCTGCTCCTTTTGTTCCCTTCATGGTCGACTCTGCCAAAGCCTCTGCTATTATGCAACCATCATGGTGGCCTCCAAGATTCTTTCTGACCTGCAAGTGTGGCACGGGACATTCTCTCGTCCCTTCAGGTTCAAGTTCTGAGAAGTGACCTTTTCTCTCTGCATGTGTCTCGTTTCACTGGGTCAAGATGAGTTCTAACTCCTCCTCTTGGGGTTATTTTTTTGACAGTCTTAGTGAGGAGCATAACAGCAATGTGTTCCTCCGTGTGTCCCTTGCTCAGTTCTGTGATTGGTCTTTGCTCATAGATTTGATGGAGAGTGGCGGTGAGGCTCTGCATGCCCACAGCTTCCTCAGCATGCTCTTGTCTCTCTTCTTGATCCCTTGATCCTCCCTTGATCCCTTGATCCCTGCTGTTTTCTCTCTTTCTGTTCTTGTGTGAGGTGGCTTGTGGGCGAGGCAGCTGTTTGCTCACTTGGTGCCTCATGACTTGAGTTCTTGCATCCATGTTGGCCTGCAGAATTGAGGGCTGTCCAGGTGATGTGTTTTTCCTCTGCTTGGCTGTTGAGAATGACACCTGGGAGTCTGTCTTTCAGGGGTGCCTGAACCAGTATCAACTGTGAGCCTGGGAAGAGGTGGGTCAGCTCCAATTATCTCTTCTTTTTAACCTGGTGGTAGAAGAAGCCAAATCTAATAATTCCCACTGTGTTCCCCAAATCTAGCAGTTACTTGAGAAAGGAACATTGTGACAGTAACATCCAGTATTTGTGGAATTAACCTGGTGTCTGCAAAGATCTTATCCCTGTTCTCTTTATAAAAGAGTTGGAAATAGTCAGGAACTGACAGTATATGTATTTTTAGCATCATTGTGTATAACAGAATATTTTGATGTTTCATAAGTGCAGGACTTTAATTCTTTGGGATGCATGCTTTATATGTTTGGCTGAATATTGACCCAGCTCTCAGAGTGACATATGTGTCTTATTAGATATTTTACTTTAGATACTTTATTAGTAATGAGGATTTATAGAGTGATGGTCTTGCAACTGAGAATATGCAAATATCTTCAAGATGAATATGCTGTGACTTTCACAGTGAACTTAGAAAAATTAAAATGCTTCAATTGAACATTGCTCTTTTTTATTAACTTTTCAGAAGGAGGATGCACTGGCTTTTGTCATAGCAAATCTTCATTTCCATCATCTCGTGGAGAGGAGCACATTAGGCTCGAGCACTCTGTATGTATCTGCTTATGGGTATAGTAAATTTAAATGTGTGTATGGTTGGGCGAAGGGATAGAAGTCAGCAGCATCTTAATACCTTGGGGATAACTACTGAGGTATTCTGTTTCTCATTAGTAGATGCAAGCCAACAGCACATCTACTTGGTTTTAAAATAATTGTATTATTCACAGTGTGGATTTGCTTTATTTATTCTGGGCTAAGGACTTTAGATCTAATAGAGTATTTTCTCCAGAGGCAAGTGCTTCACTCCAGTCAAATACTACCACTGTCCTTGAAGGTCTTGGGTTCTTGTGGGGTCCTGTATCTTGTAAGGCAGGCAGACTCCAGCCTTCTGGCCTGCAACTGTGTTTTGTTTGACTGTTATTAGATGGGAGTGGTTTCCACTTCCTTGTAGCTCTCCCCTGTGCAGTTAAGTTTCCTCTTCTCATTTTCCATTGTCCCAAAAACTCCTGGGTGCTTTTGGACATGTTACCTGAAATAGAAGCTTCTCTCATTGGAGACTGTCACAGGTGTCGCCCTTGCTTGAGTCCCACCTGGATCCCTGACTTGTAGGTAAACCTCTTTGCTGAGGGCCTCTGTTCCTAGTCTGAGGAAAGCACTGGGGGTAGACAGGCCTTGGGAATGTTGCTATCCTGGGGTTGACTTCAAACATGCTCACTGTGGTGGTCCCCAGGCTGCTTGTGGAACTCAGGTCTGCTTGCTTTTGTAGACATTGGCGAGAAGAACTTGAGGCAGTTCTTTTGAGTTCTCGGTATGGAAGATTATTGCATTATTAGAGCATCTCATTGGTGGGAGGCAGAGTTTTGAACAGATGTTAACTTTTTTTTTTACCTTAGTGTGCACTCTATGGTGCTGACAATCCTGTGTGTGTTTTACTTTGCTTTTCAGTCCTTACATCCTGCCTCCACATAACCCCTTTGTGGATGATAGCCCGGAGTATGGACTGCAAGGCTACCAGCTCCACATTGACCTGCATGGTGGTGGGATTTTCTTTCTCTGCAGCACGTTTCGCAATCTATTCTCCAGAAAAGGTGAGATCCATTTGTGGCTTTTTGACTAAGAGGTTGTAGAAAACCACTTCTGTGCCTGAATTAAGATATGCTCTCAGGTGGTCAGTTCAGAATCAGTTGGCGGGCTCTGTTCCTAGGAGGCTGTGCTCCCAGACGGGCTGTGCTCCAGGTGGGCTATACCCTGGGTGGGCTGTGCTCCAGGCGAGCTATACCCTGGGTGGGCTGTGCTCCCAGACAGGCTGTGCTCCAGGCGAGCTATACCCTGGGTGGGCTGTGCTCCCAGACGGGCTGTGCTCCAGGTGGGCTATACCCTCGGTGGGCTGTGCTCCAGGTGGGCTATACCCTCGGTGGGCTGTGCTCCAGGTGGGCTATACCCTGGGTGGGCTGTGCTCCCAGATGGGCTGTGCTCCCAGACGGGCTGTGCTCCAGGCGGGCTATATCCCTGGTGGGCTGTGCTCTGGGCCCTCATATGATAGGAATCTTGAGACCCTTGGCCAGAGCAGTCTCTGCCTGGCTCTGTCTCCACCATCCTCCTCTCTCCTCGAGGAAAAGACTTATCTCTTCAGAAGATAGTTCCTTATTGTTTTGTTTGCTTTCACTCACCCCCCCACCCCCCAGAGTGCTCACCAAGCAAGTGTCGCGCCCATCTAGAATGAGTGGAAGAGAAGCCAGCCTTTCTCTTTACTCTGTGCTATTCCTCCTGGTGTGCTGCTTCTGTTTGTCATGTCTGGGCTGGGATAGTCAGAGGAGGGAGCTCGGCCCAGCACAGAGGGGCGCAGTCTGATGCTGCTCTGATCTGCTTGTTTCCTCTTGGATGTTTCTCTGTCTTTCACTTCTGCCATAGGTCTGCTTGGATTCAACTTCAACATTTTGGTAAAACATACCTTCAGGGACCTCTTCATTTTGCGTTATCTCAAGAGGTGTGTAATGTCACATCTCTTGCATATCTCCTGTCTGTAATGTTGGCTATCATCATTTGTTTAAGAGGACCACTAGAACTCCTCTGTGTGAACGGTCTTTTTCCATCCATACTGTCCTCAGGAGTCCTTTTCTTGGTGGACTTGATATCCATGAATGCTCCTTGAGCAGATCAGAGTTTTGTCTGTGTGTAGAAAAAAGTATTTTTTCTTTTCTTTTTTCAGTGGTGGCATGGTCTCTGCACTTACTAGCTAACTTTAAGAAACTTGTTCTCTTACTACTTGGTGAAGCATAAAAGCACCTAATTTTTTCCTTCTTGTTACACTGATGTTTCATGGAGAGAATGTTGTAGTCACTGCCCAGTGGACATGGTTTTGCCCATTGCTTCTCTTTGTGTTCCTGTTGTGGTGGTCTCCCAGCCCTTCAATGTGAGTGCCAGCTGCTGCAGGCATGTACAGCCCTGTGCCACAGAGCCAGGCTGCTCCTAAAGTTCGCAGTGCTGAAGAAATCATGGGCCACTTACTGAACATTGTCGTGTGTTCAGCTGAAGGATTCTCAGCTGCATCTCTGGAGGCTGCTCTTACAGTTCCTTGGCTCTCAGGAGGAGGCGTGGCTCAGTGCTGCAGAGGATGGGGCTGAGCTTAGGGACCGGGCTGGACCAGAGCAAAGCAGTGGCGTAGTCTCAGCAGTTCTCCACAGAAGAAGGTTTTATGTTCTGCTTCTCAAAGTTGCAGATGCTGGTTAGACTCACATCTCAGGATGCCATATAGACCAGAGCAGCCCTGTGCTTCTGCCTTTGTTTCCTTATAAAGCCCAGAGCAAAGGCCCAACCCTTTAAGTACTTCACATGTGCTCTCCCTCTGGATGGGAGTGTCTGTGTACCTATAGATTAGCTGCTTTGTCACACCAGTAGAAATTCTTTGCAATCCAGATAACAACCTTGAGTGTCTGTCTAATCTCCTCACTACCAAGAAAGCATCACACATGTCTACTGTTTCTGACTAGACATGAAGTATACAGATTTCCAACCATTTTGTAACAATTACTTTTAAAATGTATTTGTCTTTATAATTTTAAAATTTTAACAGTGAAATAGTTTCACATTTGTGCAAATACAGAGAGTTCTGGAATTGCCTTTGTGGAATCAACCATTCATGACAATTTTGTCATCTTTACATCATATATATACTTATATGCCATATATGTATGTGTGTGAATGTAGAATTAGCCTGGTTGCTGTTGCTGACTTGGAATTCAGTCTGTTAGGTGCTAGGGCTATCTTGTGGTTACCTAGAATTGCAAAGAAGGTCCCAGCTTCCCTTATTCTGAGCAAATAAAGTGTGACATTAAGCCTTTAGTAACTCATTGTGGCTAAAACAGACCCTAGTCATGCTGGACCGCTTGAGACTGGATGACCTTGTGAGCACTCAGCCTAGGCTGCTTGCTGCAGTTCTACACTGATTACTGTGTGCCTGCCAGATAGGTCTTTCACGTGTTGCTACCTTTTCTGATCCCATAAAGCTGGCACTAAACAAAATTCTCATCTAGGCTTGGGACCATCTCCCTCCAGAGCTGAGAAACACCCTGCTCTGGAATCTTCTATGTATATTTGTTTTTTAATGATAAGCACTGTAAGGTACATATTTCTGTGTGAAACTTAGATAAGCCCATCAACAGTAATAGGATTATCACTAAATTCTAGGTGGGGGAAGTAGAGATGGAGTGATTTTTTTTTCCTTGTTTTTCTTTTATCCATTTCATTTTTTCCCCCCTCTTTCCATTTGTCATAGTTAGTTATAGGTATCAATTTGGTGGTTGGGAGTTCTGAGCTCTGGGAACATTTGCAAAGAATTAGTGGTTGAATTAGGACCCAAGCAAGGCTACAGGGGATTTTCTAGTTGATAGGGAAGGCCTATTCCATGCTGGGTAGGACTAGTCCCTGGGTAGGTAAATAAGATGAGGAGGGCTGGTTAAGGACCTGGCTTTCTTCTGTATATTTGGCTAGACATGCTGGCCTGGCAAGTGAAGATCGTTTCTCTCTCTGCAGTCCTGTGGATATAGCGTGGCCAGTTCCCTCAACTCCTGGTGTTGGTATGAGCTCTTCTGCCAAGTTGGACAAGGAACTGTAACCAATAATCATAAGCCAAAATAAAACCCCTTGCTCCCTTTAGTTGTTTGGTCCTGAATTTATTGGCAACTATGCCGAGTAACTACAACACCGTTAAATAAATCTTTATCCAATAAGAGGACTTTCCCAGGAGGATTCAGATGAATTTCTCTTCACACGATTTACTAAGTGTCAGCAGAGAGCGCTGTTGCCATCCGAGCGTGTACCAGTTTTAAAAGTGCAAATGGAATGTCTTCTGTAGGTTTTGAGACATGTGGTATATCTGGGTAAATTTCACCTATGTCAATGTAGTTTGGAATGACAGAACTTTGCTTTTTTTTTTTTTTTTTAAGCTTTGTTCCTCTGAAGATGAGCGTTTTTCCTCATGTCCCTAGAATTTTGGTTGCCCAGTGCTCCACGCGTCCCCAGTGACGCAGGAGAACCTGCCTTGCCGCTAATTCTCAGTGGAACTGCAGGAAGTCAAAAAGAAAAAGCCACCTTGTTAGTTCCTTCAGTAACAGTTATGGAATTCACAGACTAATCAGCAGAGACAGACCAAAGACACAGATCTGTGGGCCAGGTGCCCACATGTACTGCATGCTGGGTGGATGATGCCAGGAATTCCTGGAGAGTTCTGAAGTGGGGGTGTTTGAGTGTTGTTGGGGGGGAGGAAGAGAATAAAATGACTAGTCTTGGTATCTAAACCAAGACTATGTGACCACATGTCAGTGTGTAGTCATGTACCAGTGGAAAGGAGAACATTTTAAATAGAACCTAATCCATAAGCAGACCCTGAATTTGGCCATATCATATGACAAATTCCAACATCCGGTCTTTGAATAAGGATCCTGTGGATGTACCAACTCTATCAATCAAGTGGGTGTAATTCTGTTTATAAAAAAAAATCTCACTGGCAAAGTGTGAAACCTGGAGAGTGGAATCAGAAATCCACTTGCTTAGGATGTGGCTGCATAGTAGAGTACTTGCCTGGCATTTGTAAGCCCTTGGGTTCAATTTTCTAGCAGGATAGGTAGGTAGGTAGGCAGGTGGATAGGTAATGTGCTTTTGGAAATACACAAGTGAGTGGTAGAAACTTTGGGTTCGAAATTTTATGATTTAGTATAATCTTTTCTGCAGATGACAAGTGCCTGGGCTATAGAGAAAGAATAAGATGAAAATCGCCACACAGTTTATGTAGCACAGCACTGCAAGCTTTGAAGCATAGTGAGCTTTGAAGCACTGTGAGGTCTTCGCGGCTGTTGCAGCTGCTTGCCCGAGGGATCCACCATCCTGTTTGGAGGGTCCCTCGCTATTCCTTTGTAACTAAACTTATTCATATCGTAAAATGATATTCCAAGAGGTGCATAAAACAGAGGATTGCAAAGCAGACATCTTCGCATTCGCCACCGGATCTTTATTACTTTGAATACTAAGCTGGGGTTTGTCCAGGCCCACGAACCAGCATGAACCCGAATCTACAAATGTGGGAATCTGAATTGGGAGAGGTAGGAATTAAAAGTTTCAGTCTTGGGTCAGAGGGGGTCTTGGATGTCCCTTATCATCCAAGCCAACTTTATTGTAACATTACAGAGGTTTTATAATCAAGAAACAGGGCCAAATTCAGGAAAACATCAAAGAGGAGCAGAACCAAATTCTTTACAGGATTATGTAAAACATACGCATTCTAGTTAACAAAGAGAAGTCAGGAGTGACATCTAGCTGCTGTCGGACCAGACATGATGTTGCCAGGTAGAGTAAACAGGCATGTCACCTTGTTGCTAGAAGAGAATGGACAATGTAAGCCCCGAACAGAGTTACTTGGCACATACATTAACATCTCTCAGGTAAGCAGGAAAGAAGTGTTGGGGGAGGAACAGCCCAGCCAGTTTCTTAGAGAAACAAAAGCGTTCCAAACGACCTGGGAGTTTTCTCAACTTCCACAGAGAGAATTCAGCCTATCATTGTCTTGCAGACAAGAGGCAAACTCAACCGCCCAGGGGAGTAGTCACTCAATGGTCTGTTCAGTTGCTAATGTATCATCCAGAGCTCAGGCTTCTGGGCCTAGCAACTCCCACAGGGGTTTCTGGAACAAATGTTGAATGTCACAGTTCCAGCATCCAAAGGAGGGCGGTGTTGCTGAAGAAGTAGAAACGCAGGTTAGTAGAGCTCAATAACTGCTCATCTTTGCAGTTCAAGGTTCTTTCGTTAAATTATTCTATGCAGGTCAATCTTTAGCCACATTCTGAGAATACTTAGTACTTACAGAAAAATAGCTGTCAGGTATTTTGAATCATAACCATAGTGGTATGTCTGTATACCTGGGTACATATCCGTCCTGAGGAAGGTGCATGTTATTTTTCATGGGTGCTAGGATGGAATGGATTATGTAGAATCTGCCTAGCTTCTGAAACAACCTTCAGAGTTGGCTCTGCAGAGAACACTCCAAGGATTTGTTGTTTGTTGTCAGAAAACCCATGAAATATGTAGACTTTAGCAGTCTTTTTTTTTTTTTATTTCAGCTCATACAAACTTATTAGGTACAACAGTTCCCTCCCTCCCTCCCCCCCCCACCCCCTGCTCCCCCTCCCCACCCCTCTCCCTCCCCATCCCCCAGTGCCTCCCGCCCCAATTCCCAGAGAGTCCTTTCTTGTGCATGTCTGATTTTCCTCTGGGCCCTCCTCTCCGATGACATGCAAGGACCCAGTGGCCTTTCCCTGAACCCTTTCCCGTGTTCCCCTTAGGTATAGGAACACTGCTGTGGCTCCTTTGCCTCCAAGGATCTTGGTGCCTTAGCAGATGCTAGACTTTGTGAGGTCAACAGTGTGTTGGACAATGCACAGGGCATGCAAAGTCCAATTATGATTGCTTTGGCCCTAACTAGTATAGAGTATCTTATATATCATTGCTCCTCTCATCCTTTTGCTCTTACACTCTTACCGCCCCCTCTTCCGCAAATTTCCCTGAGCTTCAAGATGGGGAGAGACTAAGCTGGCCTAGTTCTAGGTGGTTGATATAGAGTCTCTGAAGTTCTGGATTGTGGTTTGTTGATTTTCTTTTGCAGTTTTGCTGCTCCTGCAATGCCCTTCACTCCATCCTGGTGGGCATTGTATGTTACCCCCTGGCCAGAGACAAAAAGCTGTTAGAGTCTTGTGATCAAAGCACATTCAAAGGTAGATGCAATAAAAGTGGGAAACCACAGTAAGGGAGGGGTCTGTCACCCATTTGCAAAATGGTTATTTTTTATCTGCCAGACTATATGCCCTCCTCTTCTGGAGAGATCACACCCCCTCAGTAGTAAATGATCAGGAACAAAAGTCTGTGAACTTAATCAGATGTCTCATTACTTATTTGGGTCCTTGGTGGAGGCCTATTTTCCCTGCTGTAACACGGTCCCTTCTCTCCTTGTTTCTGGTGTGGCCCTCCTACCCCATCCCTCCTGTTCATAATCCTTGGAATTACTGTCTCTAGGTGGACTGGGTGGGTTTGGTACTAGGAGCCACCTATTAGGGAGTACATACGGTGCTTAATTTTCTGGGTCTGGGATACTTCACTTAATATAATTGTTTCTAATGACATCCATTTCCCGGCAAATTCCAGTAATTCATCATTTTTGATGGCTGAGTAGTACTCCATTGTATAGATGTACCACAGTTTCCTTATCCACTCGTCAACTGTTGGACATTTGGGTTGATTCCATGATTTTGCTATTGTAAACAGTGCTGCTATGAACATGGTCGTGCTTGTGCTATCGAGGTGAACCTCTGCTGTATGGGGGGTTATTTCCAAAAGTGGAATAGCAGGGTCATATGGCATTTCAATCTTTAATTTCTTTAAGAATCTCCAGACGGCTCGCCAGAGTGGCTGTATGAGCCTGCATTCCCACCAGCAATGTAGGAGAGTTCCCCTCTCTCCACATCCTCTCCAACATTTGTTGTTGTTTGTATTGTGGATTTTTGCCATCCTGACCGGGGTGAGATGATATCTCAGGGAGGTTTTGATTTGCATTTCCCTGATGGCTAAGGAAGTGGAGCATTTTTTCAGATATTTGTTAGACATTTTAATTTCATCCCTGGTAAAGTTTCTTTTAAGTTCCAGAGCCCATTTTTTAATTGGGCCATTGGTTTCCTTGGTGTTTAGTTTTCTAAGTTCTTTGTGCACTCTGGACAGCAGAGTTCTAGCAGATGTGTGGTTAGTGAAGATTTTCTCCCATTCTGTGGGTTGCCCTTTGAGCTCGCGTTATAATCTCTTTATCTGAACAGAAGCTCTTTAATTTCACAAGATCCCAACTGTTGAGAGTTGGTAGCAGTGACTGTGCCATTGGATGTCTGTTTAGGATTGGCAGAATCAACATCGTAAAAATGACCATCCTACCAAAGGCAATATACAGATTCAATGCTATACCAATCAAAATCCCAAAGCAATTCTTTAAAGAAGTTGACCAAACAATCTCAAAGTTCATATGGAGGCACAAAAGACCCAGGATAGCAAAAACAATCCTGAGTAACAAAAACACAGCTGGAGGTATTGCCATACCAAACCTTAGTCTATACTACAAATCCATAGTTATAAAGACAGCCTGGTACTGGCTCCAAAATAGACACACAGATCAATGGATAGGGATTGAAGACCCAGATATAAGCCCACAAAGTTACAAGCCATTTGGTCTTTGACAAAGGGGCCCAAAGAATCCAATGGAAAAAGAACAGCATCTTCAACAAATGGTGCTGGCAAAACTGGATCTCCACATGCAGAAGATTAAAGCTGGACCCGTACTTGTCACCATGTACAAGACTTAATTCCAAATGGATCAAGGACCTTGATATCAGGCCAGAGACTATAAAAACCATAGTTGAAAGGATAGGGAACTCCCTCGAGCTGATTGAGCAGTCTTGGTCACAATATTTTCTCTGAAGTAGTTATGTTTTCTTCATTCGAGTCCAAGCATTTAGTTGCAAGTGTTCCTTAAATTGTTCTTTTTTTTTTTTCTTTTTTTCAGTCCATGCTGTAAAAGCAAACTGAAGTCCCAAGTTGGCTCCTGGTGCCTGGGGTTAGCTTCTTGAGTCACAGAGCAGGGGGCTTGTGGGGAGCTGGCTCTGCAATACTTGCTCTTGGGTGACTGTTGCTTGGATGACTATTGACTGATGGACCAGCTGGCGGAACACCTATGCACAACCCTTCTGTTGTCACCCATTTTTGAGGCTGTAGCCAGAGCACCTGGGCTCTGTGTGTCGAGCAAGCCCAGCTGCTGGCCATGAGTACCAGGTCCTGTTTTGCTGTCCGCTCCTCACTTTGCCTTCAGATGAGAGCAGATTCCATTCTGAGTAGTCAGGAGGTTTCTGGGTCCTCTGGTTTCATAATCCGTTGCTCAAGCTCTATAGACGGTGCTGTTCTCAGGA
Organism: Typhlomys cinereus; assembly: GCA_023101885.1. Lineage (NCBI taxonomy): Eukaryota > Metazoa > Chordata > Mammalia > Rodentia > Platacanthomyidae > Typhlomys > Typhlomys cinereus. The sequence goes on along the minus strand of JALPQD010000047.1, from coordinate 6,209,703 downwards.
AGAAGCTGTGCTTGGGGATAGGTTTTCCTACATATTAACTCTATTCGAGGGCAGTAATTATGGTCTCTCCTTCTCTGGCTGGTTTGATTGCTTTTCCTCGCAACTTTGGCAACTTTGTAATACCCCTCTCCAGGAGATGTACAGTTCTTTTTGAGTTACTTTCTTTTTTTTTTTTTTTTGCATGCGTTTGTACCTTAGCTTGTATATTTGATGGTATGTGCAGCTGCATACACATGTGGAGGCCTGAAACGGAAGTGTGGTGTCTTCCTGGATGCTCTCCATTTATCCACTAAGGCAGAGCTTCTTGCTGAACCTGGAGTTCACAGTTTCAGCTGAGTGTTGCTCAGCTCACTCTAGACCTCTCCTGTCTGCCTCCCAAGGAATGGTGGGATTATAGGCAGGCGCCACTGCCACCCAGTTGTTATGTAGGTGCTGGGGATGCAAACTCCAGCCCCCATGCTTGTGCCATAAATGCTGTACCCACAGTTCTGTCTCCCAGTCTTGTTTTCTTTGCATTTTCATATATTATACACTCAAAGGCCATTGAGTGTGTATTTTATGGGCAATAGTGGCCGAATCAAAAACTTTTTATTTTCAATGAATTCACATAATCTCTCTTCACACAAAAATTTATGATCTGTAAATCTACACATACTCAATGCCAGCTTCTTGGTATATTGCCACAAAGGTTCAACTAAAAGGAAGATAAGGTTAAGGAAACATTTTGTTAGCCATGTTGGACTTGCAATGGGGCAGGAGGAGGAGGAGAGAAGAACAAATAGCAAAGGAAACTGAAGGAATGGGCTGCAAGAGGGAACTCCAAGTGAGCTCATAAAGCTGCCTTCAGGTTTTCTTCTGTGCAACTTATCTTTTGTTCTTTTGGAAATGGAAATTTGGTCTTTGGTCTCCAAGATCAACTCTAAACTCCTTGACTCACTAGGCCACCTCACAGGACTCAGGGTATAAACATGTTAATGGCTAAATTTACTATAATGGCAGGATTCAGAGTACAGAGGAAAGTGGGTGAGTCTAGAGAAAGTCAGCTCTAGGTTCCACACATCTTTTCACCAGTCTCACACTTGCATCTGGTTTCTCAGGAGTGCTCCCTACCATGAGACACCTCTAAGGAATACTTGGTACTCAGGATGTTTCTTGGAGCTGGTACTGTGCATCTCCTGCCCTAAATATCATGTTCTTAGTTTCCCATAGGGAAGGAGAATGTTCAACATAAATTTCATGGTACAAAAACCTAGGTGCAGCGAAAGACACATTAAATATTCTTGGACATTTGAGGGTTATCCCTGCAAACAGACAGACCTGTGAAGAATAGGCACATGCAGGCTTGCTGTTAGTTCTCTGCACAACTGTTCATGGACATTTCGATTAGATTAGGGTGCAGTTGGTGAAGAGAGGAAATGGTCCAGTTGTGTCTTTGAAGTGTAAATGGACCTTGCCAAAGGGCCTGATCAGCAGTGCAGTTTATAAAGGAGTATACATTTATTTGATCTTACTATCAAGCTAATTATTACCAATTTTCAGAAGCTGATGGAAGAAGGTTTTGCACAGTATGGTATAGTAGTCTTTTATCTGCACTAACAGAAATAGGTACAGTAAAGAAGCAGAGGGCAGTCATTTTAAATAGCAAGTATGCAGCTACCAAGATTTGACTTTATAAAAAGTATTCTTTATTTTTTAGAGCAGTTTTGAGTTCACAGCACAGAGGAGAGGAAAAGATGATGTTTTGCCGTGCTGATATGCTCTGTCCTCAGATTACAGTGCAGCGCTTCTGCTTTAACATGTCCCACCCAGAGAAGAATGCTGTTACAACTGAGAAACATACATTAACATGTTACTATTACTCAAGGACCATAGTTTATAGGAGAGTTCACTTTTGATGGTATATATTTATGAATTATAACAAACTTTGAATGTAAATCCACTATTATGTTGTTATTATATACAGCAGTTTTACTACCTTAAATGTCTTCTAGATGGGTGGCCAGATGGTTCCATGATTAAAGTGCTTGCCACAGATCTCGTGTAAGATTCCTAGTATGGACGTGGTGGCCCACCTATAGTTCCAGAACTGAAGGGCAGGGTCTGGAAATCCCCAGAGCAAGATGGCCAGTCAGACTAACCTTAATGGCACACTCTGGGTTTAACTGAAATGACCCAGACTCAATAAAATGGAAGACCAAAGAGGGGTTCTGTTTTCACTCCCAGGCCCCTGTACTCAAGTATATTCATGCTTGTATACTGTACATAACATGTGCCCACTTACATGCAAATATGTATATCTACATTTCTTATAAACATGCATATGGAAAGTTAAAAAGAAGTCTTCTCAGCCTATTACTCCTCTCCTCTCTTAATGTCTGCAAACTTCTGATCTTTTTGCTGCCTCCATAATTTGTCTTTTTTAGAACATCACATATCAGAATCTTATAATATCTAGCTTTGCAGATTGGCTTCTTTAGTTAGTGGTGTGCATTCAAGTTTTTTTCTGTAGTTTTCATAGTGCGATAGCTCATCTCTCTCTCTTTAGTATTGTGTAGTTTTTTTGAGAGAAATCTTGATTGCTTCTAAGCTTAGCCAATTATGAATTAAACTACTGTAAATATGTGTGTGCAGGTTTTTTGCGAACATGTCTTCAACTCTTGAGTAAATATTCAGGAACACAATTGCTAGGTCATATGGTAAGATTATGGTTACTTTCATAAGTAATTGCTCTTGTTTTCCAAAATGGCAGTACTGTTTTTCATCCCCATAGGGTATGAATGACACTTCCTGTTGGTCCATATCTTTGCCAGAATTTAGTGTTGTCAGTGTTTCTTTCAGATCCTTTTGCATTTTCTATGTTGATAATTATATCCTCTCTGAACAAAAATACTTTTATTTTTTTCCTCTCTGTCACAGTTAGATACATATGAGGGTTCGAACTCTGGGCACATTTGTAGATAATTAGTAGTTGAGTTAAGCCCACAGTGAACCTGCAGGAGATTGTCTGGTTGAAGGGCCAGTCTATAGCGGGTAGAATTAGGCCCTGGACAGGTGAATAAAATATAGAGAGCTGGTTGAGGAAGTTGGCATCCTTGTGTATACTTGGCCAGACACGAGGTCTGGCAAGTGAGGATTGTCCCTCTCTCAGCTGTGTGAAGATAGCGTGGCCATTTTTCTCAGCTGTGGTATTGGTGTGAGCTCTTCTATCAAGCTGGACTAAGAACTATAATTGGACTATCTTTAGAGATTAAACTCCTTGTTCCCTTAAGCCATTTAATGGTGCTTTTATCAGCAACCATGCAGAGTAACTGCAACACTCCACCATAAGGAAGTCTTTTGCTGTAGTTTGAACATGGAATGGTCTCCCTTAAGCTCATGTGTTAAAAGCTTGCTTTCTAACTTGACTGCCACTATGTGGAGATTTTAGAAACTAATAGGAGCTCTAATGGGAGGCCTTTTATTTACTGGAGACATGCCTTGGGATAGCAGGGAATTAGCCTTTTCCTGTTTCATTTCCCACCAAAGATGAGCCCTGTTGCTGAACCACATTGCTGCGATAGACCCGGCCATGGTCTAGAAGCAGTGGACCCACCACCACTGCCAAAACTCTCCAGAACAAAGTCAAAATAAACATCTTCTAAGTACACCTGAGTTATTCGTTATGGTGACAGAAAGCCAATACTGCCTTTATTTCCTTTTCTTATTCCCTTGTCTAAGACTTCCAGCACAGTGTCACAAAGCAGCCGTGAGAGCGCATAACCTTGTCTTGTCCTCAGTTTAGTGGAAAATGCTTGGCTTGTCACCACTAGACTGTAGTTTGTGCTCAATGTGCAGGGTTTTGTTTGAGTTGACCATGTACATCCTTATGTCGTGAATATTGGCAAATATTCTCATCAGTTAAAGAAATTACTTTTTATTCATAGTTTACTGAGAGTTTTTAATCATGGATGGTGGTTGGATTTTTGTCATGCATTTTTCTTCCATGTATTGATAGATTATGTGGTTTTTCTTTGTTCTGTTGATGTGATAAGATTTTATTAACTGGTCTTCAAACGTTGAACCAGCTTTGAATATTTGAATTAAATAAAACATGGTTATAGGCTGGGGAAGTTATTCAGTGGCCATCATGGTTAGGCACAGGTATCAACTTGACAGTTGAGGGTTTGAGCTCTGGGCACATTTGTGGAGAATTAGTAGTTGAGTTAAGCCCAGAGCAAACCTGAGATTGTCTAGCTGATGGGGAAGGTCCAGCCTATGGTGGGTGGGATTAGACCCTGGAATAAATCGCAGAGAGCTGGTTGAGAGAGTCAGCATTCTTGTACACTTGGCCAGACATGCTGGTCTGGCAAGTAACGATTGTCCCTCTCTCAACCATTATGTAGAGATGATGTGGCCATTCCATCAGCCCTGGTGTTGGTGCAAGCTCTTCCTCAAGCTGGACTGAGAATTGTAACAGGACTGTTGTATAAACCCCTTGTTATCTTAAGCCATTTGATGATCATTTATCAGCAACCCCTGTAGGTGAACTGCAACAGTGGCTAAAACCTTTGTTTTATAAACAAAAGAATGCTCAGATCCCACATACAAATGCCAAGTAGATATGATAGAGGCCTGTGGTTCCAATCCTCTTGGTTAGAACCTGGGAAACCACAGCAAAAGCCATAAAGAAGTAAAGCAATCCAGAATGATTGCCAGTGTAACCCTTGGGCCTCCACAGGCAACACATTCAAGTGTACTCTTGTACACACACACACACACACACACACACACACACACACACACACTCCATTCAAGCATATTCTGGTACACACACACATGCAAATAAACAAGGTTATTGTTTATAATTCCTTTTTTTATATTGTCCAATTTTATTTGTTAATGTTTCATTGAGATTTTTCTTTCCAAGATTCACAGGAGCTATTGGTGAAGTTATGGAATATTGGTATAATTTCTTAAGTGTTTGGTAAAGTCCCAGTGAGTTCATTTGGGCCTTGTGCTTTCTGATTAGGAAGATTCTTAATTATTAGAGATAGTCCTGGTCAAATTATCTTGTGTTAGGTTCATTTTGGCAGATTATGCTTCTCAAGGAATTGATCAGATTGTTCATAGCATCCCTTACACCCTCTCAGTGTTTTACCAGCTCCCTGCTGACAGTCCTCTGTTTTCATTTCTGATAATTATTAATTTGTGTAGCTTGAGTGGATAAAAGATTTTGTAGCTTTTTTTCTAAGAAACTTCTTTGGGTTTCTTTGATTCTTCTCTATTGCTTTCACTGACTTACTCTGATTTCTATTTTTTTTTCTGCTGCTTGTTTTGGATTTAATTTGCTACTTTCTAATCTTAAAAGATGTGGAGACTTCAGTCATTGCTTTTCTAATAATACATTCAGTGTGTGCGCGCACACATGTTTACACACGTAGTTTTCTCAGTTATACCTTGTGTTGTTCTTTTTTGACACAGGGTGTCTTACTGATCCTGACGCTCATAAGGTCAGCTAGAGTGTTTGGCCAGTGGGCTCCTGGGATCCTCCTGTTTCTTCCTCTTCAGCACTAGGGTTCCAGACACATGTTTCCTCACCTTTCCTTTGTGTGGGTGCTGGTAATCCAGACTAGACCTCAAACTGTGAGCAAGCACTGAGCCAGCCACTTCTAGTCCTCATGCCTTTCCTCACTCGAGAACATTCTTTGCTCGGAAGTCAGCTCTGCCTGCACTCAAGGTAACTACTTCTCATTTCTTCTGAATGATGTTGGCATGGATTACTCTCTCCTTTTACGTTTGCATGTGTCTTTGCATTTCTTGCAGTATTCTTGGCAACAACATATGCTAAGGTTTTGTGTGTGTGTGTGTGTGTGTGTGTGTGTGTGATTGTTTATTGACATGCTTAGACTGTTCCTGTTTAGCATGATAGTTGACATTGTTGGGTTCATTTCTATCATTTATACTTCCATTTTCTGTGTGTTGTCAGTTTTTTCTGCTGTTTATGATTATAACTAAGCATTTTCTATGATTTCTTAATATAACAGTTTTAATGTATCCAGTTTTTTAGTTGTTGCCCTGGAATTTACAGTGTGCACTTCTAGTAACCAAAGCCAGCTTTCATGGCAGAGTATAACTTAGGACAGAGTGATGCTAATTCTTCCCTTGCTACTCATTTCACTTATGTACAAGCATATAGGTGTGCATATTGCATATATATTTGAGGATAATGTCTTTGCTGTTATCTGAACAGCTGTGAACAACAAAAGCGACTCTGTTGTGCTTGTACTTCTTCAGTGCTCCTGACAGTATATCTGAGCTTCTAAGTTTCTAACTCAAATCCATCTAAACAATTTCTGTGAGCACTTCTTGCAGGGCAGATCTACTGGCAACCAATTCCCTCCCTCCCTCCCTCCCTCCCTCCCTTCCTTCTTTTCTTCCCTCCCTCCCTCCCTCCCTCCCTCCCTCCCTCCCTCTCCCTCCTTTCCGTCCCTCCCTCCCTTTTTCTTGTTTGAGCGAGAAAGTTTTTATCATCCTTCATTTTTGAAGTTGATTCCACAGGGCACAGATGTATAGTTGTTTCTCCCTCATCACTTAACTCTTGAAGCTTTCACTGTGCTCCTTTGCTTGTGTAGTTCTCACCTTTATGTTTTTATTTTCCTTTTCCATGATTCTACTTTCTTTTATTTTTGATTCAGCTTGTATTTGTGTGCATGTATGTGTACACATATGCATGAGATGTACACTCAAGCATATGTATGTATGCAGTGTGTATGTGCATGTGCACTTGAGTATGTATGTGGATATGCATGTACATGTGACCATGTGTGTGCATATGTGTAGGTGTGTGTGTGCACTTTCAAACATGCGTTCTCATGATTCTCTAGGCCTGTTGTGAGGTCTCTTTCCTTTAGGGAGTTTGTGCCTCTGGACCGTGAGGCTCACCCATGCTTCTAGCTCCTTCTATTCACTACTTGGGGCCACGGGGCACCGCAGGAAGTTGACATGGACAGCTCGTGCCATGATAACTCCAGTTTGTTTCTTGGCAACAGCTCTTGTTCTTTTCTTCCTCCTGGGAGAATACTTATGCCCTCAGCCAGGTCGGGCTCCTGGTGGTGATGAAAGGTGCTGTCCTGTTCCGTGATGGGGTCACCCTGGAGTTCACGCTTAGATTCTTCCATCTCCATCTCTAGCGGTCCACTGCTCAGGTTTCTCGAGGGCTCTGCTCTGAAGCTGTGACTTCCTTTTTCTCCCATCTGTGCTGCTATGGGATAGTGATTCGCTGTGATCTCACTTTCCTTTGATTTTTCATTTGTTCAGATTTTTACTTGTTGGGATAGAATGGTGATTCTCAAGCTTCTCGTCATGTTTAACTGGAAACCCTAAGTCCCACAGAGCTGCTTATTTGAACTATTACAAGGACAACATTTAAAAACCAATGTCTTTTGTATTATGGGATGCTTTAGTTTCATTTACATTGCTGTAATGAATGCATATCACACAGTTCAGGGAGCATGTGGAATTTTCATGCTCATGGTCAGACTATAATTCCTCATCATTGCAGGAAAGTCACTAGCAGGGGTAGAAGGAACGAGCTACATCTTATCTACAGGAAGAACTAAGAGAGGGCATACTTCTAGTTTACAGTCTGCCAAAGTCAGTCAGATCTCTCTCCATCTTATCCATCTGCCCAGGAAATGGTCCCACTCACTATGAGCTGGGTCTTCTCATTTGTTCGGATAATTTCCTATACACTTACCTTAACAAAACAGATGTGCTTAAAGACTCAGTCTCATTTGTCAGGTTGGCATCTGTAATTGCCACACAGGAATGGAGAATTTAGAATATGTGAACATTTTTTAAAAGGAGAATAAGAAATCTCTTAAAAGCAACTGAGTTCTTTTGGTACATTTTCAAGTCTTACTCCCGCATCTTTGGCATTCTGACCTGTGCTGTCCATTTTCTCCCCAGTGCATGGAGCATTGCCAGTGTGGCTTTGTGATGGGTTATGAACTTAGTCTCCCAGTACCCAGCATGGAGCATCCCCAGCGTGGCATTGTGCTGGGTTACAGACCCGGTCTCCAGTGCCCAGCATCTCGGCCCCAGTTCTCGCGATTGCATCTCTATTGCAGTGTATGTGAGATGTGCGAGATGGAGATGGCATAGAGTTTTTTTAAACATGCATGTGCGTTTGAATGTTAGGTTGACTATTTAAAATGATCACTTCTAGTAGGTTTGTAGTTATAGCAGGGATCATATTGCTGGCTTCTTGAAGGGTTCCACATAGGCTCCAGCTGCACCACCACTTACTACTGCTGGTGTGAGTTTGCAATTGTGCGCTTGCTTTCAAGGGGGATTGAAGAGCCTGCCATGTGTGACTGTGACGTTGTAAGAACGAAGGGCGCTAATTAAGAGAGCTTGAGATAGATGCAAAGTATGGCCAATGTGTGCCTGTTTTTACTTCTCTTCTAACTGAATGCTCATTTCTTTGTGTTTGATCCCATTATTCTAAATGTTACAAAATTTGTGTGAATTTCACTCATTGCAAGTATTTTCCCCTTTTTTCTTTGCCTTTTAATTTTATTTAGATCACTTAAAAATTTCAAATTTTACATATAGTTAAAATTTTTGATATTCCTTTCCAAAAATCTTTATGTATAATGTTTCATTCTTTAAACAAGCAAATGCTCATCTGCATTTCTTTTCAGGTTGACTATTTCTCTTCAGGTTTTGAAGCCATTATTCCTTGTGGTTGGCATAAAAATTATGTGCAGCCTGTGGATTTCTGTGCCCTTTCCTCTTAGGATTGCTGTTTGCTGCCGAGTCAGTGCACTTTCCTATGTCTCCAGTAGGGAAGAAGGTGGTTCAAGTTTTACTGGTTGATTTTGTTAGGAAAATGTTATGTCCTCCAACCTCAGTATAAGCACAGCAATTTTTATTATCCATTTATATGTATTAATTATTCATCTGGCCAGGTTCTAAATATATTACCGCGGTTCCGATTGAAGTCCTTTAAATGTGTACCCTAGTCTAGAAAGAATCGGTATTTCATGGTGCTGGGATTAAATCCAGGGCCTCGAGCCTTTAGATCAGCTCCCTTTCATCGAGTAGAGCAATCTATACAATATGTATCAATCTATACAAAATACAGCAAATACTGTTTATATCATCTCCCATATGCTGTTTTTATTTAGAAATTTTGGCCCATTTTTTCATTTATTTACATTTTATTTTATTGCTCTTATGGAAAAGAGTTTTTTAGTTCAATCCTGTACCTTTTCTATCACTGATGCTCCATTCTTGTGCTGTGTGGTGAGTTAGATTTGTTTGGGTTGAGTTCCCCTTTTTGTTTTACTAATTGGCTCTGCACACCACATAACAACTGTGGTGGGAGCACAGCAACTTACTCTGAAAGATGCCACAGGAAACATTGAGAGAATAAATCTCAGGGCAGTCACCAGCTCCTTTCCCTTGTGCCAAGAGTGGAGCCATTTACCTGGTCAGCAGCTAAGCCTAAAAAGTCAGAAGGCTTCTCTTCAGAATATTCTTTTGAAGTTTTCCTATTCTTCTTCCAGACACTTTCTACATATATCATAATACCTTATTTTTGTTGTGTTTCTAAAAAGAGGTGACTTTCATTCCCTGTCTCTGATATAAATCGCTGCCTGTGTTTCTAGGTCAGCTCGTACTTTGTAGTATTTATCACAGCAGGTAAGGCTTGGGAACAACATTGTCCTTTCTGAGTGGTGATGACTGAGAAATATTAGGGCAAGTAATTCATGATGGCATCTGCTTTAGTAGTTAGTGCATTGTCCCTGTTTTGTACATCTGGCCACTCATGAAAAGTAAGCACTACAAATTACCATTCTCACTGTGGGAGAATTGAGAATTTCTAAGTGAATATAATGCCAGGGATCTCCTGAAGTAAGTGTGCTTTGCCTGTAGGGTAGACAAGCTCTGTGATTTATGAGGCCCATGGTAAGGCTAGTAGAGGACCTTTGTTGCAAAATACTCCTAAATTTCTAAGGTCATTTCATATTTTTTATGGCAAGATGATCCTTTCCTATGGCCTGGCCTTTCTCTTGATGATCTGCAGTATCCCTTTTCCTGTGGCCTGGGCCTTCTCTCTTGACCTGCAATACCGCCTTTCCACAGCCGAGGCCTTTTCTCTCTTGACTTGCAGAATGCCCTTTTCTGTTAGCTTTCCTGCATATTTTAACACAGGCCTTTGAGTTAGCTAGACTCTCTCACTCCCACCTAGTTTTTGGGCTGGTATCTGAGGAGCATTGTTGCCCGTGTGCTTTTGATCCGCTCTCCATCCAGTCTGCACTCATCACAAGCTTTTGCACTCTTGGTTTTTCCTATTTCAGAGAAAAAGATGTCCTACTTCTTCTCAAAACAAACTTTCCAATTTCTGCTCCTAAATATATCTGCTTCCGCTTGCTCTGAGACCTTTATTTAGCCATTTGTCGCTTGTCTTTTTATCATCTCAAATCTGTTACCCTATCAACTCCTCTTCTACTTAAAAATATATCCATGCTTTCTGTGTCAAAAATTATTTTAAAAGAAAAAACGAATTCTGTGTCAGGTATTTTTTTTTTCATTAAAAGCTATAAAAACCACAATCTAGTTCAAATTACCTAGCAAAACCAGTTGATACTGATTTAAAAAAATTCAGATGTACATCTTAGCTCAAGTGCAGTTTGATGAAGACTTGTTCAAATCTGTCATAGGTTAGGATATGTTTAGGTGGTTTCCCACCTTTGGTCTTATTCTCCGAGGGGAGCAGTGGTCTTTCAAAGTGGCTCCTGGCAGCCCCAACTCTCAGTCTGTGCCAGGCCTTAATTCTAGGATCCCCATTCCCAGAGTCACACTCTCTGGACCTGGCTGGCCATGAAATCCCGCCATTGTTTGTGTAGTTAGGAGAGGATGTCATCATGTCGCTTCTGCTGACATCATGGCCTGACCTTATTGTGTTGCTTTCAGGAATCTTGGAGTATCCTGAGCAAGAGGAGGTAAATGACAGTTGGAGCCCAAACAATGTCCATACTTTCTTCTAACCCACTGAGGGAGTACTGTAGGTCTAGAAAAATTACATTATACCCAAGCACACTGGACTGATACAACATTGATTCAAAGTTAGAGCCAGCCAGAACCATGTAATAAAAGAAACAACAGAACTAGACAGAGACCACTAAGTTAGCTAACAGTGACTCTGAATCTCAGCACATTGTCATTGTGCACCAAGTGTAGCTACTTAGACCCTTGATAGCATGTCAGACACAGATACTGCAGGACTCAGAAGATTTCAGCAGCTTCACTTGAAGGCAGCTGTAGGCAGGATTGTCTGAAGATCTGACAGTTCTACTTTTCTCAGACTCCTCCTCCCCCAGGTTAGCCCCATTCACATCTTGTCAGTCAGCAACTCATGAAACAACTAGAAGAGATCATCCCTTGGCTCACACTGACCACAGACTCACCTCCTGCTCACAATGACTTGAGACCCACCTCTTGCACTGACCACAGAACCTATCTTCTGGTACTCGGTGGTTCACAACTAAACTTAGTTACTTACATTTCTCATCTTTAGGGATTCAGAAAATAACTGAAGTATTTAATATTAATTAGCTAGAAAAAGTATAAGAAAACCATGCTTATGTCTTGGGATGTTTATTTGCACACTGAAGGTTTTCTCCTTAAGGATCAGTGCCAACTCTGTATGATCATTAGAATCTAATGATTATGCCATTGTATTGCAGGTTGCTTCTTTTGTAGCATTGGGTCTCTGTGGCCTATTCAGTCTTGGTTAATGCTGTGTGTCAGGTTTCCTGCCTCTTATCCCAGGATCCACATGTACACAAGAAGTGATTGCTGGTCTGTTTCACTACCAAATTGTGTTGGTGTGAGTTCTCCTCATTGGCTTTTCCTGTAGGTAACTGTCAGTTCTCTTCTCTGATCTTTCCTCAGCCCGTTTGCTGAGGAAGATCAATGATGGTCTCTCCTCCCCACATTCCTTACTTCTCACCTTTTCTGTATTGTTTACTTATAAAGCAGAAATGAACTCTTACTGTAGCTGACAAGTATGTTACTATGCTATGAATGTTGGATTTGGGGTCGTTCAGAAATTGGGGTCATTCAAAGATTCACCACTGACCAAAAATTAAAAGTTTAACAAAATGAGAGGCTTTATTGAGAGAGAGAGAGAGAGATTGGTATACCAGGGCTCACACACAAGGGCTGGGCCAATGATGTGTGCAGCAGCAAATTATGTCCTTACACGGTTTTTAAAGACAGGATGATGGGAAGGGATAAAAAGGGCTGCAAGCACCTGTTGGGTGCAGACATGGTTGGGTAGACATGCTGGTGCCAGCAAAGTGATTTAGTGTAGTTTAGTCAGCAGTGTTTTACAACCTTATCTTATCATCATGCAGGCTTCTTGCAGGCCTTCTGATCAAATGACATTCCAGAGGGGAATTCCAGAGAACCAGTTGGAGAGTGGGCTCTTTTTTTTTTTATTGCTTACCAGCAATTTCTCTGGCTGAAGACTTCTTTTTTAAGATTTAAAAAAGATTTACCTTTTCTATTTCCCTCTTACATTATTTTTAAGATTTTTCTCTTTTATATTTCCCTCCTACATTAATACACCACAAAGGTGTGGCCTTCGTTCCAAACATTGGATTTTTTGAGGAAACATGTGATATAGAGGAAGTGTTCAGTGTAAGGAGATGCTGAGGTGTGTGCAGGGTAGAAAGGCGGAGACGTGATGCCAGAAGGACGCTGCAAGGGTGAATGTTGCAGTCTTGAAGGACCAAGTTTTCAGGGACCACAGAAAAGGTCGTAGGAAGAGCTGCCAGTATGTGAACAGAAGGTTTTCCAGGAGAAGGTTGGTGCAGCCGCTGACAATGGCTTTCATTGTGCTTTCATTTGTATAATTTTATTTCAATATAGTTTCCAACTTAAACAGTCGCAAGAATGGCACACGCTCTCATACAAATTTTTTTCCCTAACAAGTTGGTTTCACATCTAGAACTTCTCATAACTGCATCTGTAGCTTCTGTTCTGTTCTGAATTTTTGCCGTCCTCTTTGGTGCTAAGATTCTTTCGCTTAGTGCAACGCCCTAGGCTTTGGCACATGGCTGCAAACAGCAATTGTTAGTTCATTCCTGCTTCCTGAGCAGATGCTCCTACTTGGTTCAATATGTGCCTTCATAGGCAAACATATAGATCGTTTTCTGTCAGGGAAGTGCAGTTCACCATCCAAATGATCTACACTAGTTCACTAGAAAGGCTAAAATGAACACTGACAATATCAAGTTGACCATATAGGATATGATCCTTTCATTTCTGAATTTTATGTGTTCTGTATATGTATGAAGGACAGAGATCATCCTAATATCTTCCCCTATTATTCCCTCTACTATAGTTTTTTTAAATTTTTTTTATTATTTATTCAATTGTGTGTGTGCGTGTATATGTGTATGTAGAACCACAGGCAAATTCAAGAACCACCATGGACCGCCTCCACCTCCTCCTTGTTTACTCTGTCCTGGGATTCACAGGCTCCACCTTACAAGAACCAGAAACACAGGCTGACCCTGCTTCTGCCCAGCGTCTATACGTGGGGTCTAGGATCCGAACTCAGGACCTTCCTTCTGCAAGGCAGAGGCTTAACCCCTGAACTACCTCTCCAGCCCCTCTACTGTAGTTTTTGATATAGGGTCTCACTGTACCTTGATTTTGCTGTTTTAGTTGTAGTCATCAGACAGCAAATCCACCTGTCTCTGTCCTCCCAGCCCAGGGTGACAGATGCACACTTCCACATTTACCCTTTTCACATGGGTCAGGAGATACAAACGCAGTTCCTCATGCTTGCGATACCTACTAAGCCATATTTTTCAGCCTCCTAATTGATGGATTTTTGATTTGTGGTATCATTTTCTGTGTATCTTTTTTTTTAAAATTTTTTTATTATTATTTATTCAACTGTGTGCATATGCGTGTATATGTGCCCGCGCGCGAGTGTGTCTGTGTGTAGAACCACGGACGAATTCGCGAACCGCCATGGACGCCTCCACCTCCTTCTGCCCCGGGATTCACAGGCTCCGCCCTACCAGGACCAGAAGCGCAGGCCGCCCCCGCTTCCGCCTGGCGTCTATACGTGGGATCTGGGATCCGAACTCAGGACCCTCCGCCTGCAAGGCGGAGGCTTAACCTCTGAGCCACCTCTCCAGCCCAACATTTTCTGTGTATCTTAAAATGCTTCTCCCTACATTGCAGAATATCTTTGATTGTTTCTTCTATCAGGTTTATGATCTTAGCTCTTACCTATAGATCCTTAGTCTGTATCTAGTTAATTTTGTGTAGAGTATGAGGTAAAGTTTTCATATTGCATGATATGTAGTTGTTTGTGTGTAAAGAAAAACTTTTCTTACTGGATTATTTTGATATGTGGGTTTAAACAGTGAGTCAAGCAGAGTCTCTGATAGATACAGTGAACACAGGATCTATTAGCAGCGCAGTAGCAGCAAGCTTTGCTTCCTGCAGGGAGTGTGTGCATGTTCGCCTGTCAGATGCTGTTGAGAAGGTCTTGGCTGTGCTTGGGGTCTGCTCTCGAAGTGTGCTGTGGAGGAGGTGGTAATTTCCTGCAGTGTCCCACAGCTGCCAGTGCACAGACCTGAATTTCTGCAACCCGGTGGGGGTGGGCCGTAGCACAGGAGAGGAATGTCGTTCCTCGGCCTCCTCCAAGGCCATGCTCTTCACAGATCGTGTCCCTGTTTCTGCCTAGCTCTGAGGTGTGATGTGACGCTGCTGTAAAGGGGTGGTGTCACATAGTATTCGTTCCCACTCTAAGGGAGTACAGAAGAGGAGCTGGCAGTCTTGTTCCTCAGGGTAGAAGGGAAAATGTGGGCTGCTTCCATTCAGAAGTTGGCAGTGCAGCCACCGAGATTAGGAGTAGCCTCCTGTAGGTTTGGAACACCCTTCTCTGGTGAACCTCTCACTTGAAGAGTGTTGGGTCACAGAGGAAGTCTCTGATTAAGCCTGGTGGGATCTACCCTTTGACTGTACTTAAATCAGAAAGTGCTGAATGGAATTTCCAGAATAGGGATTTGTATCCTAAGACAACTTGATGTTTTTATTTCTTTCCCCATGAAATGAACAGACCTCTGGCTTGAGAAAGTTACTGTTCTCTTTGTTCTCCCTTATTCACACCTTACCTTCTGTGGGGGTCTTTTTGAAGCAGTCTGTATACAAGTTAAGAATGTGGTATGCGCTGGCTCTGTGAAGGAGGAGTCTTCTTCCTGGAGCTGGACCGCCCAGTCACAAGTGTGCAAAGCTGCTGGTGTCCAGCTTCAAGCTGATCAGAGGAGAAGGGCATGTAGATGGGCTTCTCTTCACTCATGAGCATGAACAAAGGCATCTGCTGTACATGAGCTGTTCCTTCCCTTCCCCTGTCCTGTCCGCCTCTCTTCAGTCCTTTTTTGGGCTCAGCATTTATCGCTCCCTCCCATTTGATCTCCTTTCTTTGCCATTTCTGCACCTGTTTCCTCATTCTGTCCATCTTCCTGCTTTTCCCTTTCTCTGGCTGTTGGCATGACCACGTAAGCATGGAACTGGAGTGGCCCCAGCCCTGCCCCTAGAGACCTATGTGTTAATAGCCTTGGTCTTTTGGTACTATTAGAAAGCAACAGAACCTATGTGATCTGTGGGAGGTTGGGCCTCACGGGAGGCCTTTAGGCCATTGGAGTGAGCCCTCGAAGGAGATTGTGGGCTTGTTTCTTTCTTATTCTTAACTTTGCTGAGAGAGCAGCTTGTTCCTCATGTATTCTTTTCCACAATGACTACTTGCCACAGTCCCACGAGCACTATCCTGAGCCTCCATGGATGGAAACATTCAAAACTGCCGGCCAAAGTAAAGGTCCATCTTTGAAGTTACATTCGTCACAGAAAGCTGGCCAGCACACCAGATGGGCCAGACTTGGTCTTTCCGTTAGTAGCAAGGGTGGACCCAGGCTCACCTGTGCTCTTTCCTGGACTCAGCCTTGTTGTTGCCCAGTGTTCCTTTCCTGGGATGTAGATGCACTACAGGAGCCTCATGATCCAGTCCAGGGTTAGCTGTGCAGATGTCGGTCAGTGTAGAGCTATGCATGTGAAGCATCCCTGATGGAGCGGCCGGCTGAAGACTTGGTTTGCTGTCCCCTGGTGAAGTGTAATAACTAAACTAACCTTAAATTCTTTCAGGGTGCATTGAGAATGGATATGTGAAGTTCATGGTCATAAATTTAAAAAATAACAGAGATCATCTACCTCTTATTGGAAAAATTGGCCTTGCTTGGAGAACTAATACTTTTGATGGCTTTATTGAGGTAAAAAGTTTTTTTTTCTTTTCTTCCTGTAACTGTTTCTGCGTAATAAAAAAAAGTCTGTTAATGTTTCTATGTAACTTTTCCTTGAAAGTGTAGATTCACTCACATTTTTTAGCTAAGCGATAGTGTCATGGGGCTCTTACTGCATCTCATTGCTCTTTGGGTGGGAGGGCTGCGTAGATCACAGCAGAAGGTGGGAGCAACTCTCGCTCATGCTCTGGTCCCTTGAGTCCTGTCTGCTCTCAAGAGGATAAAGCTGAAAATTGATACCACAAGTAGCATCTGCTGAAGACGGCAGCCTCCGTGCCAGTTAAGTTATGTTCCTGAGTCCAAGTATCTCATCGGGCAGTTGAATAAAAGACACGTGAGCGGGGGAGAGAGACTCAGTGATGGGGGGGAGGTGGGAAGGAATCACTCAGGATTGCATTGTGTTGTATGATCTGGGCTCTGTGGCTCACCTCTGCTCTCTCTCCTCTCCATCTTACTGGATGTAGAGTTTTGGGGTTGCAGAAACTAGGGGGCTCATCACCCCTGACTGCAGAGGACCTTCTGTGCTGTGTTCACTTGTCCTCTGTGTGTGCAGACACGTGGATAAGATGGTAATGGCCAAGACCAGGAGTAGGATTTTGTGCAGTCCCATCCCTTGAACTGCTTAGGGTTTGTAAAAGATGTTTTACTCACCTTGTTTGTCTGTAAACAAATCCTAAACCTTTGTAAAAAGCCTTGCATCATACACAGAGTAGTGTTTTATGTTTTTAAGAGCATAGACCTTATTTTTCTGTGACAGACGAGATGGACTTACAGTAAAAATATGTATTAAAATGCTAAAACCAAAGCAGATTTCAAGGACTGAGAAAGAGAATGAATATAACAAGCCTAAAGGGTCAGGATCATTTACAAATTTATTTAACTTGTTCTGTTTTCTGGTAGTTTAGAGCAAGATCAGAGGAGTCATTTAGTTCTGTCTGGAATCAGAAAGGAAAAGCAAAACTTCACCCTCATCCCTGTTATTGAAAGCAGTCTCTCTTGAGACCACGCTTAAGATTCACATACAGTTGCCCTTAGCCTGAGGTTTCCATAGCACTTCTCTTGGAAGCCAGGCTCACCACTTAAAAACTAGACCCTCCAGTAAGCTCTAGGAAGTGCTTCCATGTGGCTACAGGGTGTGACTCAGAAGCATAAGCTGCTGGCAAGAAACTCCAAGGACAAGCAAAAGTCGCTGCAGGGAACGGGCTCTGACCCTCCACAGTTTTTCCATAATAATTTTCTGATAAGCTTTCCCGGGCTAGAGACGTCTGCATTTGCCATTTATACATGGGGTTTGTATTAGGACTTAGTCATCTCTGAAGTTCCCAGAGAAAGTTGCCAGGTGAGCAAAGTCATAGTCCCTGTAATTCCTGTAATTTGACCATTCTAAGCCTAGTTGACCACCATGGAGAATTCTTAAAATGCATAAGAAATTGATTTTCAAGAACTTAGTCACCCCCCCCCAAAAAAAGACAAGAACATAGCATAGGAAAAGATTTCTGTGGGCTCAGACCTGCAATCCCAGCTTATGCGAGACTGAGGCAAATGAGTTGCCACTAATGGGAGGTGCATGAGCTGGTGAGCCATGCCTTATCTCAAAAAATAAAATAAAAAGATTGCAGACACAGCCTTCTAATGCTTAAAATGTACACGTGAATAAAGGCTGCTGACAAAGTAGGGCCCCCAAATCTGATTGTGTTTCTAGAACAAAACAAAACAAAGAAAATGTCATTAATGATCACGGCTGAGGAGATTTATTGGAAGTGTCCAGGAATCCTTGGGGTTCTCGGGTAGCTGGAGCTCATGGTTTCCAGTGTCAGGTTCTCTGGAGCTTAGGGTGTGGGGACCTTGGGTACTTGGGGTCCTGGCAGCCATGTCGAGCATTTGAGTCACCAACACCCAGCTGTGTAGCTCACATAGTCACGCTGCGGGCTCTTCAGCATGAGGGTCACACAGACAGATCAGTTTGTCCTTTTTCTAGGAAGTCAGGCTGTGGTAGCAAATGTGCCTTTTCAGAGGCTCACAGTGATGAATGTGGGTGCTGTCCGCACAGTCAGTCCCCATGGTCTGCAGGCGAGTGCTGCATGTGGTCGCTGTGCTCCTGTGTGCTGCCCTGTGGCCGTGCTCAGGCTAACAGCCCAGTGCTTCCCCATTTGACTCCTGGGTCCTATCACAGCCTCTGCTTGTTGGATTTCTTCCTGCAGTGCTTCTGAGTGCTTCTGACCTTGCTTTCATCCTTGGCATTTTTGATGTTATTTTAATGTTACTTCTAAATCTGCATAGAACTTGGTATCAATTTTAATATAATTCAGATATTTTAGTACTGCTCTGGTAGTAATGCTCTAGTAGTGCTGTAATCAGGAAGAGTGGAGTTCAGCAGAGCCTCTGAGGGCTAATCACGGGCTCAGCACGTTGCCAGTGATTGCCCTACCAAAGGGGCCACTTTCTGAGGACCGCTGCAGTTGGCCGCATGAGTGATTAAGGCTGCCTCTGCCAGGACACCAAGCACCTGTGAGAGACTAGGATGCTCCGCTGTACAGCCTGCAGTCTCCCAGACACATGGAACTTTCAACTCGGGGTGGCTGGTGAGACTCAGAGCTGACTTGCCCTGCGTTCACCCGACTCCCACACCTGCTTCCTACTTCCAGCTTCTCACACACAGTCTTTGTCCTCTTCTGCCTCATTAGCACTTTTCATTCTTTATACAAGCTTACATATCATTCACTTATATATTTATTAGCCAAGTTCTGGAGAATGTCAGGTGAGTCCAGAAAAAAGGTCATTCATTATATGCAAAAAGTCACATGTCTGCTCACATCCTTTGAGAAAGGAGTGTCAGGGAGACCCTGGATGACCTGTGTCCACACTGAATGCTGAGTGCGGAGACCCTTCTCACTGCTGAGATATGGACAGCAGAAGCGGTGTGAGGCATTAGCATAGGCAGGTGGGGCCTGGCCAAGCTCTGCAGGGTTTGTGTTTGTTAAGTGGGTGGGAGTGAGTGGAAGGGGAGCAGTTTGAAGGCTGCAGTTGGAGTTCCTTGAAGAAAGAGGGACAGCTTTGTTTCTTAGTCCCTTTGTTGCTTTAACAAACCAAACCAGATGGCCTCAAAGCACAACACATGCTCTCCTGATTCTGGAGGCTGGAAAGTGGGTTCCAGGCAATGGTGACCAGCATGTGTCCTGTCCCCTTCCTGGTTCATAAATGGTGCTTCAGGAGCAAGGATGGGCCGAGTGTGGTGATGGAGGGGCTAAGATGATGCTAAGCTTCAAGCACAGCTGAGGATGTTAGAATAACATCAGGAATACCAAAGATGGAAGTTAAAAGCTGTGGCTGAAAGAGAGTACATACTTGTGTCTGAGAGAGAAGGATACCAAGAGGAGGTTGAAAGACATGGAAATGAGGTTGGGAGGTGAATACTAAGATGAAACTGAAGGATGGGCAACACAGATGGTGAGGCTTGGGAGAGAGCACCCGCAGCAGGGTGGGCAGGAGGATGGTGTAGAGTAGAGAAAACCCTGGTGCAGAGAGAACGAACTGAAGGCTTGCGACCTCAACCACACAGGAGCCTGCCAGAGTGGAAGGCCATCTGAAGGTGGCATTGGTGGCACAGAGACTGGGGAGGACGCGCTGCTGTTGGGGCAGCATGGCCATCTTACAAGCAGCAGGACGCATCTGTGCTTCGCAGCATGCCTGCTGCCTGTAGACTGGTGGGTGTGAGGCGGGCAGAGTGCTCCCGCAGGCTTTGCCATGAGCTCTCCCTGAGTCGACCTGTAGGTAAGTAGAGGTCACCGTTGGGTCAAGATGGGTCACCCAGCGTTGATGACAGTGTTGGAACTTCGCTGCCACAGGCAGCATTTCCAGTTTTGCAGCCACAGTGTCTGGAAACTGGGTCTCCCAGGCTGCTTGAGCTGACACCTGTGACTCTGTTGCAGAGCTGCTCTGTGGTGGACGTGACCCTGCTGGATGAGCACAGGAAGCCTTTTTGGTGCGTGAGCTCCCCAGTGTGCATGCAGTCTGCAGGCCTGCCCCTCTGACGGGCCCAGCTTCATGGGGCACACATACTACATGGACTACATGGATGCAGACGGGGGCGTGCACGCAGAGCTAGTGTGGATCGAGGAGACCGAGGAGTTCTTCATTGTCAGTCTGGTCCTTTATCTCAGCGTGGCAAAAATAAACCATTGGTTTGGGACCAAATACTGAGTTACTGTGGTAGGTGAATGAAGATTGTTACTAGTAAGCTGTTTATTTTTTACTAATGGCTTCGTTCTTATTGTTGGAAATTAAAATAAAGCATACCTGTGGCAGTGTGTCTGGTACCTTCTTATTTTCCATTAGAAATTCGTTTGTGAATCATTTTAAAATTAATATTTAGGAGATTAGGTTAAAATTTTAAAATAATTTTTATTGTTTCATACATGAATGCAGTGAGCTTATGGTAGCTTCACATCTTAATCCCTAGTCTCATCTTCCTCTGGTTCTCACTACAACCCTTCTTCCTTGTCAGGCTCCCTCTTACTATGTTTTATGTTTATATATGTGTGTGTATATGTATGTATTTGTGTTTATATATATGTATGTATGTTTGTATTTTTGCATGAGTGACCAGTGGATTTCATCTGGGTTGCCTTTAATAACATGTGCCTGAGCCCTTGCTGGGGCAGGTATCAATGTGTAGACCAATGAAGATAGCATCTTCCCTCCTGTTTCATCAGGGTTGACTTTCATCAGACTCCCAGGGAGGTGTGAGGCTTCTTGACTTCTCTGCCCTTTCATAGTGATGTGTTAAATCCTGTGCAGATCTTACGGAAATATATATGCAAGTACTGTGTATTCATAGACCCAAAAGCCCTTTCATTTCCAGAAGATAATATCTCTGGTCACACCCCTTCTGTCCTTCAGGCTCTTAAAATCTTACCATTCCCTCTTCCACGATGTTGCCTGAGCCTTGGGATGGGAGAGTGGTTTAAAAATGTAAAAACAGGGGCTGGAGAGGTGGCTCAGGGGTTAAGCCTCCGCCTTGCAGGTGGAAGGTCCTGAGTTCGGATCCCAGATCCCACGTATAGACGCCAGACGGAAGCGGGAGCGGCCTGCGCTTCTGGTCCTGGTAGGGCGGAGCCTGTGAATCCCGGGGCAGAAGGAGGTGGAGGCGTCCATGGTGGTTTGCAAATTCATCCGTGGTTCTACACATACACAGACACACACACACGCACACACACACACACACACACACACACACACACATGCACACAGTTGAATAAATAATAATAATAAAAAAATTTTAAAAAATGTAAAAACAACATATCCCAATGAAGATTCATTTAAGACAAAATACTGAAAGTATTTAATTCTCTTCTGCTCTTGATTAAACAAACAAGGAAATTGAGTGAATTTATGGTCATGTATGTACAGTAGTTGAGAACAAGTGAGACCCCAACATGGATCTGGTATCAGAAGATGATGCTAAAGGAACAGTGGATAAAGGCCAAGGGGGACTGAGGTTAGATCTCCAAGCTTCATCAGTGCCATTTCCTGATTCTGATACCAGCCTGTGACACCTGAGCATTAAGAGAATCTGAGTGAAGGACACGTGGGATATTTGTGTATGTGCGTGCGTGTGTGCACACATGTAAGACCAAGGTGTGTGCCTATGTATATTTCAGAGCCTGGAAGAGGGTGTCGTGTGTCTTCCTCTATCACTGTCCATCTGTTCCTTTGAATCAGTTTCTCCTTGAACTGGGCTGGGACTTAAAGTTTCTTGGCAGGAAGCCTGCAAGCCGCAGTGATTCTCCTGTTTCTGTCTTAGAACACAAGTTCCAGGCTTGCTTGTATAGAATACCCAGCTTGTTAGTAGATGCGGGAACCTAAACTCTGGTTCTCTTAACTACAGAACCATTTCTCCAGCTCCATATGGGGAGTCTTTCCATACGTTTGCATTTTTTTTTTAAGTAAATATGAAATTGTTCCAAGATAAAAGGTTCACATGAGAAAAAGCGTCCTTGTCTTTCTCACATCTTCTATCTTGTCTTGCTTCTGTTGTCTGTCTGCCTTGACCATGGACTTCCTGTTAGAGCTTGCCTTTAGTGGCCAACCAAGTCTCTGCTGAGGGGATGCCAACTGCCAGGACACAGAGTAGCATTGGGCCTTCCGTGCTGTCTCTCCAAGTGGTCTAAGAGCTTCAGGGATGTCTGCATATAGCAGAAGCAATAGGGAAGCTCTTCTAGGCTCCAGGCTCTTCACAGGATAGTTCTCCAGATGAGAAGACGTGGCTATGCAGGAATGTGTACCGGGAAGGGAGTGGGTTAGGGTTTACTCTAGTTATTGGGGAGAGAGAAACCTAAACTAAATATTCCTGGGTTTGGAAGGGACATGTTCAGAGACTTGTACTGTCGTTGTATCAGAATCCTCTGAATCTCTTGTGTTGTTTCCATATGTGAAGGTGGGAATGTATAAGGCAGAATATAAAACTTTTCTTACACTTCTCACCCCCATTTAGCCAAAGTAAGCAGATTCTCTCTCTCTCCCCCCCTTTCTCACTTACTATGAGTATCACCATATAAATGTCTTCTTTTTATGTTATAATGAAGCATGGGCCTATCTCTGTTTTATAGCCAAGAAGACAAAGCTGGTCAGGGACAAAATAGGGTTAAAGACGCAGCTGCAGATGCACAGTCTTAGGTGTTTTATCGCTGCAACCATTGTGCCCAGACACACTCCAAATAGTCTATATATTGGCAGTAAGTTTTTAGACATGAAATAAAAGCTTTTACTAATCAGCCCTTGCCAAGAAAGCCTTTTGTTCGCAGTGTCAGAAGATCAACAGTGCGGTGCCTCTTAAACACCATCCTGAAACAGGGCTCATGAAGTAGAATCTATTTGAGAAAGGAAACAGGTGCAGCTTCTTCACTGTGCCACTAGCAAGGAGAATAATTGAGTTACATACACAGAAGCAGATGCACCTCTCTTGCAGGATTAAAGCTTTCTCTCTTTCCAGTGCACACCACACAGACTCATGTCTGTCTGCAAATCAGGTCAAAGTTTCAAATAGCGTTGTCCAAGATGGTTTATATTAAGCAACTTGATGACTGCCTCTTATTTTCATTAACGTTGACTTATAAGCCTAAGAATTAGGACTACTTCAGAAGCAAAATGTTCCCACAAGTCTGCACAAGGTGTTTTTGTGAATTGTTCCTTTAACGAGCTGGGTGTGACACTTCGGCTCTTAGGCAGTAGTGCATATTTGTGTATAGGTTAATATGTGTATAGGTTAATAAATGTCAACTTTCTCCTGTGACTTTGAAGAATGACATTGTTTTGGTTTATTGAGCTGTTGTAAATGTGGACCTAGCTCATTGCCTGACAAGTGTGAGCTCTAGAAGGGCCAAAAGATACCTGCACAGTCCTGTAGAGTTAGGGCATGGCAAGGAAGGGGGGAAAGGGGGACTAGGAATAAGCTGCATGGAGTGCAAGAACCCTGAGTGTGGGTCTCATCTACATCCACTATGGTCAAGGGGCTGCTGGGCTCCCAGGGCAGATCCAAGATGAGGGTGGTCGGCCACCCTCTGCCAGTCAGAGCTTGGTGAAGTTTCAGTTTAGAACGTCAACTCAACAGCACAGATGATGGGCTGTCCCTTCTGTTCCTGAAAGCGAAATGCAGAGGACAGTGCCTGCCCAGGGGATATGCAGATGTTGAAGACTCAGCAGCAGAACCTCAGACTCTGGTGTTTACATGGTAAAGACAGGTCCTCAGCCCGAGCAGCCAACCTGTGCTCACCACCTTACCCTCTGGCCTGTAAGCAACTATGGAAGGGAACTCTGTGAATTGCTCCAAAGGCCAGTGTGTGTTTACTGGTTGACATATGTGCTTAGCACAGTGAAATAGATACAAACCTATTCATCCTCGTGAATGCTGAGAAGTGCCTGCAGAAGCAAAATAAAACATGGGCAATTTTTTCCTGAACTAATGTCCAGGGAGAAAGAGAAATTTACCATGAAATCATAATAGTAGCTTTCATTTTTATCAAGAACATACTGCATGCCAGGCATTTTGAGGTAGTTTTATGTGAAGCTTTAAAGATGCCTCCGAAGCCCTATGGGTACATGGTATGATGATAGTATTTCACTGTGAGGTGTTACACCCAGAGAAGTTAATCTGAAGAGGTGCTGGGTAGCAGCAAGCTAGGATTTGCCTGGTTGCTGGGCCCAAGCCTGGGACCACTCCAGCACACCTGTCTTCTGTGTGCTAGGTGTTAGATATGCATGCACACATGAGAAACTGTAACCTCATAATAAACATGTGCGATTTTGGATTTATTAAAAGAACGATGTCTTTCAATGTCTGTTAGCCAAACAGGCTAAATCATTGTGTGAAGAAGCAATGGTGACAGTGCTGGGAAAGATGTTCCAGGCTCATGGTAGAGGTGACACGCCCCTCAAGGCAAAACAAGAACAAGCAGACAGCAGAGCAGAACAGAACTGGGGAGCCGGCATCATGATCCACTTGTGGCAAAGGTGTGTCACAGTGGTGTGGGACTAGAGGACTTTAATGGATAACATGGGATCGACCGCGTCATCATCTGAAAGAAAGATGCCACATGCCCAGAGGCACATTCCAGATAGATTAGAAAGCCACATGCGCAAAGCAATGTACAGCTCCTAGAACATCAGGCAGGCAGTCTTCAGTTCCATAGCCAAAGGACAAATCCTGGTTAAGAGGTGAACCAAGAACCTGAACAACACTTCTCACCAGAAAATTCAAGCAAATAGCCCAGAGGTGATCAGCAGGGAAATACAGATCCAACACTACTGTGTGATATCCCCTGGGCTCTACCAAGGTGGCTGCAGTCCCAACAAAAGACACCAGCTGGCAAAGAGGTGAAGAAAATAAAATGCTTATGCTATCAGTGGGAACATGGAATTGTGCAGTCACTAGGATAAACAACGTGGAACTTCCTAAAAAAATAAAAATGGAGCTAATGTATGATCCAGCAATCCCATCTTCAGCTGGATATATAAAAGCATTGAAACAGAATCTTGAAAAGTGATCACATTTTCATTGCAGCAATATTCATATTAGTCAAATTATTGAATCAGCTGATTCTGTGTGTGTGTGTGTGTGTGTGTGTGTGTGTGTGTGTGTGTGAAGAGGGAGAGAAGAGACTGGCCTTGGAGCTTTAAAAATAAGCCAGCATAGATGACTCCAGAAGACATTTTGCTAAATGAAACAAGCTGATAGAATGACAAATCCTGTGCTGTCCACTTGCAAATGAAACATAAACTGTAAAACTCACAGAAGCTTTAGAATGATGGTGGGGCCTGGAGTTGCAGGCAGTGGAATGTCGGATTGCATATTTAGTAGTGTGCAGTTTCTGTTATCCAAGCGGAACCCCTATAGCTTGCTATATACTATGTTGAGCCTGTGCACATGTGCACAGATGGTGGAGCCCATGCTAACTTCAAAAGAAAGAGAAGCCAGCATCACAGTACCCACGTATCTGTCGCTGACAAGCACTCGGCTCAGGCATGTTCTCCTACTTTTTAAGATACAGAACATTTGTTTTCTTGAGAATTGTGTCCTATTTTGATAACTCTTCCTGGAATATTCCTTGCTGTCCTGGATCAGCTGAGAACCAGCATCTATCTCTAAGTAACTATCAGAAATATGACATATCAATCAAATCTCTTGTCTTCAGATACATTAAATTTTAATCCACTTTGTGCTACCCTCCAGTTTTTAAAGGGAAGGCCAGGGCCCTAGAGCACCTAATGAAGTGTGTTGTTAGTAGACATGATAGATTTACCTGCCTTCCTCCCCATGATGAAGCTGAGTCTTATCAAAGTGTGAAAAAATAAACAAAAGGTTTCAGCTTTTCAGCCACAATAATGTTTTATAATTAATTCATTATTGGTAAGATTTAGACTTGGCAGAAACAGTAATTCTGAAAAGAAACTGATTGTGGCTGAAACTTTAATAGAAGAGCATTGGACTTAGAAAATTGTCATTTACGAAAATACTCTGTAGAAAAAATATTAACTTAAAAACCTAATGGTGACCAAATAAATTGACAAATCAAATCTGTGTTGTGAAATTTACACAAGAATTGGTCCCTATGAAGATTAAAAAAATTGCAAGCGACTCACTTATATAGTTGCAGTTTGAATCTGATTTCTCCCATAGGCTCATGTGTTTGAATACCTGGTCTCCAACTGGAGGTGCTGTTTGGGAAAGTTGTGCATGGAGCTTATTAGAGGAAGTGAGTCACTGTGGCTGCAATTTCATAGCTGGGCTCGACTTCCTCCTCCTCTCTGCTTCCTGAGTGTGGCTGCAATATGACATCGCCTCCTACTTCCACTGCCAAACCTTCTCTGCTTTAATGGACTCCATCCCTTTGGAACATGAGCCAAAACAAATCCCTTTCTCTCTTAAGTTGCTTTTGTTGGGGTATTTTTTTTCTTAATCATAGCAACAGAAACCAACTAATGTAGTGGTCTAGGAAACTGGTCAAAGAGAGGTTGGTTTAATAGTATTTAATGTTGCCATGATTTTGAGGAAAATTTTTATTGATTAACAGTCTAAACAACTTCAGGGTCAGAATGGCGGGGTTAAGGCCTACTGAGCTCTTTGTATTGATCAACAATGTTAAGTACTTCTTAAATGTAGTGTACTTATAGCTAAGTAAAAATTGAATATGTTTATACCAGGGACTAGAAGGGATAATGACCAAATTAATGTGGTTTGATTTGTTAGGATCATGGGACTATAAATACATTTTATTTGTGATTCTATTAATGTCTCTGTAATGTAATAAAATATTTAAAGTCAGACATTTGGTTCTTGGATACATTAACTCCATTATTAAATTCTGAAGTAACTGGACTGTGGTGCCTGTAAGAACAAGTACTTGATCTTTTATTTGCACACACTCTGTTTCCCAGCATTCCTCCTTCCCTGGCTCGTCTGTTGCTCCGGGATGTGCCAGTGTCTGTGCATTAGGACGTGAGGTACAGCTGTCATGGTATGAAATACTCAATGGTGTCTGCATGCAGATTTATCACCCCATCTACCAATTTTTACAGAATGAGAAAGAGCCTGTCTGTAGTAATATTCTTTTGGCCTCCATTCTGTCACTCAACTGGTAATTATTCCTATTATTGGTTCTCCTTAGGTGGTGGTGAATGGCTGTCCAGAAGCCTCCAGAGTGGCTACACTATGTTCCCTATTTCCTGCTGTTCTGTATGCAGTAGAACTGGGCCTGTTATATGGTGTTTTCCTTCAAAAAATTGCTACCACTCTGTCCAAGGCTATTAAGATCATACCATCTGACTATTGATATTCTCTCAGAGACAGAGGGTATGGAAGGGGCTAGAATACATGTGCCCATCTCTCTGCCCTCACACATGCGAGCTAGGAGGTCCTGTGCACTTGCACACCCACCTGCCTTCACGTGTGAGGTTGGAAGGGGTCTCAGAGTCTATCAGTTGAGGAAGATCAGCTGAGTGTGTTTTGTCTATGCAGCCAGCCACGGGGAAGCTGTCGCCATGCTCTAACTGTAAGTAACCCCAATGAATTCATTGGCTCCTCAAGTTGGACCTTGGCGTAATAGTTACTTGTGATAGTCGTGCACTTCCTGTCTGGAAAGAGCAGTGTGTGGGGTCTCCCTGCGGAAAGTGTTTACACCACAGGCCCCACCAGATGCTGCCTGTAAAGTTCAGGGGTCTGCCTGTCTCCCTCCCAAGGGGCTTCATGTGGTACACTGACAACTGCTCTCAAGAGATTCTCAAAGCTGCAAAGTAGAAAAAGTCCCTGATAGTAAAAGTTTGTTCCATGCAGTGGCATGACGGGAAACCTTCCACAGTGCCCTAGAAGGAAAGCTGCACCGTGGAGGCAACAGCAGAAGGAACCCTGAGGATTTGTGTGTGCATTCATGTTATTCCTCAGGCGCTGTTAAATTAGGGCCAGAGCTATGCATTTGAATCACCTTGAGTTATGTTAAAAGCCTCGGGATGGAAGGGAGCTTTACCTCTATGTACAGAGCCTCCCCCTTGGTCTGTGGATGTGGTAGCCACTCCTTAATTTCATATAAGATCTTGAATTGTGTCCTGTAATGGAAGGCAATATGAATTCTTGTATACATTGTCCTTGGTTCTTTAGAATATCCTGGGCACCCCAATAACACAGGAAGCTGATCACATGTCGAAAGGATGTGTACCCTTCGTTTCTGACTTCAGCACCAACTGGGGGTTCCAGACACTTAGCCCTCTCTTCCAGCTGCAGCCTATGCCTAGGTACAGAATCCTGCATCACGATGCTCACTGAGAACCACAGCTAAGGATGCTCTCCCCCAGTAGCATCCAGTGGCCTGAGAGTAAGAGTCCACCCACATCTATATGTATTTATTATGTTTACTCCCTGCATTCGGTACTAAGGAGCAGAGGTGTGAGGCTTTCAAAGTGTGTGTGGGGGGTATGGGAGTGCTTGCTTCAAACAAGCTTTAGGATATGGGTTGATCTTTGTTCGGTGAAATTGAGCTTATCAAGTAGGAAGAAAAGCTTAAGGAAGAACAAGGGTGGAGAAGCTAGAAGAGCTGCTTCCTTTTCCCACATTTAGGAGACTGAACTGAGGAGATTACTAATTTTTCCTAGAGTACAGGTTCTTGAGTATGGGAGAGGGAAGAAGAGAGAGATGTCAATGGGAAGAGGGGCAGAAAAAGGAGAGAAGAGAGAGGAGCGACTCTCCACTGAGAACACCAGAAGAAACACTAGAGGAAAATTGGCCTGAGCAGCCTGCGCTTAGGTACTTGTCCTCCCAGCAAAGTTCTTGCTAAGGTTGGCACATGCGAAGTATCATTCATGTATGTGAATGCCCTGAACCCTCCTTCAGGGTTCAGAGATGGCAAAGATGTGGAGACCTGAGATCTGTGGGGAGCGTCAGTACTCTGGCAGGGCCGAGCAGCCCGCTGAGCCCCTTGGCATTCAGACAGAGCAGCACTGACTGCTTGGCAGGGCACACTGCAGACTTGGAATGTGCTGTGTACTGTGTTGCAGCGGAGGAAGTGAACATCCTGGCGTGTGACACCAAGTGTCTCTCCTGTCGTGCCTTGCTAACATGAACATCCTCTCTGAACAGGTGGTGAGTGGTCCCAGTACCACGGGGGTCTCTCACCACTTGTCACTCTGAGTGGTGCTGCTCTGGGAATGAGTCCTGAAAGGGAAGCATTTGCCGGGACAAGTGCCTCCATGCAGAACTGAGGCCACTGCTTCTATCTGCAGGTAGTGGGATGGGGCCTGAGCAGCTTGTAGCGACATGCACGTGCACGGCGATCTGGTGGCCCATCCCTTCTCTCTTCTTCCAGAAGCACCAGCAGGGTTAGCATTCTGGGAAAGCGTTCCATAGAGTTCCGAGTCATAAATCAAGGTCACCAGGAATCTGCCCAGGTAGATTCACTTTTTTTCTTATGGTGCCACAGGTGCATTGTGCAGAATGGGCAATCCTTCAGGAATGAGAAGAAATCTCTGGGGGAATCGGCATATATCCTCAGGCCAGCTGCCTAGGACAGAGGCCAGTGCTACGAAGTACAGAAGAGACCAAGGCCATCTGAGACTAAGGCATGCATCCTTCCAAGGTTACAAAATTCAGCTTATCAAATACATTTTCTGTGAATTCAAGTAGGATACTTAATTTGACTACTTCAAGAAAGCATGTTTATAATTCAACCACAACTTTCTCTGCTTTCCACAAGTACATGAAAAACTTAATGATATATGGGAATTTTCAGAACTCAAATTAAGGTTCCTGGACAACTTTTCTCAAGGAAATAGAGGGCCAGGGAGTTAAACCTTTGCTTCGCAACTGAAAGAAGGCAGGAGCATTGTCTCAAGGGTGCAGTGTTGGCTGTGGCCTTCTGAGTGCAGAGGGATGCAGGACGCGAGGTCCTGGATGGAGCATGCAGTTCACTCCAGAACTCAACTGAGGATATTGGTCAGAAGACAACCTTGCTGATCATGTAGGTGTGCTAAATAAAGTCTATGAAGAAGACACGTGGAACTGATAAAGTTTCATGCTTCATTAAAGTTTGCTCAGGGAGAGAAGCTGACATCATCCTTTACATGGCAGATAGTCAACGAATGTCTCTTGAAGCGAGTTGCTCAAATGGGTGCAAGTACACAGCTTTTCCTAATTTGACTCAAACAATTAAACAGCTAATATCCACAAAAAGTCTTTGTGTGTGTGTGATTAAGCAAGTTGTATTTGGAAGGAAATGAAAAGTAGACATTGTGTCCAGGCCTAAGGAACACGATATCTGGACCTTTCCAACAACATGTGACAATGCAGGTTTAGCGGGTCCCTCTCCTGGAGGCTCTCAATAGCAGGAACACAACTCACGGGGCAACACTGAAAGCAGCCCTCTTCTGTCAGTCCTGTGGGCATCACCAGTGGTTAGTCACCTATCCACACTGCTCGCGATGGCCGACTGGAATCAGTAGGAAGAGATGATTAGTTGGAGAATGCGTCTTGTGAGAAGTGGAAAGGTACCAAAGTCTCCACACTGACTTGCAGTTTCAAATGCAAGATGAAGCTAATGAGATCACGCTGTGTCACTTTTAATAATAAGCATACGTAGTCACATGTTGATAGACAACCCTGCTTAAGAGCAAAGGAAATCACCTTCCTGGTGACTTGCATCTCTTACAGAATATGGGGGGGGGACGAAATAGATCAATGCATGTTTGTCCATTGGAGGAATGTGCTTGCAAAATTCATTCCTAATCCTCCAATGTTTCCAGAGTGATGGGAACCACACAGACTTTGATGGTCAGGAGACAAGGAATACGGGAATAGGGTGAAGACGCACAAGATCCACTGCTGGAGAACACAGGGACATTCATGAGTAATGCATGAAGCATGCACAATGAAGATTTGGCAGCACAGCACTATTGCATAGAAGGGGCACAATGGAATGTTCTGTCACTGCTGCTGGGACATTCCACTTGTGGAGCATTAGGTTGGACAACATTCCAGCTAGACTCCAGGCATGAGCAACATTACTACTTTGGGAGGAAAGTAGTGGAGGAACATCTCACTTCAATGTCAAGAGAAATTTTTAAAGCAGAAAAGCAAACTGTGAGTCACAGAGAAAACCTGTAAAGCAAATTATTCTATTTTATTTTTAATGTTTTGTGTATGTGGGAGAGAAAAGAAAATACAAGCATGCATTTATCACCTTATGCATATGGAGGTAGAGGTCAGCTTTTGGAAGTCAGTTCTCTCTTTCTCTCATGAGGGCTCTAGGGATTGGACTCAAGTCATCAGATTTGTGCACAAACACCTTTACCTGCTGGGCTATTTCATTGGATCTTAAATTGAATATTTAAAAGCAAAAGGTTCCATGAATAAACACATAATAAAAACGAGCTATTAATTGAGAAATATATAAGACAACACAGTTGATACTCAGAATATATCCTTTTTTTAAAGCATAGGACTCTTTGGAAACTATAAGCCAGAAGCTAGATGCTCAAGAAAGTGATCAAAGATACGAAGAAACATTGTGATGGGGAGGAAGTGTGGGTGGACAGTAAGCATGACGATAATCAGTACTGGCTAGTCTTCAGAGATGTCTGTATGAAAACCAGGATGAGATAATTTTTCTTCTTCAATTGGCAGACACAAGATCCAGCAATTTCATGCATTGGTCAGCAGGTGGAGCACAAGAGCTCTCATGCTGCAGTAATGGGGTACAAACAACCACTTCATGAGATAATTTTGTATTCTGTAACAAAGTTGAAAATGTACAAAATATAAAATTAAGCAAGTCCATTTGTAGGTACATGCTAAAGTTTTTTGCACATGTTTATAAAAATTTTATCCTGCAGTGGGAGATGGTAGATGATTAGCATCCACTCATTGCTAGTGTCTCTGGGGGACACAGCCATACAACTACACATATATACACACATTATATATATATATATATATATATATATATATATGCACACACCACACATACACAGACATAGACACACATACACACAGTTTGGAGAGCAGGATAGAGACTAGAACGACCGCTGTAGCCTGCAGAGTGTACAGTGGCGGCATGGCGGGGGCGGGGGGTGAGTGGGGGAGGGGGGCTGAAGCCCAACAAACAAGTGTCTCTGAAAACACACACTGTGGCTTCTGTTGCAAACAGACAGAACCGTGTAAAACAACAATAAAAGCACTGGATTTAGAGAGCAAAGAATGGAGAGAGGGAAATAGAGCTTCAGCAAATGGGTTACACAAAGGCAGCATAACAGAATGTGAGGCGCGTGCACGCGTATGCGTGTGTGTGGGTGTGCGAGAGACAGAGATAGATAGGTAGAGAGAGAGACACAGAGAGAGACAGAGAGAGGGAAAGAGAGGAGCATCAATGCTGTTCTCACTACAAAGCAGATCTGAGGTTCTCATGCAGTCCAGGAGAGCATACCGGCCCCAGGGAGCATGCCAGCCCTGGGAATAGTTCTCTTCTCTTAGCATTAACTAGGGTACAGAGATTCTAAGTCTCCTTTCTGAATATAGATTAGGAACCAAAGTCCCTGCATTGTCCTGTCTCTGGGAATGCAAGGCAAGGTCTTATCCATCCTAGGAGTATGTGTTCTCCAAAGCACTTGAGTCAGATATTTTGAGAGCTCTACACAGTAGGAAACATGGGGCGAGTGGAGGTTTCATTCCTCTGAGGCCATCAATTACTGAAGCTAGTTTTTCAGAGCCCCAGGGAGTGGAATTTGTGGTTGCAACTATTATACTCATGTGGGTTCTAAGGATGGGAATATTGGAGACCTGGAGGGTGGAAGACATCACTCTGATGCCAGGCAATAGAAGTTATCAAAGACTAGGACCAGGAGGTACAAAGCTTGTGACCTACCCTGACTGATCAGCATAACAGCTGAGCATAATGACAGCTGGTTCTTCCCACACATCATGCTCCTGACAGCGAGGAGAGCATCACAGAGCAAAGAAGAGAAGGTCAAAGAACAGTCCACTCTCAACATGGGGCCAATGTGACCACAGAAGTAAGAACGAGTCAGAATAGATGGAGAGCTCTCATTGCTGCCCGCACAATGGCTTCCTTCACCATCACCATCACCACCATCATCATCATCTTGGTATGTCTTATTTCTTTGATGATTGTCTTTCTATAGAGACTTTCATGAACATTCCTGATTAGTTTAAATATTTCTTTGTAAACTAGGCAATTGTTATATAACTTCTTTTTTATCTTTCAATTTGTTTTCCTCTTACTCATAGAGATAAAATGAATATGAAAATATAATAGTATCAATTTAAAGTATTACCACTACAATTCTACTAATATTAGAGGAGAAAAAATCAAGAATATAATACCTAAGAAGGTATTAGTTAATACAAGCAGAAATAGAAAACGTACAGAAAATATCAGAGAATAATGTTTGGAAAATAGCAAAAGAAGAGGGAAAAATAAACACAAGCCAGAGTAGAGAAATAAGAAACAACAAAAAAATCAACAAAATCAACCAATAATAAAAAAAATGAAAATAAAGAAAAAATCAAAGGTGTGAAGATGAGAAACGAGTACATGGACTAAGCTGACATGTCACAAACACTGAAATTTAAGTGGCCAATAGGTACATAAAAATGCTCAGCAACCATAGGAAAATACAAATCAAACTATGTTAGGATTCCACTGCAATCTTTGTTTAAAGTATTCTAAATATTTATTATTTGTTTTAGAGAAAGAGAGAGACAGAGACAGAGAACGTGAGTACATGCATGCGATGGTGCTAAGACAGAGGTCAGAGGACCACTTTCAGAAGTCTGTTCGTTCCTTCCATGTGGGCGTCTGGAGATCCAACTCAGATTGCCAGGTTTGTGAGCAGACACTTGCCGAGCGTCTCTCCAGCCTGATCCCATCCCATTGCAGCACAAATGGGTATCATTTAAAAAAGAGTGGGTCGCAGTGAATGTTCGTGAGGGACTGATGTGGGGAGAAAATGCTTATGACATTGGGCAACCTTTTCTGTTTTACTTCATTTTCTACTAATTCTCTCTCTCTCTCTCTCTCTCTCTCTCTCTCTCTCTCTCTCTCTGTGTGTGTTGGTTGTCACATAGTCCAACTTGGCTTAGAGTGAAATGTTTATGCCTTTGCTCGTGAACATATCATACATAACCCATTTTACTGTGCAGCGATTTCTTGTAAGTGTTCTTTGTGTCGGTCAAGGTGATAACTGCTTCCTAATATTTGGAAAGCAAATTTCTGTCTTGGAGGATGAGCAGGGCCTCGAGGCTCTCATCCGTAGCCTCATTCTACTGTGCCTGCATTACATTCTTTCACCCACTTCCTTCCCTTCTTACCGCTGTTTTCTCACTGCGAAACACAGAGCCCGAGGAACCTGAAAAGACCAAGGTGAAAATGTCTATATTGGGTGAGTGCTGTGGAGGCCAGGAAGCCTCTTGAACATGACCTCCCAGAACAAGACACTTGACTTCTAGCACTGAGAACAGAAGGAGGCCTGCAAGGTGCACATGTGAGGGGAAGAAGAGGTTCTTCTGGGCCAGGCTGGAATCTGGGTATGATGTCAACCTGGCTAGTCAGGATTCTGGTTTCAAGGAACTCGCTGAGAGCTTTACACCCCAAAGGAAGCCATCCTTATTCCTTACCTGGGTGCTGTCTGTTGGGCAGATTGAAGTAGTCACATGGAGACTAAAATTCTTAGGCCCCATTTTGGGCAGACCTGTCGAACTGTCAGGAAGAATTAGAAAACAAAGTTCTATGACGTTAAACCTGCCTGGTTTCTAAACATGGCCAGACTAGCTTCTAGAATGTTACCTGGGGGATGCATTTACTTCTCTGATCTGGGATTCTCCATTGGCTGGATGAGTCTGACTTCTGCCTGGTACTGCATGACCAGCTGGAAACAGCACCTGGCCCGCAAGGTCCACTCATTCCTACCCTGTTCTGGATGAGAAGATGTGAGGGCAGCCCAGGTCTCGTGACTGGCTGACTGCCCAGTGCTGGCTGAGCACGCGTCTGTGATGGACTGTCATGGGACCGAGACCTCGGCATGGTCACTTTTCTGCGCAGTTATATTAGGATGACCACTAATGTTTTTATCATGTGCCCTATTCTACATGCTATTTTTATTGTTCACTGGAAGCAGCCAGACCCTTGCTTATATCTTGGGGTACAGAGTAAAGAGGGGTGCACAGGGATGACCAGGGACTGGAGAGGCAGCAGGCTGGTCCTGCAGAGTCCCCGACCCCTGCTGTTACTGAGTTCCATAGTTATCCTTGACAATTTAGAAGCCTAGTTTTCATGAGATTTCTTAAAATATACTTTATGACGGCTATTTATGCATCTGTGTTTAGAATATTCTGTCTGTTGTAGTTTGGTGCAAGACTTCTTTCTTTAAGACTTCCTGCCTATTTTTAGGAGATGACATAGAAAAATGAAAATAGTAAAGATAGTTTTATGTGTATGTGTGTGTGTGAGAGAGAGAGAGTAATAAAATGGAAAAAAGGTTGTCCAATGTCATAAAAGTTTTCAATTTCTTTTTAGAAAATTTAATTTTTTAATAATAATTTGCAGTTTATACAT
This sequence comes from Typhlomys cinereus, assembly GCA_023101885.1. Taxonomy (NCBI): domain Eukaryota; kingdom Metazoa; phylum Chordata; class Mammalia; order Rodentia; family Platacanthomyidae; genus Typhlomys; species Typhlomys cinereus. Next base: position 6,173,726 of record JALPQD010000047.1, on the reverse strand, counting down.
AGTGATGTCAATAGAAAAGGATAAAGGAACAACTCTGGCAGAGATCTGATCATTTGACGGTTCCCCAGTCTTTTTCTCTTCTGAGAGAAATTACGATTGATCTTTCAACTTTGTTTCTCATCGACCTTCAGCTGGGGACCCGGCTTCTGCTGTGGGCAAGAGTCTTGATTCTGGCATGGAGTCTGCCCACTAATCGAGTCACCTTTCATGTGAATCTCATTTTTCTCATGAAAGGTCATTGTGGCTTGATGGCAGCTTCCTAAAAGTTGTCCTGCCAAATAAGACAGTGGCACCCGGCCCTTGGCAAATGTTTAGCGACTGTGGTCATCGTGGTTCTGTGTTTATCCAGAGCAGGGTTACAGTGGATCACACTAACATGCCATTACTTATACTTAGCAGCATGCCTGACAAGTGAGAAGCAGAGCTGACTGGGAACTCAACAAGACCCAGGATGCTGGGCTGTTAGGATGACTACATTTCTCATCTGGCTTCCGTTTATCTCTCTACACAGATGAATCATGTCTATGGAATACTGGGGCAGTGAGGGGGGGACCCAAAACCCCTTATCCTTAAACCTAAAAACTCTTCCTGTGATACCCAAAAAAGGGTTTTCTGCAGTCACTATGCCTCTGATCTCAAATAAATCAACATTGAAAGATTTACTGCTTTTCTTTCCTTGGCTCATCTGGCCATTTTGACAGATCCTTCCTGTGTATTTGTGGAGTGTGCTGTGTTGGGTACTGGCCAGCAGATGGGGGAAAGAAGACAAACAAAGGGTAGTAAGATAAAGCCTTAGTCTCAGGAGACCCTTCAGCTCCAGGAAGGCTGAGATCTGATTCTGTGAGAGCAGCTGGGGTACGGGAGACTATGGAGGGGGTGCTGTCCAGACCCAGGAGCAGTGTCTACTGTGGCGGGCAGGCTGCCCAGGGAGCTCGTTAAGAGAGGCAAGGCAGACATGATGCAAGACTGTAGCCTGGACCGAGGATGAACTCAGAGCCAGCGTCGGGGAGACTTGGAAAGTCAGAAAGATCCAGAGGTCACGGGGACAGAAGTCGGTAAATGGCGACCTGCCTGCACTGCGGTTTCTGTGCATGTTGCTGATAAATTCACGACTAAGCAACTTGCACAGGTTACTCTTTCCTGTTGTTGTTAGACACCACGCAAAAACAAGCAACTTAAGGGAGAAAGGGAGATATATTCAGCTTATAGTTCCAGAGGGGAGATATAGTCCATTATGGCAAAAAAGGTATGGCTGACTGGCAGAAGCTGGAGTTGGCCTAGGTTATGCCCATCAAGGAAGCTGAGAGCTGCAAAACTGGCAGCTGCAAGAGCAGACCTCTCCTGGAATTATAATGTGGCTAATCCACCTCCAGACTCACCCCCTGTAACTTTCTTCCTGTAGCAAGACTTCACCTTTTAAAGATGCCATGATGTTTCCCAACAACTAAAGATTTAAACACATGAGTCTATGGAGGATAACTCACATTTCAAACCATGACATGGCTTATGGGCACAAGGAATTTTATTCTGCCTTATGATTATCCAATTATAATTCTTGGTCTAGTTTGGCAGGAGAACTCATATCAACACCATGGGCCAAGGGAACTGGCCATACTATATCCACAGGACTACTGAGAGAGGGTAAACCTCACTTGCTAGATAGCATGTCTCTTAAAATATGCCAAAGAATACCAACTCTCTGAATCAGCTCTCTCCATCTTATCTGCCTGCCCAGGGAAGAATGTACCAATTCTGGGCTGTGCCTTCCCCTATCAACTAGACAATCTCCTGAAGATTTGCTCAGGGTTTAACTCTACTAATTCTTCACTAGTGTGCTCAGAGCTTGAGCCTTCAACTCTCAAGTTGACACCTGCAGTTAGACACCATAGCCTGGGACCCATAATCAAGTTTGCTTTCCTATCATCCTGCAGATAGGGAATTGCCCTTCCTTCCTTCCCTCCTTTCTTGTCCTCTCTTCTTTCTTCCCCAGCTTTGCTGAGGTGAGTTGTACACTTTTGTGTTTGACACATGTTTGTATTGTAACCCAGTCACTGTGATCAAGGTTCTCACAGCTGAGGCCCAGGATCCTGGAAGAAGACAGATCTGGGCTGTAGAACTGGTAAGGGGCAGAAGGAGGCCTTGTATCTGAGTCCAAGAGGATTTACAATGTTAACTTTTCCCCCAGGCATGTTCTATAAGTAAAGACAGCTCAAGGGTTAGTCAGGAAGAAGCTTGGCTAAGGACGTATGTGAAGGCTTCATCAGCAACATGAAAGAGGGAAGGATTGATCGCAGTTGAAGGACAGTTGATGCCCAGGGACCTGCAGGTCGGACTGTTACTTACAGCCCTGTGTTTTCACCCATGTAAGGGATATGCTGTTGGAAGGATTTGGAGATGCATACAAATGCTTGGCTGAGAGGTTGGCACACAGTGAGAGCCAGCAGGAAGGTTTGCTTTATATTGTGTTATAGAGCCAAGGCTGGTAAGGAGAGCTACAGCAGAGCTTCCCTGGATCTGGCTGTGGGGGCCTTTGTGTCCTTAGGAATTCATGGATACTGGAGAATGAGGCATGTGTGTCCCTAGGAATAACTGTGTGTGGGGACCTGTGTGTTTCTCTAGGAATTCATCGATAACAAAGAGCAGGGCTCTGTGTGTGTCCCTAGGAATTCATTGATATAGGAGAGTGGGGGCCTGTGTGTATTTCTAGTATCATAGTTTGAATGTGAGTTATATCCCACGGGCTCAACAAGTTTGAATCTTTAGTTGTTTGGGAAGGTCATGGCACCTTTTTTTTTTATTAAAAATTTAATTATACATTTTAAAATTTTTTACCAGTTCCCTCCCTCCCCCCTCCTCCCCCTCCCCTTCCCCCAGTGCCTCCCCCCCAATTCCCAGAGAGTCCTTTATTGTGTACGCCTAACTCTCCACTGGGTCCTCCTCTCCGATGACATATAAGGACCCAGTGGCATTTCCATAAGCCCTTTCTCTTGTTCCCCTTAAGCATAAGATCACTACTATGGCTGTCAATCCCTTGCCTCCAGGGGTCTCGGTGCCCTTAACAGATGCTAGACTTTATGAGGGCAACAGTGCACTGGACATTGCGCAGGGCATGCAAAGTCCCATTATGATTGCTTTGGCCCCAACTATTGTTGAGAATCTTGCAAATCGTTGCTCCTCCCATCCTTTTGCTCTTACAATCTTACCGCCCCCTCTTCCTCAAATGTCCCTGAGCTCCAGGATGGGGAGAGATTAGGCTGTCCTAGTTCTATGTGATTGATATAGAGTCTCTGAAGTTCTGGATTGTGGTTTGTTGATTTTCTTTTGCAGTTTTGCTGCTCCTGCAATTCCCTTCACTCCATTCTGCTGGGCACTGTATGTCACCCCCTGGCCAGAGACAAAAAGCTGTTAAACTGGAGTCTTGTTGTAATAGCACATTCAAGGGTAGATGTAATAAGAGTAGGAAACCTCACTGAGGGAGGGGTCCATCACCCATTTGCAAAATGATTACTTTTTATCTGCTAGACTATATGCCCTCGCCTTCTGGTGAGATCAGGAAAGAACGTCTGTGAACTTAACCAGGTTTCTCATTACTTACTTGCGGACCTTGATGGAGGCCTATTTTCTCTGCTGTAACATGGTCTCCTCTCTCCTTGTTTCTGGTGTGGCCCTCCTAACCCATCTCTCTTGTTCATAATCCTTGCAATTACTGTGTTACATAGGTTTACTTTTGAATGTCTCAATGTGGGCTGGGTGAGTTTGGTACTAGGAGCCACCTATTAGGGAGTACATATGGTGCTTAATTTTCTGGGTTTGGGATACTTCACGTAATATAATTCTTTCTAATGACATCCATTTCCCAGCAAATTCCAGTAATTCATCATTTTTGATGGCTGAGTAGTACTCCATTGTATAGATGTACCACAGTTTCCTTATCCACTCGTCAACTGTTGGACATTTAGGTTGATTCCATGACTTTGCTATTGTAAACAGTGCTGCTATGAACATGGTCGAGCTTGTGCTATCGAGGCGAACCTTTGCTGCATGGGGGGTTATTTTCAAAAGTGGAATAGCAGGGTCATATGGCATTTCAATCTTTAATTTCTTTAAGAATCTCCAGACGGCTCGCCAGAGTGGCTGTATGAGCCTGCATTCCCACCAACAATGTAGGAGAGTTCCCCTCTCTCCACATCCTCTTCAGCATTTGTTGTTGTTTGTATTGTGGATTTTTGCCATCCTGACCAGGGTGAGATGATATCTCAGGGAAGTTTTGATTTGCATTTCCCTGATGGCGAAGGAAGTGGAGCATTTTTTAAGATAATTGTTAGACATTTTAATTTCATCTCTGGTAAAGTTTCTTTGAAGTTCCAGGGCCCATTTTTTAATTGGGCCAGTGTTTTCCTTGGAGTTTAATATTCTAAGTTCTTTGTGCACTCTGGACAGTAGAGCTCTGTCAGATATGTGGTTAGTGAAGATTTTCTCCCATTCTGTGGGTTGCCTTTGAGCTCGTGTGACAATCTCTTTATCTGAACAGAAGCTCTTTAATTTCACAAGATCCCAACTGTTGAGAGTTGGTAGCAGTGATTGTGCCATTGGATGTCTGTTTAGGAAGTGTTGGCCTAGCCCAATCAGCTCGAGGGAGTTCCCTATCCTTTCAACTATGGTTTTTAAAGTCTCTGGCCTGATATCAAGGTCCTTGATCCATTTGGAATTAAGTCTTGTACATGGTGACAAGTATGGGTCCAGCTTTAATCTTCTGCATGTGGAGATCCAGTTTTGCCAGCACCATTTGTTGAAGATGCTGTTCTTTTTCCATTGGATTCTTTGGGCCCCTTTGTCAAAGACCAAATGGCTGTAACTTTGTGGGCTTATATCTGGGTCTTCAATCCTTATCCATTGATCTGTGTGTCTATTTTGGAGCCAGTACCAGGCTGTCTTTATAACTATGGATTTGTAGTATAGACTTAGGTTTGGTATGGTAATACCTCCAGCTGTGTTTTTGTTACTCAGGATTGTTTTTGCTATCCTGGGTCTTTTGTGCCTCCATATGAACTTTGAGATTATTTGGTCAACTTCTTTGAAGAATTGCTTTGGGATTTTGATTGGTATAGCATTGAATCTGTATATTGCCTTTGGTAGGATGGTCATTTTTACAATGTTGATTCTGCCAATCCAGGAACAAGGGAGGTCTTTCCACCTTCTGGTGTCTTCTGCAATTTCTTTCTTTAGGGTTTTAAAGTTTTCATTGTAAAGGTCTTTTACCTCCTTAGTTAGGTTTATACCAAGGTATTTCATTTTTTTAGGGGTTATAGTAAATGGTTAATCTCAAGGCTTTTTCACTTCTTTCATTCTGGGCATATAGGAAGGCCTCTGATTTTTGCACATTTATTTTGTATCCTGCCACCCTGCTGAACTTCTCAATTAGTTCCAGGAGCTTCCTGGTGGAGTTTTTGGGATCCCTCAGGTATAAGATCATGTCATCTGCAAATAGGGATAGATTGATTTCTTCCTTGCCGATTTGAATCCCTCTTATGTCCCTTTCTTGTCTTATGGCTTCAGCTAAGACTTCAAGTACAATATTGAATAGAAGTGGTGAGAGTGGGCAGCCTTGTCTAGTTCCTGATCGAAGTGGGAATGCTTCCAATTGTTCCCCATTGAGCATAATCCTTGCTGTGGGCTTGTTGTATACAGCTTTTATTATATTGATAAAGGTTCCTTCCATTCCTACTGTCTCTAGCGTTTTGATCATAAAAGGCTGTTGGATCTTATCAAAAGCTTTTTCTGCACCTATCGAGAGTATCATGTGGTCTTGGACTTTGGACTGGTTTACATGATGAATTACATTTATTGATTTGCGTATGTTGAACCAACCTTGTGTGCCAGGGATGAAGCCTACTTGGTCCCCGTGAATGATCTTTTTTTTTTTTTTTTTTTTTTTTTTTTTTTTTTTTTTTTTTAAAGGAAGTTTTTGAAATTTTTTTTTTTATTAAAAATTTAATTATACATTTTAAAAATTTTTTACCAGTTCCCTCCCTCCCCCCTCTTCCCCCTCCCCTTCCCCCAGTGCCTCCCCCCCAATTCCCAGATAGTCCTTTATTGTGTGTGCCTAACTCTCCACTGTGTCCTCCTCTCCGATGACATGTAAGGACCCAATGGCATTTCCATAAGCCCTTTCTCTTGTTCCCCTTAAGCATAAGATCACTACTATGGCTGTCAATCCCTTGCCTCCAGGGGTCTCGGTGCCCTTATCAGATGCTAGACTTTATGAGGGCAACAGTGCGCTGGACATTGCGCAGGGCATGCAAAGTTCCATTATGATTGCTTTGGCCCCAACTATTGTTGAGAATCTTGCAAATCGTTGCTCCTCCCATCCTTTTGCTCTTACAATCTTACCGCCCCCTCTTCCGCAAATGTCCCTGAGCTCCAGGATGGGGAGAGATTAGGCTGTCCTAGTTCTATGTGATTGATATAGAGTCTCTGAAGTTCTGGATTGTGGTTTGTTGATTTTCTTTTGCAGTTTTGCTGCTCCTGCAATTCCCTTCACTCCATTCTGCTGGGCACTGTATGTCACCCCTTGCAGACCTTCATGGAGGCCTATTTTCTCTGCTGTAACATGGTCTCCTCTCTCTTTGTTTCTGGTGTGGCCCTCCTAACCCATCTCTCTTGTTCATAATCCTTGCAATTACTGTGTTACATAGGTTTACTTTTGAGTGTCCCAATGTGGGCTGGGTGAGTTTGGTACTAGGAGCCACCTATTAGGGAGTACATACGGCGCTTAATTTTCTGGGTTTGGGATACTTCACTTAATATAATTCTTTCTAATGACATCCATTTCCCAGCAAATTCCAGTAATTCATCATTTTTGATGGCTGAGTAGTACTCCATTGTATAGATGTACCACAGTTTCCTTATCCACTCGTCAACTGTTGGACATTTAGGTTGATTCCATGACTTTGCTATTGTAAACAGTGCTGCTATGAACATGGTCGAGCTTGTGCTATCGAGGCGAACCTTTGCTGCTTGGGGGGTTATTCCCAAAAGTGGGATAGCAGGGTCATATGGCATTTCAATCTTTAATTTCTTTAAGAATCTCCAGACGGCTCGCCAGAGTGGCTGTATGAGCCTGCATTCCCACCAACAATGTAGGAGAGTTCCCCTCTCTCCACATCCTCTCCAGCATTTGTCGTTGTTTGTATTGTGGATTTTTGCCATCCTGACCGGGGTGAGATGATATCTCAGGGAAGTTTTGATTTGCATTTCCCTGATGGCGAAGGAAGTGGAGCATTTGATCTTTTTGATATGTTTTTGAATCCGATTTGCTAAGACTTTGTTGAGAATCTTTGCATCTGTGTTCATCAGGGAGATCGGCCTATAGTTTTCTTTTTTAAGTGAGTCTTTATTAGGTTTTGGGATTAAAACGATATTAGCTTCATAGAAGGAATTTGGTAGTGTTCCTTCCTTTGCTATTTGATGGAACAGTTTAAGGAGTATTGGTGTTATTAACTCCTTAAATGTCTGGTAGAACTCTGTGCTGAATCCATCTGGTCCAGGACATTTTTTGGTGGGAAGATTCGAGATTACTTCCTCAATTTCCTTATATGTTATAGGACTATTTAAATAATTCACAACTTCCTGATTCAATTTAGGTAAGTTGTGTTTACTTAGAAATTCATCCATCTCTTTTGTGTTGTCAAACTTCACAGAGTATAAGTTTTTGAAATATGATGTTATAATTCTCTGGATTTCTTGGGTATCAGTAGTGATAACTCCATGTTCATTTCTAATTTGTTCATTTGGGTTTTCTCTCTCTTGCTTTTGGTTAGTTTAGCTAGGGGTGTATCAATCTTGTTGATTTTTTCAAAGAACCAGCTTTTTGATTGGTTGATTTTTTCTATCGTTTTCTTAGTCTCGATTTCAGATATTTCTCCCCTTATTTTGCTAATCTCTTCTCTTCTACTGCTTTTGGGATCAGATTGCTCTAGTTTCTCTAAAGCTTTAAGCTGCATTGTTAAGTTGTTTATTTCTGATGTTTCCATTTTTTGACGTGGGCATTAAGAGCTATGAACTTACCTCTTAGAACAGCTTTCATTGTGTCCCAGAGATTTTGGTAAGTTGTATTTTCGTTATCATTCACTTTCAGGAAATCTTGAATTTCCTTTTTAATTTCTTCCTGAATCCAGTTCTCATTCAGCATCATAGTGTTAAGTTTCCAGGAGTTAGTGTATTTTCTCTTGTTTGATGTGTTGTGGATGTCCAGCTTTAGGCCGTGGTGGTCTGATAGGGCACAGGTTAGAATTTCAACTTTCTTGTATATGTGTAGATTCATTTTGTGGCCCAATATGTGATCTATTTTGGAGAAAGTTCCGTGTGCTGCTGAGAAAAATGTGTATTCTTTCGTGCGTGGGTGAAAAGTTCGATAGAGATCTGTGAGGTCCATTTCTTTCAGGGTTTGATTAAGTTCCAAAGTGTCTCTGTTAAGCTTTTGACCTGTTGATCTATCCCATGTAGAGAGGGCGGTGTTGAAGTCCGCAAGAATTATCGTTTGGGGGTTGATTTCTTGCTTTAGACGCTGTAGGGTTTTCTTAATGAATGTGGAGGGGCCCGTATTGGGTGCATATATGTTCAGTATTGTGAAATCTTCCTGGTGAATTGTACCTGTGACTAAAATGTAGTATCCATCCGTGTCTCTTATAATTTTTTTTGGTTTGAAATCCACTTTGTCTGATAGCATAATGGCTACCCCTGCCTGTTTTCTGCTTCCATTTGCTTGTAGAATTGTTGACCAGCCTTTTATTTTTAGAGCGTGCCTATCTTTTGTGGTGAGATGGGTTTCCTGCAGGCAACAGATTGATGGATTGTGATTTTTAATCCAAGTTTGTAATCTGTGTCTCTTGATCGGTGAATTAAGTCCATTAACATTTAGTGTTATAATGGAGAAACTATTGTTAATTCCAGACATTTATTATGTTTAGTAGCTTTTATAAGTATATTGCTTCGCTTTTAATGGTGTTATATTTGCCTTCTGTTCTCCTGGATATGCCTGTTTTTTTCTTCACGCTTGAGTATCATTTCTAGCAGTTTTTGAAGGCCTGGTTTGGTGGCCATGTATCCCTTAAAGTTGTCTTTGTGCTGGAAAATTTTTCTTTCTCCCTCGATCATGATGGATAGTTTTGCAGGGTAAATCAGCCTGGGTTGACATTTTTGCTCATTCAATATTTGAAGTATGTCTCTCCAAGCTCTTCTTGCTTTTACTGTTTCGACTGAGAAGTCATTTGTTATTTTAATAGGTTTGCCTTTAAAAGTGACTTGTTTTTTCTCCCTTGAAGATCTCAGCACCAGTTCTTTATCTTGAATGTGGAGTGTTTTAACTATTATTTGCCGCGGTGTGCTTCTATTTTGGTCGTATCTGTTTGGGGTGTGGAATGCCTGTTGTATATGAATGGGCCTCTCTTTTTTTAGATGAGGAAAGTTTTCCTTGATGATCGTTTGAAAAATTTCCTCAGGGGTGGTATTTTGAGATTCTTGCTCCAGTATTCCATGAATACGCATGTTAGGCTTCTTCAGGGTGTCCCATATCTCTTGGATATTTCTCTCAAGTATCTTTTTGGCTTTAACAACCTCTTCCATTGAGCTGGTTAGTACTCCCACTTTATCTTCAAGGTCTGAAATTCTGTTTTCTGCTTCATTAGTTCTGTTGATAAGACTCTCTGTGGCGTTCTGGGTTGAAGATAACTTGTCTTTTAGCTCAGTTTTAAACTCTGCTTGAGTTTGTTTTAACTGCTCTATGCCACTTTTTGTTTCTTGCACTGTTTTTCTCAACTCCTCCAGATGTCTGTTGTGTTCCTCTTCAAAGCGATTGATTCGATTATGTAATTCCTCCCGGATTTCCTCTTTCATAGTATTGAACATGGTAATGATCATATTTTGAAAGTCGTTATCCTGGGTCAGGCTTTCTTGGCCTTTTTCCGTGGGTTTGTTCTTGTTGGAGTCTAACATTATGGGATTAATTCCTTCAGTGGGAAATTTGTTTACTTGAGTGTTGCTTCTCATGGATTTGCACTTTGACTTTGGCATTGTCATTTTAACTCTTAAGATCTCTCAATTTCACTAAACTGAATTATTTGGCCTGGGGTACTGGTGGGCGGGGCCCGAACGGGGACTTACCTAGGGCGCGGGGTGAGGCCCGGGCGCAGGGGGAGGTCCTCCTCGTCCCTCGGCCCCCGCGCGGCTCCGGCTGGATGGTGGGAGTCTGAGCCGGGTCCCTGTGGGCTGACCTGGGGTCCTAGAGCGCGCGGTGAGGCCCGGCTGGATCTCGCGTACGCGTCCCGACCGGCGGAGCGGGATGGGGTGAAAAAAAGGGACCGGCACCTTTTTTTTAAAACATTTTTTATTATTATTTCCACTCATACAAACTTAATAGGTACACCGGTTCCCTCCCTCCCTTCCCCCCGAACCCCCTGCTCCTCCTCCCCTCACCCTTCCCTCCCCATTCCCCAGTACCTTCCCCCCAATTCAGATCTCTATCGAACTTTTCATCCATGTACCAAAGAATATACATTTTTCTCAGCAGCACATGGAACTTTCTCCAAAATAGATCACATATTGAGCCACAAAATGAATCTCCACATATACAGGAAAGTTGAAATTCTAGCCTGTGTCCTATCAGACCACCACGGCCTAAAGCTGGACATTCACAACACAACAAAAGACAGAAAATACACTAACTCCTGGAAACTTAACAATATGATGCTGAATGAGAACTGGATTCAGGAAGAAATTAAAAAGGAAATTCAAGATTTCCTGAAAGTGAACGATAATGAAAATACAACTTACCAAAATCTCTGGGACACAATGAAAGCTGTCCTAAGAGGTAAGTTCATACATAGCTCTTAATAGTTCACATCAAAAAAAATGGAAACATCAGAAATAAACAACTTAACAATGCAGCTTAAAACTTTAGAAAAACTAGAGCAATCTGATCCCAAAAGCAGTAGAAGAGAGGAGATTAGCAAAATAAGGGGAGAAATATCTGAAATCGAGATTAAGAAAATGATAGAAAAAATCAACCAGTTATGGCACCTTTAAGAGGTGGAACCTTACTGGAGGAAGGCAGCGTAGAGGGTGGGCCTTGAGGGTGATTAGCCCCACCCTACTTTCAGGAGAGTCTGTTTTTGCAGTTGGCAGTTTTGCAGCTGTCAGCCTCCATGAAGGACACGACTTAGACTGTTTTTCCAGCTTCTCCCAACCAGCCATGCCTTTTCCACCATAATGAATTATATCTCCCCTCTTGTTATGGTTTCATTTTTGTGTCAACTTGACAGTTGCAGACTGTTTGGGGGCAGCTGTGGAAGGTTAATGGTTGGAATGGCCCTTGAACAAGTCTGCAGGTACTTGATTGATTACTGCGGAAAACCCAGCCCATAGTGGGTGGTACTTTCTAACTGTGGAGTCCACTCTGTGAGCATCATGTACTTTTAGAGCATCATGGCCTTCTTTGTTGCTGCTGCCACCGCCTCCATCCTTGGCTGACTTGAAAAAGGTGAAGTTTTACCTTTTCCACCACATTGGTGCTGTTTCTGTACCATTGGAGCCTGGCTTTTAGGCCTTGCTGCTGTTTGCTGTTCATTGCTGATGTCAGAGCCCAGCTGTTCTTCACCAATGTCAGAATCCAGCATCTTTGACCCTCCAGAGAAGTAAAGGGTTGAGACCTTTTTGGGATCTTTTGGGTTTGTGGAACATTCTGGTCAAGAATGACGTGGCTGCAGGTGGCTACTTTGAATGACACTATTTTTATTGTGAGTTATTTTAATGAACATATATATATCATATTCTATAAATTCTGTTTCTTTAGAGAACTCTGACTAACACACCTCTGGAACTATAAGCTGAATAAATCCCTCTTTACTCTCTTGCTTGACTTTGTGTCTCACAGCAATAGAAAAGAGTAACTGGTACAGAAACTAGCACATAAACTGGCACCAAAAAGTGGGTTATTTTTGTGCGATTAAGAGTATCTAGTACCAGAACATGAAGTATTCTGAAGGTGAGAGAAATTGGTACCAAAGAAGTTGGTGCTGCTGTGTGACACTGAGAATCTAGTATCAAAAAGTGAAATTGTTACTTGTAAAGCTGAGAGAAGATAGTGCCAAGTAGAAAAGTGTGGTCATCACTGTTTTGTGGATAGCATGCCTTTGGAAATGTTTGTTGGGAAAAATATGGAGAGCTAGGAAAGGTGCTGTCTCTTGGAAATGGGACCAAAAGGCCATTCTAGTGAAAGCTTGGAAGAGAGTAATGCTGTGAGAAAGGTGAGCAGTGGAAGCTCAGTTTATGATGGTCCAGAGGGGAACAGAGACTGTGTTGGGAACTGGACAAGGGGCAAATGGAGCAATGCATTGGCAAAGGTGATTAATCAAGTTTTGCCCTCATCCTGAAAAATTGCCTGAAGTGGAAGAAATTTCAAGGCAATATAGTTGTAAAGATGTGGTACAGCTACTTTTTAGCACATTGTTCAGAGTTATGAGGAAAAAGAACAAGGAACAGGGAAAAGAAAGAAAAATGTGAGGTTTGATGAGGAAAAATGCAATGGCAAACTTGAAGAGTTGAACCAGAAGGAGGCAGAGAGCAAAATGGTGGCCTTTGTTAAAGTGATCAGCTCTATTAGTGCATCAAAGCCTGCTTTCTATTTGGATCATAGAAGAGGCCCTACCCTGAGGACAAGATCCTCAGGAAATCCTCAAAGAAGGTTCTCACTTATACAAATGCAATTTTTTTTAATAGAGAAGAGCTGAATGAAAATCAGATTTGCAACAGAATTACCTACTCTTTTAAAGCAAAGACTCGGAAATATTTTGCCCAACTTCAGCACAGAAAAGCTGAACCAGCTGTGCATCTAGAGAGTCAGTCTCTAACACACGGCTATAGCAGAACTTGGCAATGTCATCCATGTGGTTCTGGTTTTAGAGGCATCAAAGATGCAAGGGGAGGAGATTGTGGATCCCTTTTCCAAGGCGTTAGAGAATGATGGAAGCCAGGCAATATGTGACAGGAAGCCTGCAGTTTAAAGGCCCAAGAAGGGCAGTTTGTGCTGTGGAGTTAAAGCCTGGTTTGCCAATGAGAAATGAGGATGTTAGAGATGCCAGACCCAGTGTGCAACACTTGCTAAAGAAAGCTATATAGCCTAGAAGAAGCCAACTCAAGAGAATGTTGTATTCTATGGGCAGCTGTGTTGGAGGGATAGAATTGAAGCCCTTTGGAACTGAGATGATTTTAGCAGAAGGTTCATCTGCTGCACTTGAAGCTACAGGATTTAGAATTTGTCCCATTGATTTTCGGTCTTGTTATGGATTTATCTTTACTGGATATGCCTTCATGCTTGTTTTTTGGAATAGGAATGTTTATTCTGTGCCATTGCATGTTAGAAGTATGTAACTTGCCTTTTGACTTTACAGGAGGCTTTGGACTTTGGAATTTTGGACTGCATTGGAACTATTGATGTAGACTATGGGACTTTTAAAGTTGGATTGAGTATAACTTGCATCATGAAGTGACAATGAGTCTGTGAGGATAAGGGAGGAGTGTCATGATTTGAAATGTGAGTTTTCCCTCACAGGATCATGTGTTTGAATCTTTAGTTGTTTGGGAAGATCATGGCACAATTAAGAGGTGGAGCCTTATCAAGAGAAAGGCAGCCACAGGGGTTGGACCTTGAGGTTGAGTCTTCCAGGAGAGTCTGCTTTTACAGCTGGCAGTTTTGTAGCTCTCAGGCTCCATGAAAGATCTGACTTAGACTGTTTCCAGCTTCTGCCAGCCAGCCATGTCTTTTCCACCTATAATGGACTATATCTCCCCTTTGGAACAATAAGCTGAATAAATCTCCATTTTCTCTCTTAAATTGCTTGACTTTGAGTGGATGTCTCACAACAACAGGGAAGAGTAACTGGTACAGAAACTGGTGCACCTAGGAATTCATTGATAACAGAGAGTGAGAGTGAGTGGGGGCCTGTGTGTGTCCCTAGGGAGAGTCCAAGCAGAGCTGTGACTGATGTTGCTCAGGTACTCAGTATGGTCTGGCTTCCATGAAGAGGATGCACAACATACTGCAGAAGTGCTTTCCTATCACTTTCTGAAACAAAACACTTTTTCAATATTTAGAATTAGGAACACACAAATGATTGTAAGTAAGTTGGGAGAAAATGTTGGACACGTGTCTAGTATCAATGTCTTCATTTTCTATGCTTCGTGATATTCTAACACCTTAGGAACTTTGTGATCTGGAGAGACACTCTGCCAGATTCCTAAAAATAGCAGTGAGTGCCTTTCATGTGAAAAGGAACCCACCCCAGACCTGGCCCCAGCCTCTTCTTTACCTGCTCACATACCACACCACACCGATGTTTCTCTGGGGGTCAGCCACTGGCTAACTAAGACCTTCTCCTGCAGCAGGGAGCCTGCTGAATGGTTCAAACCATCCATTCCTTGCTTAGTTTGCCTGCCCTGCCTGGCTCATCCCTCCAGAGGAAACTACTGTATCTCTGGGCCATACTCAGTACTTTGCTCCTACCTCCTGCAGACCTGGCTGCTTCTCTCAGTGGTCTGCCACATAGGCTTGGAAGAGGGAGAGGGTAGGCAGGTGTCAGAGTAAAGCACAGGTGTCAACTTGACTGTTGAGGATTTGAGCTCTGGGCACAGTTGTAGATAGTTGATGGTTGAGTTAAGCCCAGAGAAAACCTGAAGGAGATTGTCCAACTGATGGGGAAGACCCAGCCCACGGTGGGTGGGATTAGGCCCTGGATAAATCACAGAGAGCTGGTTGAGAGAGTTGGCATCCTTCTGTTCACTTGGCTAGACATGCTGGTCTGGCAAGTAAAGATTGTCCATCTTTCAGCCATTATGCAGTGATGGTGGCCAGTTCCCTCAGTCTTGGTGTTGGTGCGTGCTCTCCCATCAAGCTGGACTGAGAACTGTAACCAGACTGTGGTAAGAAAGTAAACTCCTTGTTCCCTTGAGCTGTGTGATGGTCATTTATCAGCAATGTTGCAGGCTGACTACAACAGCAGGATTGGGGCAGGATTAGAGGTGAATGGCTCCACATGCCTCTCAGCTCTCTTCTGAGAAATGCCAGCTGATTCTGCTTCTGCCTGGGAAGCTGGGATAAAGTCATAGGAATCCTTTCCAGTCCTTACAAAGTTTGAGCAAAGTGACAAGGTCTATCTTTGCTCTGAGGAAGTTGGGTTTCTCTAAGGAGAGGTGTTTTGGCTAGAAACTGTATCTCCAGGGGACAGAGACAGCGGAGCTAGTGAGGAAGCTACAAGGAGGCGAGGATGTGCCCAGTGATGACTAAGGGCCTCATTGCAATGAGGAAGGACAGTGTTCCTAGGGCTTCTGTTGTGCTGCGACACTTCTTCCTAGCTTGGCCTTTCCATGGTTTGTGGGCTGTGCTGTGTAACATGTCATGTGTGCACCAGTGCTGCTTGGCTTGAACCATACTGCATCATGGGTCATATGTGCACCAGTTCTCCTCTGCTTTTCTGTGGATTATGGGCCATATTGTGTCATATGTGGACTAGTTCTCCCTGACCTTACTTTTCCAAGGTATGTAGGCTGTGCTGTATCATGGGTCAGATGTGGGCCAGTTCCTCCCTTGCCTGGCTTTTCCGTGGTGTCGAGTCATACTGTGTCAAGTGTGGACAGTTCTTTGGCCTCACTTTTCTGCAGCCCTGAGCCGTGCCAGACATATCATGTATGGACCAGTTCTCCCTTGATGTGACTTTTCTGCCATGACCCAGGGCCCTGCTTACTTCTCTCTTGCCTCTTCGCAAGAGTTTCCAGCCTCTAGGGAGAAAAATTAAGTCCTTCCCTATGCTCTTCTTCTTCCCTCTCCTTCAAAAGGCCTGAGCAGAGAGACTCAGTGACTGAAACCTGAAGGGTCCTGTCCTCTTGGACCTTGCTGACTCAGGCCGGGCTTCGAAGGCCATTCCCTAACGGTCCCACCCCCCTGGGCTCGAGGCTTAGCTGCTCTTTTCCAGCTTCATCTCTTTGCTCAGCATGAGAAGCCCTCACATGACCTTTGTGCCACGCTGCAGCAGCCTACTCCCCTTCTGCCTGCTGGCCCAGCCCTGGCTTCCTGTTTCCCTGTTCCCAGTTTCATTAACACATTCCATCTTTTTTGTTGTTGTTGCTGCCCTCTTTCCTTGGAGGACCATCTGTATGGCTGGGTACACTGGTCATTCCACTCGCATACCCTAATCCACAGGGGGTGTTGTCCTGAACATTTTTCTCTCCTGCCAATGAGCAGCTTACCATTTATGTCCTGCTACATAATGTCCTGCTACAAAACCTTGTGTCTCAAGACACTGTTGTACTTGTTTGGGACTCTCGGGCAGTTGGAGAGCCAGGCAGTGATTCCATTTCTCCTTGGGTCTCTCCTGTGATTTTGGTTTTCTACTTTCTTAGCTGGGACTGGATGACTTACAGTAGCTTCACGGAGTGTCTGTGGAAAGTTCTGGCTGTCTTCTGGGCTCTGCATCACCCAGCCTCTAAAAAGGTAGCCTGGGGTCCTTACTAATCCAATAGCATAAGAACTTCCCAAACCTCTGCTTGTAGCATGCTTGCTAAAACCCTATTACTGAATGTATTTGAGGCAGCCACTCTGAGCGTGCCTAGCCAGAGGTGGATAAATGCAAACTCTATCCTGAGGCCCATCGCTGTGATAACTTAGGCTACATACAATGTGGTCTCTAAGATTTGGACAGCTTGCTGTAGGGATCTCCTGCTTCCACCTTCCAAGGGTGGAATTCTAGGTGGGATGCTATATCCACTCAGCATTTTTATGAGTTCTGGGGATTGATCCTCTTGCTTACACAGCATTTTTTTTACTGTTGAGCTCTGTCTTCCTAATTTTTTAAAAATAATTTTGTTGGGGGGATTGGAGAGGTGGCTCAAGGGTTAAGCTTCTGCCTTGCAGGCAGAAGGTCCTGAGTTCGGATCCTAGACCCCATGTGGATGGCCTGTGTTTCTGGTCCTGGTAGGGCGGAGCCTGTGAATCCCCGGGCAGAGTAAACAAGGAGGAGGTGGAGGCGTCCATGGTGGTTCCCGAATTCATCTGTGGTTCTACACACACACACACATACACACACACGAACACACACACACAATTGAATAAATAAAAAAAATTAAAAAAAATAATTTTGATGGTTGTTAAGTGAGAGTATTTGAAATTTCTTCAGTTATGAGAGATTAACTGCTTATGTTCTTACTTAGTCATTTTAGGTTTCTATAATGCTCATCACCCCCAATTTTATTGCATATTTTGCTTATTGATTTTTAGGAGCCTTTTATTATTCTAGCTAATATGTCTTTCAGTTCCTTATCTATCACACTTCCTTTTGGTTCATGTTTTCAGACTAAGTTTTCCTTCTCCGAATCTAGCTAACAAAAGGATTTGTATCCTTTTACTCCTCTAAAAGCCTTTAAACTTTATGTTCTATATTTAAAACAATTACTTTTTTATGTGGGGTAAGGGGAGGATCCAACTTTTTCCCAACAAAACAGTATCAGGATTTCCTACCAATTCATTTTAAAAAATCCATTTTTTTTTAAAAAAAATAAATTTTACTTGTAAGACAGCCTGAAGATTTGTGAACCCTCTTTTCCCACAGGAAGGATATCTGTTTTTCTGCTACTGACTCTTACCAGGATCTGCAGAGTGGTTTAGGATCTCCCAGGGAGAGTTCTGTCTGTTTTCTCTCATATTTTAGATATCGAGTATTTTTAGTCACTTGGAGGTCTATCATTCTTTATACATATGTAGTTTATATAATTTAAATTGAGGAATCCTTCAAAAATCTTTTGAGGATTAGTGAGATGGCTTAGTAGGCAAGAAGCTTGCTGCTCAGGCTAATGTGTGTCAGCCCCAGAGCCTACATGGTGCAAGGAGAGAACCGGACCCTTGCAAGTTGGACTCTGACCTCCATGGATTTGCAATGGCATGTGCGCATCTGCTCTCACATACACACACACACACACACACACTTGCACATTCATGCACACACACACATACACACATACTATAAAGAGACAAAACTTACAAGAAGAATACTAATGCTCTGAAATGTTGATTTGGGTTATATTAAATTAATGGGTTATTTTCAGGCGAGTTAATATCACGTAATTCCATGATAATAATTCAAAATGAATTATATGAAAACATAAATCGAAGCAGTAATTAAGACCATTACATTTCTGGTCCATGAACTGGTTTTAAGAGACTTCTGAACATGTTAACTTCTTCTGTTTTATCATGTACTGATTTTGACATTTAATATTTTTATAGTGACTCATACATTTTTCTGAGTTATTAATTTAGTTAGCTAAATAAATGAGAGCTGGTCATTTATTTATTAGTTTTTGTGATATGTTGGGTATACAGTTCATCTTCCTTCTCTGGTCTGTATTTAGTTTTTAGCTTTTTTGAAAGAAATTAATCTGCCAAAGGTTTTCTTCTGCCTGATTTAGATGTATTTTCCCTTCCTTTTATCTGTATCATTGAAAGCTGTCCTTGTGTTTTAAATTGTTTCTTCCTCTTGTGTTTATTTTCATTAAACAATCACTTCACAGCGTTCCCTTTTTGACTGTGTATTTATAAGGCGTTCTGCTCATGGGGGTACGTTCTTTCTTCTGTTGCCAAGAATTCCTTGTCTAACTCAAGGTCAGAAACTTTCTGCAGCGATTTCCCGAAGGATATTCCTGGTTTATGCATGTCTATTTAGGACTCGGGCCAGTTTGTGTTAACTGCTGGTGTAGTGTATAATGAGGATCTGAGGGCTCTTTTCATTCTTGCGTTTTTACATGATACATCTAATTAGCTCAGAAACACGTTGAAAGGATGGTTTTCTCTTTCCATTAGTTTTCTTGATACCTTTGTCAAAATCAGACTGGTTGTTACATAAGAGTTTATTTATGGCTTCTTAATTCTATTCCCATTGATTTATGTGCCTCTCTTGTGCCAGTACCACTGTCTTGATTAATGTAGCTTTATAGTAAATTCTGAACTTAAAAAATATAAGTCCTCTAAAATTATTTTGTGTTGAACTACTTTGTCTATTATAGACTCTTTATATTTCTCTGTGATTTTAGTATTAGTTTGCAAATTTCTACAAAGAAAACTTTCTAGGTGTTCAGTAGGGCTTGAGGTTAGTTAGGAGACCCACCTGGAACAGGTACCATCATGACTATGTTGAATACTTCAATACTTTGGACAGGTTTTCATTTGTTTAGTCCTATTTAAGTTTATCTGAAGAACTTTTATAATGGCTTTAGAGTAAAATCTTTTGAACTTAATTTTGCTAATTCCTGTTTTATTTTTGATGTTTTTGTGAATGGAATTATTGCTTTACATGTATGTAAAATGGATTTTTGAATATTAATTATGGCTCAATGACTTTCCTAAACTTATTTACATGTTCTATTAGTAGCAGGGGGTTTTCTACACCCAATGTCAAAGATAGTTTTACTTTGTTTTCAAGCTAGATGATTAATTATGTTTATTTCTTTTTCTTCCTGTTCCTTTCTCTTTCTTCTCTTCTTTGTACTTATCTTATTGCATTATCTATAACTGTTTTTAGTTATGAATATAAGTTTCTGATCCTCCCAAACTAAAGGCAAAAAGCATTGTCTTTCATTGTTAAGGTATGTGTTATTGGTTTATTATAAGTACCTTTTATCAGGTCAAAATTCCTTGTTGTGTTTTTATTGTTGATGTTGTTTTTTGAGATGGGGCCTTGCTGTGTAGCTTTACTAGCTTTAAACATGCTGTGCAGACCAGATTGACCTTGGACTTGAGGTGACTTTCCTGCCTTGTTCCTGAGTGCTAGAGTTATGGGTGTGAGTCACCATACCCATCATCCTATTTCTATTTTATTGAGAGAGTTTATCATGAATAAATTTGGGATTTTGTAAAATACTTGATCTGCATTGATTAATGAGATGTTTTTATTTTGAGTTTCCTTGTTAATATAGTATATTAAAGTAATTGAGTTTCAAATATTAAGCCAAATTTATATTCAGGGGAAAATATCACTTGATCAAAATGTATGATCATTTTTGTACATTTCTGAACATGGTTTGCTAACAGGTTGCTAAAGATTTTGTGCCTCTGTTCTATATTCACAAGGGTTCCTGGCCTACAATTTATTCATATGATATCTTTTATGTTTGCAAAGTCAGTAGTTACTAACAGTAAAGCTGGAGACATCTAGTCTCATTCACTTGTCTCCTTCCTTTGCTCTGAGATTGTGAAGGATTAATTTTATTTTTATTGGCTTTATTTTTCTTTTTAAACAATTAGACAATATTTACCAGTGAAGTCATCTGGACCTTGAGTTTTCTTTAGATATGATTTTACTTAGTAGTTCGAATTCTTTCTTGCTCCAGGTTTACTCAGACTTTTTATTTCATCTTGGGTCAGTTTTGTTTGCCAGGATCCATCCATCTATTTCTTAAGTTGTTTCCTTCAGTTGAACATCCAGGTTCATAATTCTAAATTTTTCTTAAAGATACCTTTGTCCCCTTTTTCTGATTTCATTTCTGATTTTGCTAATTTATATCGTATCTTCTTTCCCTGGGCAAGACAAAATTTTGGCAAGTTATTTAAAATGTTTTTTAAGGAATATTCTTTTGTTCTCATTGATGTTGTTTTCTTGACAGTGTGCTAGTTAGATATATAGATGTCAACTGAAGGCTGAGCTCTAGGTACATCTGTGAAGAATTAGTGGTTGAGCCAAGCCATGAACAAGCCAGTAGGAGGCTGATTGATGTGGGAAGTGGGCGGGACCATTCTCTGGGTAAGTGGATAAGAAGAGGGATTTGGTTTGATATGTCTGACATACTTCCACATACTCGGATAGACTTGCAGTCAGGAAAGTGAGGTTTGTCCCTCTTTTTAGTGATCTTTGTGGACATGGTATGACCAGTTCTCTTGGCTCCAGGTGCTGATATGAGCTCTCTTGCCAAGCTGGATTATGCACTATAATAAAGAATTGTGAGCAAGAATAAAATACCTTGCTCCCCTAAGCTGTTTGGTTGTGAATTTATTGGCAACATGCAGACAAACTGCAACAGACAGTATTTTGGTTTTCTATTTGCATTTATTTCTGTAATTACTGTTTAGTTTCTTCTGTCTTTTTGATTAGTTTTCTCTTCTTAGTTTTTGCTTCTTAAGATAAAAGCTCAGGCATTTTTTTTCTTTATTTACCTTTCTCTTTTCTAACATGTAGGATTAAAGTTTTAAGTTTCTTCTTGGCTATGCTTTTAGCCCCATTCTATACATTTGTATTAAATTTTTTTACTCACTTTAAATGCTTTCTATTTTTTCTTATGATTTCTTTCTTTCTATTTAAAAGTATTTATTTAATTTCCAAACATAAAGGATTTTTCCAGACTTTCTACTGTCAGAGACAGCTTGATAACCAGCGCTGATGTCAATGAGCTTAATATCCTCATATTTTATTATGTCTAAATGTGAATTCTTTTTCTTGTATCTTTTCATTCCATGAACCTGTGGACATCTTCCATCTGCTTTTAATTTAGGACACTACCAGAAATCATTACTAATTTCTTCCTTTGAAATTCCTATTACTGGTCTGCAGACACTTGTACTTTTTGTTCTGTTGTCTTTTTGTTTTATATTTTCTGCTTATTTTAGTACTTTAGTAAGTTCTCCTATTCCTAAGTTTTTTCTTTATCTGCACTCATTTGTTTTGTCCACTAAACTTATTTAATATTCAGTGATCTATCTTATTGATGACACCCAACTGGAACAATGAGTATTTTTGAGACTGAGAATATGGGCATACAATACACCATCCTCCACCAATGGCTGACTGTATTTTTACAAGATTTCTCCGCTGGAAATAACCTGTGCAAGGGCAGCTTAATAGTCCAAAATGACACCTGCATTTGCTCAGTGGAAGAAAAAGGAGCAAAACACTCATACTCTTATTTGGCTGATATTTCTGTCACCTGCGGCTGCACTTCTCTCAGCCAGAAGCTGAAATTCTAACAGGCTGTGGCAAATAAAATTTACAAGGCACAAAGACACTCGGCAGAATGGGATGCACAGTTGGGAGTATGACACATGGAGGCTTTTGCTTCTGAACATTGTACATTTTATTTCCGGCTCCAGAACTTTCTTCACCTCAGTGGGTTCTTGCTTCAGACCAAGGAATGAGCCAGCAGCAGTTTATGTTAACTTACTTCTTTGACCGGAATGTAAAGTCATTCCTGGAGAATTTCAGATGCATTTTCTTAAATATTCTATTATGAAAGGCTCAAACTTACAGAGAGGTTGAAAGAAATTTATACAGAATACCAATGTATGCAGCACTTAAATTCTTAAATTATTGGCTAGACCTCTTTTGATTTTATTATTGTACGTACCCACTAATGTTTCACAGCTGTGGTACTATTGCAATTAGTCTTTCTTTCTGTTGCTCTGCAGCAATCTTCAGACACAATTAAGGAAAGAAAAGGGAGATTCCAGAGGGGAGACACAGTCCATTATGGCACAAAAGGCATGGCAGGCGGCAAAAGCTGGAGGCGACTCAGGTCACATTATCATCAGAGAGGCAGAGAGAGCAAGAAACAACTGTAAGAGCAGACTACTAGTGGAAGCAGGGCAGAGCTACCCAACGTAAAGGACTGCCCCCTGTGACGTGCCTTACTTTGGTAAAGCTCCAACTTCTAAAGGCGTCACAACCTTCCCAATCATCAACATCACCTAAGGATGCACACACATGAACCTGTAGGGGAAAACTCACATTCAAACCATGACAGGCACCAATACCCAGTCTGACATTTGTAGCCATTCATCCTTTGACGAGTTATCCTAAGCATTTAGATTATAGAGACAACACTTCTTTGTACTTAGGCTGGAGTATCATTAACCTGTGTAAGTTTCTGCTTGTGTGTCATTCCTGGCCCTCGGCTGATCTCTGTGTTGCAGTTATTCTTCTTTGTTGCTGTGAGACAATTCTCAGACACAACATAAGGGGAGAAAGGGAGATTTATTGGCTTATGGTTTCAGAGGGGATATGGTCCGCTATGGCAGGAATCACACAACAGAAGACATAGTGTAGACAACATCAGGAAGACAGATCAAAAACTTAAGAGAATGCAGGGCTGGGCCACCAACCTCAAACCCGCCTCCTGTGAGCCATCTTCCTCTAGCAAGGCTCCACCTCCTAAAGATACCACAATCTTCCCAGACATTAATAGCAGCTAAGGATGCAAACGAATGAGCTGGTGGGGACAACTCACATTCACGCCATGACACCATGTTCCAACGTTTTCAGGTGTCTTCTAGATGACACAAGACTATCATCAGCATGTTTTTCATAGTTTCCTACAGATGAGAGTGTCTTCAGTTGTCAGCATGACATGCAGTTTCTGCTTCTGCTAATCATGTCCAGCTGAACCTTTTCTAATTTCCATCTATTTCTACTTCCTCTGCATACTTGTCCCTTTCCCCCATCTTGTAAATTACCCTTAGTATCCTGATCATCCATCAGAGACCACAGCCAGTGCTCCTGTCCTCTGACTGACGCCTGTGCCTTCCTCTGTGCTTCCAGAGCGCCTCGCCCCTCCAGTGCCACAGTGTGGCCCACCTGTGCTAACGGTAATTAGCATGACTGATACACCTTTGCCATGACAAGCTTCCTTCTGAGAAAGATTGTGACTTTCTCTTTATTTGTCTTCTGGGAACTTTACTCGATTCCTGCATATATACTCTAAGCATGTTTGTTCATCTAAATTATGGGCTATTTATTAAGAAGTTATTACAAAGTGTCTGTGATTCTGGGATGTCATTATATATCCATACTGCAAGAACTTGTGATTTCATGTGTAGAAAAACTTGCATTTCTAGTATTTTTATTTATTTTTTTTGTTATTATTTATTCAACTGTGTGCATATGCGTGTGTATGTGCCCGCGCGAGTGTGTCTGTGTGTAGAACCACGGACGAATTCGCGAACCACCATGGACACCTCCACCTCCTTCTGCCCCGGGATTCACAGGCTCCGCCCTACCAGGACCAGAAGCGCAGGCTGCCCCCGCTTCCGCACGGCGTCTATACGTGGGATCTGGGATCCGAACTCAGGACCTTCTGCCTGCAAGGCAGAGGCTTAACCTCTGAGCCACCTCTCCAGCCCGCATTTCTAGTATTTTTGCAGAAACGCTGCTGACCAATAATTATGGTAGATGGACTCATGTCTTACTTCCTCCACTGCAAAGTAAGGTTCAACCATCCAGGTCAGATAAGTGTCTGTAATCCACAAATATAGATTGTTACATCTGAATGAAACTTCTGAGATATAACAACTCCAGATGGAACTTAGAAGCTGTTGGATTTGCACATCTTTTAAGACCATTTTCATTTGATTTTGCATGAAATGAAGTATGCACCCTTAGTGTGTGTTGGAAATTATACCAAGTAAAGGAACTATTTATTGTCCTTTAATATGCAGAATTGATGCATGCGATCTCTAGTTCATATCCCTCACATAAACTAAAGGGCAAAAACCTGCTCAAAAGTACACATTGCAGAGAATGATCCTCCACACTTTAAACTGCCAGGTGTTGCCATCTGGCCTCATCTCTTCTCTCTGCACAAGGCTTGCACCTGCTGCCTCTTCACACCTGAAAGCTGATTCAGCTCCCATCCCAGATGTTCAAACCCTGTGCCACTTAGAGCCTTGGGTTCTACAATCAGGAAGTGTTAACAGGGTTAGAGTGTAGAAGAATTGCCAGTCAAACACTCAGAAACTTTTGTAAGAGAAAAGTTCAAAATCACTGCTGTACTTTTGGTTAGAAATGGCTCCTAATCATCCCCAGTACACAATATTTTGAATTGCTAGAAAATCATCACTTTTGATAAAATTACCTTCATTTTCCAAACTTTTGTTGTGACTGTTTCTTATTAGGCTCCACAAGGCGTGATGGACTAATCCAATCTAAGACATGATAAATATGATATTAGCAGTAGAGGCAGAAGAACACGAGGTTCAGGTTGCTTCATTTTTTTTTTTTACTTGCAGGGTCATTTGTTTGTTTATTCATAAAACTAACCTGTTCCACAAACATTTATTGATCATCCTTCTGTACTAGACTGTAGGGAAAAAAATCATTGGCTGAAACAGTGTGTTCTCTCGAGGACATAATAAACCAGATGGAAGGATGTGACATTTCCATAAAAAACAATAACACAGCAGGGCCAGAGAAACACCATAAGGACTTCTGGAGACTTAAAGTCACAAGTGCTTTCTTCTAGTCAGGAAGGAGAAGCTCTCCTTGATAAGCAGATTGCACAGACTGAAGACCCAGTAGTCAAGCCCCCTCAGTTTTAAAAGTTGGAACCCATACTGATGGGCCAATGTTAAGGTTGTGCAATTGTAAACCCCAGTTCATTGCTCTCCACTAGGAAACACCGGTGACTTGAGGGTAACTTTTTGGGACAAGGGAAATGAGTTTGCTAGTTTTCTAAGTAAATGAAGAATGTAGAGCCTCTTGTCTACAATCATCTTGCCTGGGGCAACAGGAACAGGGCTTATGTAGGGAATCAAGGAGAGGCATCTCAGACAGGCATCAGGGTACAAATAATACTACACATAATGATGTTTTCTTTTCTGATTCACAGACTCTAGGGTCACTGGATACTGTGGGTTCTGTAAATCTAAAGAAAAAAGTTACTAGTGCAAAAATCTCATGGCTCATGAGAGCCATATCTTTCCCAAGAATAGTTAATTCTACTATTAGTTATGAAGATATATGATGGTTAATGTTAATTGATAACTTGACACTTATGAGATGGCCTCTGGATACACCTGTGAGGGTTAGGTTGGCCTCTGGGTAGGGGAGTATATCGACCTGATTAATTGGGTGGGAAGGCCCATCTGCTGAGGGTGGAAATATTCCGTGGATCCTGCACTGAATGAGGAGAAGGTGAGCTGGGCTCTAAGGTGTCTTTTCCTGGGATAATGTGGCAAAGATAGCAAAGGTTTCTGTCTCCCAGAAGACTACGGGAAACAGAGCAAAGGGTGTCATAGCTAGACACAGGTGTCAACTTGACAGTTGATGGTTTGAGCTGTGGGCACATTTGTGGAAAATCAGTGGTTGAGTTGGGCCCAGAGCAAGCCTGCAGGAGATTGTCTAGCTGATGGGGAAGGCCCAGCCTATAGTGGGTGGGATTAGGCCCTGGAATAAAATACAAAGAACTGGTTAAGGAAGTTGGCATCTTTGTGTATACTTGGCCAGACAAGTAAGGATTATCCCTCTCTCAGCCATTATGTAGAGATGATGTGGCCAGTTCCCTCGGCTCTGGTGTTGGTGCGTGCTCTCCTATCAAGCTGGACTGAGAACTGTAACCAGTAATCATAAGAGAAAAATAGATCTCTTGTTCCCTTAAGCCGTTTGATGGTCATTTATCAGCAACATGCAGGCGAACTGCAACAAAGGCCCTTCTCCTGGAGGACAAGGGGGTCAAGTGAAAGATAGCTGTCACCAGGAAAAATTTGTGAAGCAAAGGTTTCTATGAAGTTTTGACCTGTTCTGAGGCCTTGGTTAGAGGCAAATTTGATGGTAAAGCCCCTAGAGGGAAGCCAGAGACATGCGGCTCAGCTCATTGCCTCCAGAACCAACCAATTGATGAATTAAATTTTTGTATATTTTACTTTTATAGTGTTATATACATGAATATAGTGAATTTATTATATTTTCACCCCTTAATCTCCAGTCCCATTCCATTCTTCACCTACAAGCCTTCATCTTCCCTGACAGACTCCCTCCTATTTTTCACCCTTTTTTCTTGTGTGGCCCATTGTGTTTCATCTAGTTTGCCTTTGATGACATCTTGCTTGACAAGATTCATGCTTTATCAAGTATCATAGATCAGTGGATATACCACTGAGGAAACCATCCTCCTTTTTTTCTCTATCAGCATTAATCTTCATCAGTCTGTCAGAAGGATGTGGAGTTTCTTCAGATCTTTCTCCTTCCATGGTAAGTGAAGGTAAGTGATACAAGATGTTTTATCTAAGTCTGCCCTCCTTAACAAGAAAGTAAAGAAGGAATCAGAATTGGGGAAATAGAATACGGAAAGGCTTTGCGTTGAGATAGTAGAATGAGTGGGCAGAAGTAATGGGAGAGAAGCCAGATATAAAGAATTGACCAAATTGTGCAGGGTTTTGGTCTGCACACACACACACACACACACACACACACACACACACACACACACACACACACTGTGTGATGGTTAAATCAAGGTAAATATATGTATTGTTAGGGTTAAGAAAGAAAACCCTGTAAGTTACCTTGGGCTGAGTATTGTCAACAAAGGGAACGTCCTGGTAGTCCTCCCAGAGTGTTTTCTAGAATGTGCTGCTTACCTGGTTAGTGATTTCCTGGGGACATAGTGGTTGTGACTTCCTCTCGGGGCTCTTGGGAGTCAGTTCTCTCCTTCCATCATGTAGGTGAGCACGGCACTTTACCTACTGAGCTTTCTTACCACAAATGATGTAGTTTTGTTATTTAGTTATTTAGTTATGAGAAAGAGAGAGCAAGAGAATGCATGTCATGGTGCACAGGTGGAGATGGGTTCTCTCCTTCCACCATGTGGGCCAGAAGGTGCCTTATCCACTAAGCTAGCTCACCTGCAAATGATACAGTTTAATTTATTTAGTTATTTGAAGGGAGACAGGGAAAGAGAAAGGGAGGGAAGCAGAGAGAGAGAGGAGAGAGAGAGAGAGAGAGAGAGAGAGAGAGAAATGGTATAAGCATGCATGTTATGGTACACTAGTAAAGGTCATTTTCTCCTACCATGTGGGTTTCCAGGGATCAACTCAGATCACCAGGTTTGACCTCTGGATCTCTCTCCCTATTTCCTATCACAGGGTTCACAGGACATGAAGGCATCCTGCTCAAATGGAAGGAACAAGCACTTCTCGCATCCTCAGATCTGCAGTCAAATCACTTCCCAGGCTGCTCTTGGGGTGGATTTTCAGCCTCCATCTGAAGGAAGCGTTAGTCATCTTAATAACAGATTAATCATCAGTCCGGCCTGCTGGACAATATCGCAATCAGAACAACAGACTGAACTGTTCCACCATGAATGACAATGAACCCGGCTTCGCTTGCAAACGCTGCAGCTGAGTTCAGCAGCCGTCCAATCAAAAGCGCTTGCCAGCCCCGTCTGAAACTTTCTGGCCTTTAAAAGTGCTTTTGTCCCCAAAGGGATGCCAACTGTGTAATTTCAGACTCCAGCGAGAACGGAATTGCAGTAATTATGGGCATTCGGTGGCTAGCACACTTCTACCCAAATGATACAGTTGAAGTTTGGATCTTTTTGAACCAATTGAATTCTCTCCTATATATCAATTTCTGAAGAATATAATTGTTATTAATAAGACATCAATGGGATATCATTTCCTCCAACAATAATTTGCTCCTTCTATAAAAGTGAGTTATTAGAGCAATTGGAAATTGCATCACAGTTTGCTACCTAGGCAAGATTCAGTTTTCTCCATTCCCGATACATTAAATGCTTTTAAAGATGTGCTTTCTTCTTTGTTTCTTTCTGGTGTTTTAAGTTATACGGGAGTGAAAATCTACCTCTTTATTCCTTTCTGAAGATTTCCTAAGAATTCCCTTTCGGGAATGATTGTGCAACTTGAAGATGTTGTGTTCTTTCTACAGCTGACCCAATTAGAGAACTTACCGAGAAACAGGAAAAATTGACCCCTATGACAGGCCTGGGCAGTCTCTAGACCATGTTGTTACCTGAATTTAGCTTCAAAATGGCACTGGGAACAGTCGGTGTTCTCACACTGTTGAAAATCAGTTAGCCAAGGCTCAAGCAATCCTGGGATAACCACAGGTTACAAAAATTAGAGGTAGAATGTGACTGTGAGATGACTAAGCTCCAAATACCTATTTCTGTAGTTTAGAACATTTTTCTTCCTCCCACCTGCCTGCAGGTATCCTGGTCCTTGGGTTCCAGTTGATGTTGGGGATGCCATAAAGCATCCTCAAGACTGACCCTGGAGGAGACCATCTTGTTTCCTGGAGGGATCAAGGGTGGAGCCCTCCTGTGAGTCTTGGTATGAGGGAAAACTGGTTGTCTGGGAGTAGAGGGTTAAAGGTTACCTGTGTATTTCTGAAACATCATGGAGGAGTGCATTATGTGGAGACTTGATTCTTCCCTAGGTGGCCTGTACTTTTTTTTTTAATGTCGTTTTATTTTTATTTATTTATTTTTTTAACAGTTTTTATTATTATTTCCGCTCATACAAACTTAATAGGTAGACCAGTTCCCTCCCCCCCTCCTCTTCCCCCCGAACCCCCTGCTCCCCCTCCCTCCCTCCCCATCTCCCAGTGCCTCCCCCCCAATTCCCAGAGAGTCCTTTATTGTGTGTGCCTAACTCTCCTCTTGGTCCTCCTTTCTGATTACGTACAAGGACCCAGTGGCCTTTCCCTGAACCCTTTCCTGTGTTCCCCTTAGGTATAGGAACACTGCTGTGGCTGCCAATCCCTTGCCTCCAATGATCTTGGTGCCTTTAGCCGATGTTAGACTTTGTGAGGTCAATAGTGTGACAGACATGGCGCAGGGCATGCAAAGTCCTATTATGATTGCTTCAGCCCTAACTAGTGTGGAGACTCTTCAAATCATTGCTCCCCCCCATCCTTTTGCTCTTACAATCTTACCGCCCCCTCTTCCGCAAATGTCCCTGAGCTTCAGGATGGGGGGAGATTAGGCTGGCTTAGTTCTATGTGGATGATATAGAGTCTCTGAAGTTCTGGATTGTGGTTTGTTGATTTTCTTTTGCAGTTTTGCTGCTCCTGCAATGCCCTTCACTCCATCCTGATGGGCACTGTATGTCACCTCCTGGTCAGAGACAAAGAACTGTTAAACTGGAGTCTTGTTATAATAGCACATTCAAGGGTAGATGTAATAAAAGCAGGAAACCTTGGTGAGGGAGGGATCAGTCACCCATTTGCAAAATGATCACTTTTCATCTGCCAGACTATATGCCCTCCCCTTCTGGTGAGATCATACCCCCTCAGTTGTACATGATAAGGAATGAACGTCTGTGAACTTAACCAGGTGTCACATTACTTACTTGCATTCCTTGGAGGTCGATTTTCTCTGCTGTAACATGGTCCTCTCTCTCCTTGTGTCTGGTGTGGCCCTCCAACCCCATCCCTCCTGTTCACAATCCTTGCAATTACCATATTACATAGGTTTACCCTTGAGTGTCTCAATGTGGGCTGGGTGAGTTTGGTACTAGGAGCCACCTATTAGGGAGTACAGACGGCGCTTAACTTTCTGGGTTTGGGATACTTCACTTAATATAATTGTTTCTAATGACATCCATTTCCCAGCAAATTCCAGTAATTCATCATTTTTGATGGCTGAGTAGTACTCCATTGTATAGATATACCACAGTTTCCTTATCCACTCGTCAACTGTTGGACATTTAGGTTGATTTCATGACTTTGCTATTGTAAACAGTGCTGCTATGAACATGGTCGTGCTTGTGCTATCGAGGCGAACCTCTGCTGCATGGGGGGTTATTCCCAAAAGTGGAATAGCAGGGTCATATGGCATTTCAATCTTTAATTTCTTTAAGAATCTCCAGACGGCTCGCCAGAATGGCTGTATGAGCCTGCATTCCCACCAGCAATGTAGCAGAGTTCCCCATTAAATAGAACACAATTTAAAACGACATTAAATAGAAGTGGTGAGAGTCCACTCTCACCACTTCTATTTAATGTCGTTTTAAATTGTGTTCTATTTAATAAAGATATATATGTTATCATATACCTAGATTTTTACAATAAGGAGGAAGAATGGAATGTGTTGAGTTTGAGACTTGCCCATAAGATGATACTGATGTTTGAGGAATACCACGCCTGTGTCACCTAACAAGTCAGTTTCTCCAAAAGTTTCTTAAGTTTGGAGATAGATCTTCAAGCTTATTTTTTCTAATCAGAGAAATTCTTATCTTATACTATCTTCTCAGAAGCCCCAATAAGAAGCGACCACTAGAATAACTAGACTCACCTATGTAAAGACTGGCTAGACTGGTTTCATTGCCAGTCGAACAGTTACAATCCTCAGGTTGGTCATCAAGTGAGACAGACATGTTAGGGGCAAACTCTTGCATTAACACCCCTTCAAAGTTTCCTGTCCCTTTTCTCAGTTAAAATACTTTGGAGAACAGAATATGCCCAGAGGTTTCTGTCTACCATCTTTACCAAGCAAACTGTAATTGGCCAAAAGTGATCCTATGTCCGTCATCCTGACCTTTTAAACAAGACCTTCACGACCTTGAACTAAGCTCGCCCCTAACTGTATGAACTATTGTTCCTCTTTGAATTATCATCTTTATTTGTATGTGTGTGTATACTGCAGTGTGTGTGCTTGTGGAGGCCCAAGGGTGTCATCTGGAATTGTCCTGCCTTGTCATACCTCCTTATTACTTTGTTCTGGGGTTTCCCAGATTCCACCTTTCAGGACCCCAATTGCAGGCTACTGCCATTTCCACTGGGCATTTACGCAGGATCCTGGTGTCTGAACTCAGGTCCTTTTGCTTGCAAGACAAAGACTCCCCAGCCCTGAAATGATCTTAAGCTGATCATGCTCAAGAATGTGTCCTCCCCAAAGTACCTTCCTATGTGGATATTTATAACCTTGCTAAAATTTCCACACTTCCTTTGTTTGGAAGGGCATTGGCTTGGAAATAGCTTCGGCATTCTCCACTCTCCTTACCCACTGCAAGTAATACATCTTTCCCCGCTCTTGTTTCTTGGCTGTGCTTGTTTTGCCTTTGTGGATGCCAAGAATCAAACTCATTGTGTTTGATTATGTAAGGTGGGCACTGAGGTATCTAGACTTGTTTATCAATGCATACTTTCCTGGGCAGGTGATTAAAAGAAACTCCTTGTTAAAATCAATTTTTTTCAGTGATGGTTATTAACTTACCTGTCATTTACATGGGCCGATGGCCAAGCCTAGCTGTGTGGATTGATTTCCTGTTGACTTCATGCTAGACCATGTTGCTAACTCTGCAAAAGAGAACCCCCTCCACCTGCTGTGTGATGTCCTTGGGAAATCCCACCTTCATTCTGTCTGATTTTCAGTTCCATGTGTATCGCACACCCCCAAGAGTGGCTAGTGACAGCATCAGCACAGGGTGGGATGGAATGGGGGCAGGATATGAAGAAGGGTGTGTCTAAGAAGCAGAGCTGCTGAGCCACAGGGACTGCAGGACATCTAAATGATTAAGTTCATTGTAGAGTCTCACATACAGCTCTGGAGCCCAGGGAGAATTTGGGACTAATGCCACAAGTCTGATAGCTCCCTGTTTATCTGTTAGTACTGGCTGAGGTCAATGAGTTCAGGACACAGGTCACAAGTTACTTAGCCTTTTTGATTTTCCATTTTCTCATTTGTCATTGGGGGATAATAATACCCAACTTGGTCTAAGGTGACTATTTCCAGTCTGTGAAGCCTGATGCTTGCAAGCTTAGCCCATCATTTAGCTCTCATGTGCAAGTAAAAATTAGCAGGTGGACAAACGAAGATCCTAAAATCCAGTTGAAATAGTAATGAGTGTGGAGTGCATAAATCACAAGATAAAAAGGTGGGAAGACAGCTGGCAAAAGCTTGGTTGCTTTTCTTTTTACCAATAATCTGGAAATGCAACTTAATTGAAGAGTTACATTTGTGACATTCTCCCAAATACTAATTTTGAGTGGGCCTTAAAGATTTAAAAATTTTAAAGCCATTTTCATATCCCCTTGTCTTCCTTATATTTCAAATGACTAAAACTAAAGAAATATTTTGATGGAATTTTAAGTTTTAAAAGTTTTTTATTTTTAGCATGGTCATATTTTAAGTGACACTTGATTAGATCTGTTGCTTATATCATATTTGTTTATATTTGGTAAGAAAAGTAACATTTAATCTATATATCTTTTGAGAACTAGACATGTTTTATATAATTAAAAATTAATTGTATAAACATAATTTAATTATGTAAGCATAATTAACTTACATTAAACAAAAATCGATAATTCCTGTTACTGAACATTGCCCTGTAAAATATTTGTTTTAGGATTTTATCTAGTTGAAATTTATCTTTATAATTGATGGTTTGCTCAAAGGGTGAGCACATTCCAGTTTCCCAAATATGTCAGTATGAATGGTGAATATAGATGGTCTAGAATGTCAGAACCCATCTGTGTGCTACCAAATCAATGAGTTGTACAATTCTTCTTTCAGAAAATTCAACTGTGATTCCTTGGGCTTTAATATAACTTTGTTCCCGTCATCCGTTTATTAAAAGTACCTTTCCTATTCTTTAGTTCTCATGGTAGCCTTGGCCATTTAACATTGACTGCCAGACAATATTAGGCATGACCTTATCATGTAGTGGAGGCAGCAGAGCGAAGTCAGGTGGAGACGTGGCCTTCCTCCACCCCAAAGCAAAGCCGCATGCTCATTAATGAACAGGGAACCAAAGCAATCATTTTTCATCTGCCAAACTGGAAGAGAGTAATTAAAAAAAAGTGCTGTTAGGTCAGGTGTGAAGAGATGAGAGTTCTCATTCACAGCTGTTGGGAGGGTAATTGGGCAGTTGTTGACAGTGATTTGGCTGGAACCATAAAAGTACTTAATGCCTGATGCTCTAATCACATGCCCAGAATTCATCAAAGGGAGGAAGTGAAATATTTGTGCACAAATACATGTATAGGTGTGCATTCCATGGTGGGGGCAAGGGTTAAAATGACAATGTGGATCCAGTCATTAAATGAATGGTGGTATCCCAGATGAAATACTTCATGACCACTAAAAGTCATGCTAATTGTGGAAATTTTAATGAGAATGAAGAGTGCTTCTCAGTTAAAAAAAAAAGTACAAAATAGCTTAAAAATCTGTATAGACATAGAAGGAATTGTTTATTAATTTATTTAGTGTGTGATGTGTATGTATATCTGCATATGTGCTTGCATGTAAGTATATGTGTGTGGGGGGTTAGAGGTGGAAATTGATGTCTTGCTCATTTTCTGCCTTATCTATCTATCTATCTATCTATCTATCTATCTATCTATCTATCTATCTATCTATCTATCTACTTAGAGATATGCTTTTTTACTCAACATGGAGCTCACTGTTTGGCTAGGCTAAACCATCTGCCTCTGCCTTTCATCTCTGAGGTTGCAGCCATGTAATTCATGTCTGACCTTTTATGTTGGTCCCCAGGATCTGATTTCTGGTTCTTGTGCTTGTGTGGCAAGCATGTTCCCTCCCTACTAAGCCATCTCCTCAGCCCTCAGACCAATTTATCATTCCTCCAATTTATCATCTTTGGTTTTGTAACTTGGCCTTCTTGGTGGTTGGGGGAACAGGTTCTGCCCTCTTCTGGTGTTTGGTTAGGGTCTGTCATAAGCCAATGTGTAGCTGGGGCCTGTGCTGAGCTAGCTGGCCCAAGAAGACCTCACTCCCAGATTGGGGCTTCAGTTCTCACACAGTGTCTCCATTGAGGCTCTTCTGGTAGGTGGTTTGGGCAGTAGGACCACTCCAGATAGTGAATTTACTCTGGGAAAAGACTTCACCTACCATAGCTGCCAAGCCTAGGCTGAATCAGCTCTGCCACATGGCACTGACTACAATGAGTACAAAGTTTGGCTTTAGGGTAGGGAGATACAGTCTGGTAGAGGGAAAAATCCAAGCTGTAATCTTTGGAGACTCTATCACAGTGTCCATCAGAATTTTAGAAGCAGTTCTATAGTGGCCATTGGGTAGAGATTGACATTTATTAACTTGTTTAATATGCTTTTTTCTTTCAAATTATTTGCATTAATGTCACTGTTATTGTTGTCAGAAATACACAAAGCAATCCCAAGACCTCACTGTGTCCAGCTATATTTGCAAACAGTAAGTGGGGCATTATAACAGCTTGAATTCCAGTCAGTTCTCTACTTACATCTACTTCATGTGCACGGTAAGGATAATAGTACGACCTTGTGAGGACTCGTGAAGACAGGACTTCTAAGGTGAAGAAAGGCACGAATACACACAGGATGTGTGTGAAAGCCACTATGGATCTTTCTTCTTTACCAGGACACCTCTTCTCAAAGCTTCGACGTGCAGTTGGCACAGCATGGTCTTGTTAGTGTTCCGGTCTGATCCTTGTGACATTGCATGGCGTCATGCTTATGCTACTGTGCAGCTGTCCACACACAACAGCTTTCTCTGTTTAAGGCTATTTTAAAGTTGGAGACAGTTTACTTGTTTTACTCAGCCAACAGCAATCCAGAAGCAGCAATGTAGTAAATACGATAGGCCATACATAGGTCTTGGCTTTCTGCATATCAGCCGAGTGGGCCTCAGAACTTGAAGGATGTTTAATAAACTAACTTGAAGAGGAAACCAGTTGTAACTTCACAGTGCTGAGCTGGTCAGGAAACACTGTGGCTGACATGTACAATGCTGAGCTGTGGCTGACAGTGTAGTTGTGTGAAGGAGCCCAGTCCTGGCTCTCAGGAACCCCATGCTGCCACTTGAGACCTATAGCCAATGAGACCTATAGCCAAACAGCTACACGTTAAGGAATGCCATTTTCTCTAACTTGTTCTGGAATATTTAAGTATAATGTCTGAAGCTTCTTTCAGTCTTCACACACTGATTTACAAGTTTAAGTTCAAGTTAAGAAAATTCAGCGAACTGAGTAACAGCTCCATTTTCTGTTGTGCGAGAACCAAAGATAATGCTTCCCAGGGGAACGGGTATTATCTGATGGATGGGGCAGAGATGGAGTCTTGGATGCTTGATTATATTAATGTTGACCTGCAGGTTGACCTGAGGGAAATCAAGCCCTATCTGTGCCTCATTTCTCTTGTGCTCCAAGAGCAATTTCTCTTTTTACCTCAAGAAGTTGTTATGAGATGACTATATTCAAAGGATGTCATTTTTCAGGAAGAACAAGATTGGCAATAGTTATCTGATATTTTACTATTATTAAGGATGAATCTTTAGGAAAATGACCCCAAATCATATTCACCACCAATCTAGCATGATGTCAGTGCAGTACTTCTATTCCACACTATCTCTGACTCAGGTCTGAATGCAGCCATGGTCTGCACTCGAAACTTAAGATCTTTAGATGAGATGAAACATGTGAGGACCAGTGGGGATGATGCTGGAAAGGCTACCGCTGACAAGCTCACTTGTTTGGAACTCTGCTCATCTCATAAACCACAGCTTTTGAGATACACAATATTGCTAGTGTTGGTTTACTGTCTGGTGGTTTTTTTTTTTAATTTTTTTTTATTATTGTTATTATTTATTCAACTGTGCGCATGTGCGTGTGTATGTGCGCGTGTGTGTGTGTGTGTCTGTCTGTGTGTGTGTGTGTGTGTGTAGAACCACGGACGAATTCGCGAACCACCACGGACGCCTCCACCTCCTTCTACCCCGGGATTCACAGGCTCCGCCCTATCAGGACCAGAAGCGCAGGTCGCCCCTGCTTCCGCCTGGCGTCTATACCTGGGATCTGGGATCCGAACTCAGGACCTTCCGCCTGCAAGGCGGAGGCTTAACCCCTGAGCCACCTCTCCAGCCCCACTGTCTGGTGTTTTTAAGGTTGATTTTAAAAGCATTTAAAAGTTGAAAGCTCACAGTGAACCAAAAGGTTTAAGTAATAAAAATGGAAATCAATCGATGAACATATCCAATGAGTAAGTGAAGTACAATTTCATATCCAACAGATTGGTAGCAGTTAGACATTTAGTGACAACAGTTTTAGTGATTTGGAGAAGCAACGGGTACCCTGTGGGCATTGGCGGTGGCTATGAAATGGGCATATCCACTTTATAAACAACCTATGTGAAATATACCCTTTGACATAGTGATTCCCATCCAGAATATTACAGTGAATTTGTATACATATACTAGAAGGCATATATCACTGTATTTACAGTATTTCGATACTGTAAGACTATGTAAGCAACAGAATAGAACAAGCGGTGCATTTAAATGTATTCAGACAGCTGTAAGAATGAATTATAAGCATACAAATCAAACTGAAGAATCTCACAAGATGTTACAAGATACTTTGGTTAGTTGGCTAGTGTTGCCTTTAAAAAGTGGCACAAATTAAGTGGTTTAAACAAGAGAAATCTCTTGTCTCAATGCTGTGGTGTGGGCAGGACTTGTTATTTCTGAGTCTGTCTCTTTCCATGAAGATGCTATTCTCTGTGTTCTCTTCTCTCAGGGGCATCTGTATTCAAAGCTCCCTTCTTAAAGGACACATTAGGTGAGGGATCGCCCTAATGACCTCATTTTTACTTAACTCTAAAGATCTGATTTCCAAATAAGATCACATTCTGAGGTTCTGGGTATTAGGAATTCAGCCCACAATCATCATTACATATGTAATCAGCTTGTGCATCATTACTCAGGACTTGATAACCCAATGGTGTGTTCACATTGATCCACCACTCCCTTGGGAATGCCCGTGGCTTTCCAAAGTCTCATAAGATCTATGATAGTCACACTAGAAGGAATCCTTAGGTTAAAAGTAGAGTAGCTGCTATACTTAGAAGGGGGTCACCCTGCTGCCTGTTTTCTAAAGCTGTATGTATTAGGGCATTTAGAAAGAAGAGCGTTTAGGTTGGAAATGGTCAAGTATACTGTTGTGCTAATGAATCATTTTTTTTTAAACCTTTTTAAAAATTTTTTTATTATTATTTATTCAATTGTGCATGTGTGAGCGTGTGTGTGTGTGTGTGTGTGTGTGTGTGTGTGTATGTGTGTGTGTGTAGAACCACAGATGAATTCGGGAACCACCATGAACCTCCACCTCCTCTTTGTTTATTCTGCCCCGGGATTCACAGGCTCTGCCCTACCAGGACCAGAAGTGCAGGCCGCCCCCACTTCCGCCTGGCAGTCTATACGTGGGGTCTAGGATCTGAACTTGGGACCTTCTGCCTCCAAGGCAGAGGCTTAACCCCTGAGCCACCTCTCCCTCTTATCCTCTTCCCTGTATTTGAGAAATTTGCATGGATGCCATTCCGGATAGACAATTGCATCCTATCTAATGTATTTAGTTGGCGCTTGGCCTGCTTACTTTACTGAGTGCTTTGCACCCAGGGCTTATTTAAAACGGTGATGGCTGACCTCGTGACCCTGGGACTTCATACTGAGCTTTCCTGCATGGTGCCCATCTTCAACTATGAAGGTCGAACCCCGGGCCAGTGATTTTCTGAGTCAGCCTCACCATATCCTTGCTGCTTCCCCACGGGGCCCTGAGTTTCTGATATCATTGTTGGGTTGGTGTCTATTGGGTTAGTAATACCAAAAGTGGGTACTCATCACCATGAGACTTTATAACATATATCCGTTGATCTAGCAATTCTAACATGCAGTTGTACATGTATTCAGACGTCAGTCGGTTGCTTGAGAGAGGGATGGGGAGGGTGCTCCATTGTCCCAATCCTGCCTCCCATTCTATAGACTCTGCTAATTGTTGCTGATGGAAAGAGAAACTCCCTGACTGGGGCCCAAGAGTGACCCACCTCCTCCCCTGAAGAAAGCTTTGTATCAGACCAAGAAACGTTTCCAGCAACCAGTCTCCAATTCACAGAATTATCTTCAATAAATGAAAAAGGGAGTCTTAGAAAAAATGATTATGGCTGCTTTGAAGGTAGAATAGGGTTGCTGTAGTACTGAGGATGCCTGCATTGGGCTGTGAGTGTCATGCTGACTCTGTTCTGGAAGAAAGGTGGCAGGAATGAGCGATAGGCTAAGTCCACGCATGTGAGAACTGAGAGTTTCAAATGGTTTCAGCATGGTTAACTTGGACTGCCATTGCCATTGGTACTGCACTTTATTTGTAAAATGTGTGTGTGTGTGTGTGTGTGTGTGTGTGTGTGTGTTTACAGGGACTGTGCATGCATGCAACTAAAAGCCTGGTGATAAATGTCTCTCCTAGTCCTGTTCCCTTTCAGATTCAGTATTACCAGCAAGCATAGATCAAAAACACACCTGGTCATCTCAAAGCTGGGATCTCTGCTGCTCTCCATCAGTGGTGAAGTGTCGAAGAGGAGGTTCTCTAGCTCATGACAGAGTCTGTGGGTTAAGCAGAAGAAAGAAGATGAGGAATGGACTGGTCCTGTGGGACAGCAAGGGAAAGGGTAACAAGGCTGGTAAAGGCCTGACAGAGAAATGAGCCCCCTGTCTCCACTTATTGGGACCTAATTTGTCAGGTAACAGAGACTATGGGAAATGGCTAGGAACCCACGAATGACATGCAAACAGCAAGCAAGACACAAAGTGGCTTGACTTAACCTTCTGTCTGGGGGTCCTGAAGGAGACGTTGCCTTCCGGGTCAGAGACCTCCTGTTGCAGAGAATCTGACTTTCCTTCTCTTGCATCTTCAGTCTTTTAACATTGTTCCAGTAAATGACAAGATCGTATTACTTCTAAGGAAATAGACTATCACTTTCCTAATTGTCATGCATTGAGGTAAGTAATGTGAGTGGAATAAATAATCGAATTTACAGTGTCAGAGGAAGAGGAGTGGCAGTCCTAGAGAGTCAGAGAAAGACATCAGTAACGTGCTCAGTTTTTGTGTCCTAGAGTCAAGGGTTTCAAATGTGTAGATAGCATCGGGTACAAACCCATCATGTACCTTGTATACATATATCCAGCATGGGCGGTTTGCAGACAACATCATGGGTAAGTATTTTGTGTGCTTAAAGGACACATGCAATGTGGACTAAGCTGAACTTTTAAAAGGTGTCTCAGTTTGTGTCTCAGTTTTAGGTAAGCACTGAGCTTACCTAATATTTATGAAATGCAAGAAAATTTCATTTCATGAGCATTTATTGAGGGTCCGCATTTGGAACTGTACATGCTGTAAAAGGATCTCCATGTCAGTAATATCAAAAAGAAGATTGAAGTCATTCAGGAAAGGCCAGGACCTTATTAGCCTCATGCTGATGCTTGAGTCTTTCCAAGTTGAACTGAGCTATCCGTAAACTCAGTGTCCCCCCTTCCATGTTGGGGATGATGTGGGCACAGTAGGAACAATAAGAGATAAAGACAAACCAAAAGAAAATAAAAGTGGGATGAGGGTCAAGGGTAAACCAATCATCTTTGTTCTCTATTTGATGATGAAAGCCCCAGTTCTGCATAAAAGGGTGACTCTTGGACAAAGGCCTCGTTAAGTTCTTGAAAATCCCTAGTATGCAAAATCATGCATGCTATCATCAAGATAGAGAATAAATTTGCTGCTTTATGGAGGCAGAAGTTATGCTTAGGACAAGAAATCTCTTCCTCAGCTGTGGAGAAGAAAAATCTAAGGGCTATTGTGAAGAAAATGGCTGCATTATATTCTCTGTCTTAAGATGAAGAAGAGAACTCTTTTAAACACATGCAGCCCAGAAATCACCACATTTTCAAGTGAATCACTGCATGATTTAATCATTGCTAATCTAGAACGAAATAAATTTCGACAGGCTCCCTGCTGTGGAGTCTGCTTAGTTTGGGATTTACTACCTTTTATTATCCTTAGAGAGCAGGAAGCCTGAATAAATTACCTCCAGATCCAAGGCCTCAGCTTTCCAACATGCTCTGCTTCCTTTTAATTGCTCTTAGAAGAAAGATAAATAAGTTATTTGGACATTTTATGCTGTGTAGCACACATTTGTTCATATAACCTAGGTACTGCATGGACTCTCACAAAGTGCCTTAAAATCTGGGTGGCTTCCATCCACTCCTTGGAGACTATGTCCACGGAATTTGCATCAGAAAGTCGGTGGCCAATAAATAACCCCGACTAGCTGATTTACACACTTAAGAGCAAGTTTAGTCTGTCAGTACTTTTGGTTAAACACCTGTTCTGAGGTGATAGATGTAAAATTTTATGGAAGCAGGGATAAAGATTCATGAAGTGAGCCTTCTAGAACACAGACTCTTTGTGGGGTATTTACAAAGTACTGCTGGGGAAACCGTACCCCATGCCTGCAGCTCTGACAGGACACTGCACAAGACCCTCTCTCAGCATGAGGGCTTGCTCAGTGTTAGTGTGCCCAGTCTATCCTCAGGACTCACGCACGTGGGTGTCACAACACTTGGCTGTCAGCAGCAGTAGTGTCTTTGAGTGCATTAGCTGTCAACCCTTCCTAAAGACCATGGTGTTCGGAGATGGGTCTGGGACTCAGAGGAGATTGAAAATGGTTAACAAACCCCACTGGTCTCTTTTGAGGATTAAGTGAATTGGGGGAACAGAATTCCAGTGATGCTGCAACCGCAGCATAAATGGAGCCTATCCACTCAGTCACATTTCCAGGAGGGAAGGGTGGACATGTTGCAGGTCATCATGGTGGCAGGCTGTGTCTGAGAAGCACAGGCAGTGGCCCCGGACATTCATCTGCATGTGATTATCCAAAGCTTACGTGCTGACTCTGCTGACAGTTGAAGTCCTGATGCATAAGTCAGTCATATGATTCCTCCTCTCCTAGCATCAGGGCACGGGGTTGATTCTTGGCTTTGGCTTGTCATGCCTCAGCCAGTGTTGTCTCTTTCCTTTATTTCTCACATCTTCATCACTTGACTCCTTCCAGTAAAATGAAGTAGGACTACCGTCCAGTTTGCTTCCGCTGCTCAGCTCTGCGCCTGTGGTCCAAATGAAGGACCTCCAAGGTTATCATCTGAGTCCCTTGATCTCTCAGCAAGAGCCAGGCCTGCTAGACAGCATGGGAGTCCTTCAAGCCACACCCGAGGTTACTTCATCTTCACTGGGCACAGGAGTATACCATCACCTTGGTCTGAGTGAGGTTGGGATGATGTGGTGGGCAGAATATCTCTCTTATTGTGGCTACATTTCCCACAACCACTCTTAGCTTAGGAGAACCCCTCTTTGTCTGGTAGGAGGACATGGGCATTGTACGGTGGAGCTTTTAGTCAGGCTGCTGGTCTCCATTCTCTGCTTCCTCTACTGTCCACCCGGAAAGTCTTAGCTGCTGGGCATTCAGGATGGCTCACACTGCAGCGCTGAGTGCGAATGGAGAGTGTGGTTTCCTAGTGCCTGCACCTTTAGGGTGTCCTTCACCAAACCAATGCCACCCTACCTGACGGAGTTGATGTTGGGGGCTTTGGCTTCGATTTTGAGCTAGTCCCTCAGATACTGTCCATCATCCATCAGTGTGTGGTTGTGACCCAAGCTACCCTGAGCCGGTGATCTCTGCATTTCAGGTAGAACATGGTTTCTGAGCAATTCGAATCCTTTCCAGCCAGGATTCACTGTTAAGTTGTTGACACCCCTTAATTCAAACTAACACAATCAGGGGGTCCACGAGGCTCACTCCACAAAGGCGGAGAGACTAACACTGTGATTTGCCTCCTAATGAGCGCTCCGCAGAGGTGGTGGGAAGTGAGAGTTCCGCATATTTATGAAGCTTCTTGATTGACTCTTTCACATTTATTCTCAAGTGACAATTCCATCTACACACGGAGACAGCCGGATGACTGTTTCAGGGAGCACTTTATTTTTGGAAATGTTAATTTTTTCCCCTAAAAGGGTAAGAGACTTTAGCGACTTTTTTTTTTTTTCCTCGAGAACTTTGTCAGTCTGAAGATAACTCAAGAGGGGAAAGTTGTAGAGGTAAGAGCGTCACTGGGTTTCAGAGTCGGAAGGGATCTTTGACTCATCCGTTCCCACGGCTATGGTTTTATAGAAAGTGCAGACAGGTGAGATGGTCTCTGAGGTGGAGAAAATTTCTCTTGAGACATGGGAGTTCTTGTTGCATCATTCCTGTGACCACTGCAGTTCAGTCCCCTCCAGATGGCCTGGGAATTGACCTGTCTCTCCCTGCCTTCCTC
This sequence comes from Typhlomys cinereus, assembly GCA_023101885.1. Classification (NCBI taxonomy): domain Eukaryota; kingdom Metazoa; phylum Chordata; class Mammalia; order Rodentia; family Platacanthomyidae; genus Typhlomys; species Typhlomys cinereus. Next base: position 6,130,787 of record JALPQD010000047.1, on the reverse strand, counting down.
AGCAATAACTGGGGAGTATGCCAGGGATACATCTGGGACTGGCCAAGAGACTAGGCTGCGTTCCTGTGATCTCTAGATCACAGGAGTAGAGCCTTGTGGTCACTCCACCTCAGGACAGAAAACCCAGGCGCTCTGCTTCCTGAAGGCGGTCAGCTATAGTGCAAGCAGGACACATGCAGACGGGAGTCTGTACACCCTGGAAGTTTTCCTGAACCTTGGATGACTGACTAGTAAAGAACCCTAGACCTTGGACTAGTTGCTGCCCATCTGGAAGCCACAAACCTGCCTTATGTCACAGAACATCTTACAGCGCAGGTGTTTTGTCTCACTAGACTCCCAGCGACAAGCAGAGGAACACCAGGTTTGCTTCTAAGCTCTGCCCCCTCTGCTGTTTGCTCTCCCGAGTTTGAATATGTGTTAATTGTGGAGAGAAGGTCCTCAGACTAGGTTCAGAGCCCCCCAGGGAATACAGAAATTTGCTCCTGATGCATCATGAAGTCATTCAAAGCACACAGAATATTCATGGATGCTTTTAGATGTGAAGTTTACAGAGGAAAAGGCTTGTGGCATTTTTATAGCATTCACGTTGCTCCCCTCGGAGGACCAACTTAGAAAACCTTGGCAGGCTGCCCCAAGCAAGGAAGGTGGGTCAGTTCTCTTTTCACTCCTCCCTTCGTGGAGCTTTTTATTAACTCTTGAATGTGTATCTGACTTTGTGTAAAGTGTTTGGCTCTTTGCAGTTTCTGGAAAAGAGTTGAGCAATGTCTGAGATGCGAAGCTCTCCACAGAGCTTCACTGCTGTGTCTCATCCTCACCTCTTGGTCTATTGATTAGTAGGTCTTATTCAGCCTAATTGAACATCTTTAGGAAAATGGTGATGGTCTGGTGGATGTTGGCATGAACGAAGATGAGCAGGTGAGGGAAGGACTCCAGAGCTACGTGCTGTGTGGTTTAACTTGTTGGGAAACTGAGACACCTGCCTCAATTCAACTCTGCCCTTCCTCACTAGGAACAAAGGGCATGCCACTCATCCGTGATGGCACTCAGGACAAGACCCATGGCAGCGCTGGTAAATACCGTGGAGCTTGGTATTTGCTCCAGTAATGCACTTGGAGAGTGTCGCACAGGGAATGAATGCCAAGTGATTTGCAGTAGAGAAATGTTAGGTAACTTCAGACTCCAGATTTAGAGTTCACTTCTGGCCTCAGTTCAAGCGGATGAGTCAGAGACATTCAGCTTTCTGTCTTTGCACCGTTTCCTTACCACCTAAAAATCCTTTCAAAAGTTTTTAGCTTGATTTTTCCAGAATTTAAATATAAGTTAGTATCTTAAAAAAATCACACGGATATCTTAAGAGACCATCAGGGAACACATATAATTTAAATTCTTCTGCTTGTAGGAACCTTAGTCTTACTTCAATCAGTTGGTCAATCAAGTCTATGGAGAAACTCCTGGTGACTGGAATCATACTGTGGGATAAATTTTCTGCCTCCAAGAAGTCAGGAGACAGCAAATATGTCAACCAATGTATTAGTAACATAGTTCTTGGTATTAAAGAGTATAAACTATTCACAGTTCTTGGTGGCAAATCACATAGACTGGAGCTTTGACTAACTTAAACAAATAAGGAATTTTGGAAGTAAATCAGTGTTTACAGAGTCACCTGAAAGGCTTTGTCATGAGCAGTGAGAGGCGAGGTGTAGACAAATCTCCATGGATAAAGCATAGTTAAATATCTGCAGGAACCCTCTTTCTGGGGACCTGACTGTCACCTCCAGTTTCCACCAACCTCTGACTCTTATTGAGTGGAGTCCTGGGAGATGCTGGTCATACTTGCCTCACATCTCCATCCAGTTTTACAGCCCCTGGTGAAGGAGAGTGTGATTCTTCTTTCTAGTGGTGGTAGATATTGCTGAAGTCAGGGAATGAGCTGAACAATAATGGGAAGAGTTTGTAGGGCTTGCAGATGCTTCTCCAAATGGTAGTGTTTGACTTGAGACCCACAGGACGAGAGGAAATGGCTGGAGAATATGCCAACCAAAATGTTGCAATAGAAAAGAGCCCATTGGAGAGAGATAAGAAGCTGGAAGGAGTAGCTGGTAGGAGGATGAGGAAGGAGGGTGGCAGGTCAGGGATGGACAGAAACTCTGGGAGGTGTCTTTTTACAAAGGGTTCTGCAAATCCCAATATTTCTACTCTCTCTGTGGTCTCAGTATCATGTTGTTTGGGAAGAAAACACTACCAGATCAGGTTATGGACAAATTATGTGTGAACAAGATGACCACAGCTGTGCGGAGAAGCTGTGGACAAAGATGACACCAGACAGAGTAGCCTGTGGTAGAAGGAGGAACTGAGAGGTCAACTTGTGGAAGGGAAAACTGTAGAGGGAACATAGTGATGGGAAACATGTGTGCGGTGGACATAATTGTGTCTGATGTTGATCATTCTTTCTTCTCCTGAGACCAGCAGCCACAGAAATGTGGTTACGCAAGCAAGAAAGAACGTTATGTGTCTATCAATAGGGTGAATAAGTTATTTGTGGACTTGTAAATGTTTTCTGTTTTTTTCCTTTTGAAATAAATTAAGTTTAGGCAAGTTAAAGATTACTAAAAAAAATACAAAAATACAAAGACGCCTCAGCAATTTCAGTCTTGACTAGAAGTTTCATTTGTGTGTAAAATGTGCTGATGTGAGGAGCAGGTCTGAAAGGGTTCCACAGTGCCTTGTCAATAATGACACATTTTTCTTACTCCAGGGTTCTGTGAAGTGACAGCTTGGTAGCCATGCTGTGGACAATGTGGATGTGGCAGAGCATTGTGACATGGTCAGTTCTGCCCAGTGTGGTGATGCGGTGGACATGGCTCAGGCTTGTCACGGTCAGCTCTGCAGCATGGCAGTGCCCCGAGTGCCAGCATAGCATGGACGTGGCTCAGGAGTGCCATGGTCAGCTCTGTGCGATTCACTTAGAAGGAGAAAACGTTCAAGGCCAGGAGCAAGGAGTCCCTTCTGTTGGGTGTCCAGTAAGGTTGGCGTAACATGGAAAGGTGTATGTCACAGCAGTCCTGTCTGAAACTGGGTGAGAACCACTGAGTAAGATAGAGGAGAAGGGATGAAGGGCGAGCCCATGAGCACAAGAGGACGGAGAGAGGAGTGAGCCCTGAGCAAGAGTGACCATGCTGCTGAAAAAGGCTGGTGGGCATGGAGCAAGAGGACGGTCTCTTCCTGCTGGGAAGATGTGCCTAATGCCCAAAATTACAGCACTGACCCAACGATGCCCGCAACCAAGGAGACTACAGATTGCGGAGTACCCTTGAGAGGTACTTCTGAGTTGTAAGACTGATGTGTTCACAACCCTACATCCTTTTTGTAAATGCCCTAAGAAAGGGGGCTCAGAGGCCTCAGGTGTCGGCCTAAAAGTCATTACTCTTGGGGTCCCAGAGCTTCCTCAGACACTATGAGGGGCTGGAATGGGCCACGAACAAAGCTCAGTCATGTCTTAGCACTGAATGTTCTGTAGTTCTCAAGATAAAGACAACAGTTATGAGTAGGATCTTAGCATATACAAAAATATGTATATATACACAGACACACACACACATACGGCTGAAGTGTCACATTAATCCTAATATTATTTTCTCACCTACTGGCATTTAGCAAATGCGAAGGAATTCTGTTGAAGCATGAGGCAGGAAATCTTCCTAGGTATAGAGACACATTCATCTCTGTCTGTGGTGACTGAGAGATATGGGTCATGGAAAATAGAGTGAATGGATGCAGATGACGTTCTGAGAAACTGAGAGCCAGAGAGAAAAAACACAATTGTCTAGACGGGAAGGTGATCCCTTACTGGTGGCCGTTATCCAGAGATAGGATCCTTTTATCTCTTGCTATTTTCTTGCTCATGGTCTCATTTGCTCTGCATGCAGCCTGCTTGCCCACTTACAACTCTGCAGAAATTAAAAGGCAACATGGGGTATATTCAAACAGACATGTGTTGCTGGGAGAAGATAAATGGCGTCATTAGTTTCTAAAGGAAAATTCTACAGATCTGCATTGTATGCAATACATGGGACTTAATAATTGACATGCCTTATTGATACAGACTTGACCTCCTCATTAATTTGACATTAAACATTCTTTCTTTTTTTTGTGACTAACGGTCTCAGAAGTGTAGTTAGGTGAACAAGAAAGAAATTTAGGTGTCTATCAATAGGGTAAATTATATGTGGACTTGTTAATGTTTTATCTGTTTCTTTTTCTTCACTAATAAATTAAGTTATGGGCATGTTAAAGATCACTAACCTACCATCAAAATACAAAGAGGTTTTAGTAATTTCACTAGACGTCTAATTTGTATGCAGTGCAATGTGAGGACAGGTCTGAAAGGACTCTGCATTTCTCTCACTCCAGAGAGTTTCCTCCTGCTCCTTTTTGGACAATGATACTTTTACCACTGTGTGTGGCTTTTAAATGGGATCTGGGGATCTGAACTTACACTGTCAGGCTTGTGTGGCAAGCTTTTTACCTGCTGAACCACCTCCCTCACTGGTTTTCCTTGAATAAACAGAAAAGAAAAATCAGCTGCGTCTCACATTGCCCAGGCCAATCTAAAACCTACTCTGTTTCCGGACTTGAGCCCTAAACTCTGGATTCACCTGCCTTTACCTTTCAAAGTTTGTGATTCTCCACATCTGGCTCTGTCCTTGTATTTTCTTAAGTGCATCTTCTGAAGCTTAGGATTTAAAATAAAAAATAAAACCGGGTATTTTTCTTTCCTTTTTTTTTTTTTTTAGTATGAAGGAATCTTTGTCTTAAGATTGCAAAAAAATTTCTCATTATTTTAAAGGTTTTATAATCTAGCTTTTACATTGTATACAATATTTAAAATAAATCTTTGTGATACTGAGAAGCAATAGCACAGAAGTATATACTGTCTGAACCCAAAAGTCATGTTTCTTGTGGTCTGGGGTACACTCTACACTCGAAGGGAGAATAATGGTGTTTGTTACTTCAGCCGTGTCTTCTACCAGCATCTCTCCAAAGGAAGAGGAATGAAGGAGATAATGGTTTTTCTGTGAGCTTGGAAATATCTTTGTGTGTCTTTGACACTGTTATGTGAACAGGAGCAGAAGCTGGCTTTCCTGGGAGTGCTTGGAGAATGGCTGGTCTCTGGGTTGGACTTTTATTTGGTGATCCACTAGTGGATACCCCTTCATCATCAGCCGGGAGACCAGACTTCAGGAAGTATCCCAGCAGACAAGCTTCTAATCAAAGTCCTCAATCAGCTGGTGTCTGCCTTGAGGCAATAAAACACACTCCTTTTATCTCTCTCTGTGTCTCTCTGTGTCTGTCTGTGTCTCTGTGTCTGTCTGTCTGTCTGTCTGTCTGTCTGTCTCTCTCTTTCTCTCAGTACCCTGTGTATGCCTATGGAGGGCCAAAGGTGACTTTGGGAGTCATCCTGGATTGCTTCTACCTCCTTTTTGTTTGGCTCTGGGATTTCCCAGGCGCTCTCCCTTTCATAGCCAGAAGGCTGCCATTTCTGTTAGTTATTTTTTATATGAGATCCAGGATCCGAATTCAGGTTCTTCTACTTTTGAGACAGAGTCTTAACCTCTGAACCATCTTTCCAGTCCCCCTTCCATTCTCTTTATGGAGAAAAGCAAAATATTCTCTGCTAGACACTGAAGAATCTCATCTCAGACTGACAAAAATAGGACCACTATTTCAAATGGAAAGAATTTGTTGTACATCCCACAGGAAAAAAAAATCAGTAAACATGTAGAAAAC